>JANPWX010000010.1:1338918-1404076 GCA_024734555.1 Trochalopteron elliotii
GGTGCTGGACAGGCGGCCCCTAGCGTGCTCCGGCGGTGGGCCCGCCTCGCGCCGCGGGCCGGGCAGCACCTCCAGCAGGCAGGGCACGATGGCCTCTTCCGGGGGCTGCTTGTCGAAGGCGCTGGCCTGGGGGGACACGGAGTGGACGTGATAGAGGCGGCCCTTCGAGCTGCCCCCGGAGGGAGCTGAACCGCCCTGCCCTAGTCCCTCACCTGGCCGTGCTTGCTGCTCTCCCGGAGGAAGTTGCCCAGAGCACGGTGCAAGTCAGGAACGGGCGGCCAGAGTTTCTGCTTCACGTTGCTGGGTACGGGGGAATGGGCATCGAAGGTACCCTCAGACTTAGGGTGCCCTGATGCCCCGTGCAAGGTGCCCAGGCTTGGTGCTGGACCACCCCGTCTGTCCCCGGCACAGCCCTTTACCTGTAGAGGGAGGGGAAGGTGCACCGCAGCCCCAGGAGCACTGCTGAGAAGAGCAGCGGCACCACCGTAACGCTGGGGATGAGCCAGCCTGCATCGGAGGAGGAACGCTGGAACTGTAGCCCTTCCCAGACTCACCACTTCTGAGCCCTTCGCTGCCCTGTCACCCTCTGCCCGGTGCTCCCCACCCCCTTTTCCAGCACTCTCCATCTCCTGCGGTCAGCCGTGTGGCTCCTCTGGCCGCAGCCTCCAGCCCTGCTCTGTCCCTTACCCACATGAGCCATGGCATCAACCACAACAGGTTTGGACCAGGCGCTCCAGCTGCCTTGGTACCGCGGCCCGCTGGGCTGGGCCCGCACCTGGGCATGGTAGCGGGTGCCTGGCCGCAGGTCCAGGACTTCTTTCCTAGCTGCTCGTGGAACCTGCAGCACCTGCGGGGCAGAGCCGAGCTGGAGGGAGGCTTGGCTGCTGTGGGGCGGCCAAGGCACCAAGGGGCGGGTCCCGGCTCGCCTGACTCCGCGCCTGCCATGTGTCAGCAGCGGAGGTGGGCAGGGCTGCTCGGGGTATTCTGGCCAGGCCTTACCTTCCAGTCGTGGCTGTTCTCCACGGCATAGCGGACCTGGTAGTCCAGCTGCTCTGCGAGCAGCTCCAGGGGCGGCAGCCACTGCAGGCTCAGCCGGCCCTGCGACACTGTCGCCTGCACAAGCTGTGGGGCATCTGTGAGCACTGTTGGTGTTGGAAACAGGCATGTGTCGCTCCTGTGAAACGGGACGTGGGACACTGTGTCCCCTGTGAGCCAGGTGGGGGCTGTGGTGGCACTGGGACTCACCAGCCTGGTGCAGCCAAAAGGGCTCCTTGAAGTAGCTGAGTGTGGGCAACATGTGAGTCCGGGTGACATTCACCAGGACGGAGACGGCACTGCCAGCCTTGGGCTGGAAGGTGCAGGCATAGGTGCTCTGTGCCCCCCTGCTCACGTTCTTGCACTGTTCCCATGCATCTTCCCTGTGGGAGGAGTGGGGAGCCAGTCAGTCCCACCAAAGCATACCCACAGGCAACATTCCTCCTGCACTTGCCCAGGAAAGCTACTGCTGCTTGTCGTTGGAGGTGCAATGTGACCAGGAGAGATGGTGAGGAGGTATGAGATTGGTGGTGGTAGAGCAGGGCATGGGCAAGGGGCCCAGTGTTATTGGGTTATTGGGACACAGCAGGACCAGTGGTCCCTAGGATGTGTCTGCCTGAGTGCCATATGCCTGCCATGCCCCTTACCTTGTGCCAGGCCTGCTTGGAGGTGGCCGGTAGAAGAGCTGGTGGGAGCTGTGGGGCTCTGCAGGGTCCCAGCTCCACTCGCAGCGCACGTGCCGCAGGTCAGGGGTGCTGCAGCACAGCCCGATGTCTCCTGGACAGGCGAGAGCCAGGGCAAGGAGGGGGCTGCTTTCCCTTGGCCCCCCAAAACTTGGGTGTTGCACCTCGCCTACAACAGGACCCCCACCCCCTGCAGCCCCAGGCGTGGGTGCTTCCCTGCTGTTGCTGCCAGCACCCCTGCAGAGGGGATGGCTGCTCACCAGAGGAGTGGGGTGTCTCTGCAGAGGGGATGGCTGCTCACCAGAGGAGTGGGGTGTCTCTGCAGCCACCGGCTGAGACCAGGGCCCCCAGACGCCGTCCATGGAGGTGCCATCAGGCTTGCTGCGCACCTGGATGTGGTACCTCACCCCTGGCTGCAGGTTCTGGAGCACCACCCAGGTGTTGGCCTGGACCAGCCTCTGTAGGAGAGGGGCCAAGCTGAGGAGCAACTGCAGGCCCCAAACCCCACTGCCCATCCCTGACCCTTCTATGTACCTGCCCCACACCTAGGGAGGCTGCCCCGGCCCTGGGTGTGTGGGTGCTGACAGTTGACTGGATGGAGGGGTCTCCAGGGTGCTGCCCACTCGGATTCAATGTGGTGCTGCAGGGCATCCCAGGGGAGGTAGCAGGGCAGCACTGCACCTCATAGAGGAAGAAGTTCAGGAAGTCAGCGAGTGGTGGCTGCCATGACACGCAGAGCTGCCCCACAGCCCCAGCCCAGCGGGCTGTGATGTTCACGGGGGGAGCAATGAGACCTGCAGAGAACATGCCAGAGTGTTTGCCCTCCTGCAGCAGCCCCGGTCTGGGCAATGCCTGGTCCTGCTGGGGGGACACATGGAAGTTGCCCCACCAGGCTGCCTCTGTGCCCAGCATGCAGGGCTCAGCCTGTTGCCAGCCCCTGTCAAAGGCAGAAGGTCAGGGGACCCAGACCTGGAGACTGTCCAGTTGTCACAGGGCATTGCCCAGTCAGAGGGACTCACCCACTGCCTCCACGCTGAGCTCCCGCCGATACTTTGTGCGGTTTGTGGTGGCATCCAGCACGAGGAGGTGGAGCTGGGTGAAGAGCCGCACGTCCTGGCTGGGGAAGACGCAGACATGTCGCTTCCTGCCAGCCCCATGGTGCCACGTGGAGACCATGCACGCTGTGGGCACATCCCTGAGGAATGGAGAGCGGGGTCTTGCAGCACCTCACAGCTCCTGCCTCGGGCCAAGCTTGAGGAGAGGGAGTGTGGGGCACAGCACTGAGACCTCGGTGTCATCGGCTCCTTTCCTGTGCCACCATCCACTGCAGGGCACCCTCCCCATGGGGCTGAGGGACAGCCAAGGCCTAGCCCTGCTGCAGGGTGCACAGTGGCTGCTGTGTAGCTTCTGTGGGCTCTCCATCTCTCCTTGCAGCTTGGAGCCACTGGGATAGCCCAGATTGCTGTTACACCCTGACCCTGCTGCTCTCTGTGCAGCAAGGAGGAGGCTGGGCTGTGTCCCCATCATCTCCTACCTGCTGTACCAGTAGTAGAAGTGGCACATCCCAGGTGTTGTCTCCTCCTCGTCCCAGAAGCAGGTGAGGTCCTCGAAGGAGCGGGAGAAACAGAGGATGTCCTCGGACACGCCTGCTAGCAGTGCAGCGTCTGGGAGGAGTGTGGGCATGAAGGAGCCCCTGGGCACAAACCCATCCCCATCTCACCTGCTTCCACCTGCCCCATGCCCACTGGCATGTGGGGCAGCTTGAGCATGGCCGTGGCACAGGTGCTCTCCACCAGCTTGGCACACTGGGGAGGGACACGGCACCCATGCTGACTGCTGCCTTGCACTGGGGTCCTGGCTGGTGCAGGGCTCCCCCCGGCCCCACCACGCCCCCCTCCTGAGTATGCGAGATCCTTGAGGACAAACAAACATCCCGAAATAGCCCTGCGGTCAGAGGGGAGCTCAGGGCCCAGCGATCAGGGGAAACACCCCTGCCCTGCTCATGCCGGAAGGTGTGCGGAAGTGAGATAAGGAGGAGCAGCACCCCAGAGAAAGGGAAAGGGGCTGGGGGCTGGTGTGGGGGCATGCGGTCCTGGGCAGGGAGGGATGTCCAAACCCCTGCCCAACCCCTGGGGGCATGTGCATTTCCCTGTCTCGCTCAGTAAGCCATGCTCCCTGTCATTACATGGACAAACTGGAACATCACACCCTGCAGGATCTCCATCTGAAGCACTGGTAGCTCTGCTGACATATGGGAGCCTGCCCCTGTTGTCATGGAAGATGGGACAGCCTCAAGATGCAGATGTGTGATGCACAGGGGTGGTCTTGCTGGCCCCAGCATTGCTTCAGCAGTCCCTTCTCCCCCACTCCCTCTGCCCTGGGACTTCCTCCAGCCCTCTTCCTCCTCCTCTTCCTACTGGCATTTGCTGCCTTCCCCAGGGTTGCCCCCAGCTTTGGGACCCCACAAGCCCACTGCCAATGTCTGCTGCATTTGCTGAGTGTATCCATTCTCTGCTACACATCCACTGCACTGGCAATTGAGCACACCCTGGGCAAAGAATAAATCACTGTTCCCAAATATTCTCACCACCTTCTTGGTGTCCTTCTGCTCGCCCTGTCCCTTCTTTTGCCCTGACGCCCCCAGCCCTGTTCCTCATTTCCCAGCCCTGTGTTGCCTTCTTCCCCATGCCCATAGTCCCATCTCTGCCACAGCCTTCCCACCTGTTCTTCTCTTTTTGCCCCCCAGTACTGCACCCCAGACCTCATGCTTGCTCCATGACCTCACCCAGCTCCAAGTACCAGGAGATGAAGTGGCAGCTCAGTGGCACAGGGACCCATGGTGTCAGTGGGAGGTCCTGTGGGCTATCAGAGCATCTTTGCTGAGCACAGCCCATTTCTGAGGAAGGGCAGCTACCCAGCTCTGCAGCCCACACCAGCCATGCTCAGGCAATGCTGACAAGCCAGTGGAGGGCCCAAGGCACAATGATTTTGCAGAGGCTGTGATCAGAGAGAGGATGAGTACAACCCTGACCCTCGACCCACTGTCCCTATGGGGGTGACTCAAAATGTGCTCCCAAGTCTGTCCTGGCCAGAGACCTGAGGTGGGTCTGGAGAGACAAGCAGGAGATCAACAGAGTTTTATTCAGTTAATGCTTTTTATGGTGTTACAGAAAGTTCTTAAGGGGCTAAAGAGGCTGTCAATGAATATATGGAGAAGACTGAAATGAGACAAAGTTGGGGAGTGGCTCTGGCAGGTGCAGTGTGCCAGACTGGGGCCAGCTATCAGCTGAGATGAGGCTGTCCAGTGGCACAGTAAGATCATGGCAAGGCTGGTGCAGGAGCACAGGGGTTAGCTTGGAAGTGCCACTGCATTGCCTGTGATGCAGAGCTGTGCCATGAGATGTTAACTTGAGTCTTGCTCTATCCCTCATCATGTCATAACTCTGAGAACTTCTGATGAGTGAGGAGCCCCTCTGCTACCTGAGCAGGACTGGGAGCATCAGACTGCCATATCCAGGGGCAACCCATGGGCAACCAAGCTCTGCCTGCAGAGAGCATGGATGTTCCTTTACTCCAAGCATCTCAGGGTGTCCCACAGGTGAGAAGGGCACTCCATTGCTCACCCTGAACACCCCCTGCACACCCTCCTGGAATGAGGACTCCCCCCCCCTTCCCAATCCTGTAGATTTTGGCTGCTGTGAGGTGCTCGTTGCCCACACCTGGCATTCTAGCTCCTCTCTGGCCCATCCTTTGGGGGAGAAAATAGCCCCAAGGACCTACCTTGGGATGTCACTGGCTCAGGGGCTGACGGTGGGCTGCAGAGGCTGAGCAGGATGGCAGGGAGCAGTGAGAGCTGCCAGCCCTGGCACAGGCAGGCTGCCATCCTGCAACCTGTGTGCCGGAGCCACACGTGCCGCACTCGGCCCTTCCCAGTGTCCTGGGAGCTGCTGTGGCTCCTCTGGGCGATACCTTTATCTGGGAAGTGGTGGCTGTGCAGCTCAGGAAGCCTGGCTGGGGGCTCTCCCCGCCCCATCACCAGCACTTCCCTGTGCCTGAAACCACAATGCCACAGTCCCTCTGCCGCCGGCCGCAGTGCCAAGAGAGACTGCTCCTATCAGATAGGCAGCATGTCCTGCCCTCGTGGCTACTGGCATGCTGGGAGGATGGGGTAGGAAGAAAAACAACCCCCGAGAAACTAGGAGGCCCCTGTGTGGGGCAGGGCAGGCTGTTGGGGCTGCTGCCACATGGGAGCATGGGATGTAGCACAGCTGATCTGCCTCCATTGTGTCCTGTGCTGCCCAGCACTGGTGTGCTCCAGGTGTGCTCTGCCAGTGGCTCCATGGCTGTGCTGGGAGCAGAGCTGCAGGCACAGGGGGGCAGAGCCCACAGAGGTGCCAGTGATGTAGGAGCAGGGCCACCACAGTGAGGTCACATGTGGTGACCCACAGTCAGGCCCAACCTCATGCCAGTCCACTGCTTCCCGTGGCTGGAGAGTCTCCCACCCTGCCAGGGCACAGCACAGCTGCACAGCCCGGGGGGCACCAGCCAGGGCACAAGGAGCCACTTGTACACATGTCCCCTCTGCACCAAGGCCAGGTTTGCTTCTTCAAGACCAGCAGCTGAGGACAGCACCAAAGGTACTGAGGGGAGACAGGAGCAGCCAGCCCCAACTTGCCACAGACAAATTTTGTCAAAAAAAGCAGAAAGACCTAGGTGTGAGCAGGACTGGTGACATTGCCACACACACTGTTCCCAGCTGGGAGCAGAGGGGGTGCAGAGACAGTAGCACATGTCAGTCTGTTTGTGAGGGCCAGTCCCCATTACTGGTTCACTGGGGACCTCAGGGATGGGGCAGAGAGGCTGCTCACTAACAGCTGCAGTTGACACCAAAGAGCACTGGAGGCCAGAATGGAAAATCAGAATGGTATTGACAGGGTTCAGAGACCTTCTGGGGATAAAAGACTCCTGCCCAGGAGAACAATGCAAATGCCCCCATCTCCAGCAGGGATACCAGGCTCTGCAGGAGCCACTCTTGCATCTCGTGGGCCTGCAGATGGGTAGGCAGACAGTTGGATGGCATGTCCAGGGCTGAGCAAGCTGAAGCCAGCATAGGTGAAGTTCAACCACTCTCAGGGTAACAAACAGCAGCAGTGCAAGTGAGGGACCTCAACCCTCGAGGGATGGGCACATGAGGATCACCCCAGCAGCACATGTTTGAGCAAGCTGGTCAAACAGCTGTCACTTTGCCAGATGTGGGAAGTTACTTGATGGCTCAGCACAGTGCTGGGAGGTACCAGCTGGTCAGGGTGGGAAGGGTGTGGAGTTGCACAGCTCCACAGGACCCAGCTGGACGAGCAGGGCCATCCCTTTAAAGAGCAGCCAGCTGAGGGGAAGATGCAGGAACAATTTTCAAGCATGCAAAAGGCAGCTGTACAAAGGAAGCACATAGCCTGTTCTCCATATCCCTTTGGGGACAAGACCAAGTCTTAAATTGTGTATGTGGGAAAAGATCCCAGTTGGATTCTAAGAAAACCCATCTCCATGGCATGATGAGACCTGGGACTAGTCTGGGAATGCTGGGACATTCCTGGGGATTATCAGAGGACCCCAATGGGAACAGAATTCTGAGGAGTGCCCACCACAGCAGCAGATCACTGGGCCCCCACATCCTGTTCCCCAGTGCTGTCAGCAGAGCAGAGCTGGGTCCCCAGCAACACTCCTCTGGACCCAGCTGTTGCATGATCTTTATTGTCCATAAGGCAGAGCTGACACCTCCGAAGGACCACTGCAGAGCTGGAGGCTGTGCACAGCCAACACTGTCCCTTTACACCTGCCAGGGTGGCCCATCCCATACCAGCAGTGCTGCTTACAACCCCTGGCACCACTTCAGACCCAGAGCATGCTGAGAGCTGCAGGGCAGGCAGATGCTGTGTTGCTGCTTCCTCCTCTCGTCCCGAAGCTTAAGCATTTGTGTCCGTGGGCTTAGGCATTACCCTGGCTCCTGAGGGAGGACTTTTGCCTGCTCTGCTGCCAGCACCCTGCTGCTGCTTGTCCTTGGGGCCATCCCAGTGTGTCCTCAGCAGTGTGGGGCTGTGAGTGGCTGGCACCATGCCAGGGAGGGGTTGGCACGGTGCTGCTGCAGGGAAAGTGCTCTTGGGAAGGGGCACTGCCATTTGGCTGCTTGGCCCTGGAGTGGGACGAGCAGCCCCTTGTCCCCTCAGCACTGTTCCAGCAGGCTGGGGCCAGCGTTGCCCCTCTGGGTGGTGCCAGCGCAGCCTCACGCCTCCTCGGCCGTGGCATCAATCCCCGCGTAGGTGAAGTTCTCAAACAGGGCCATGTTCACGTAGGCCTGTGGGGGAACCCCAGTAAGGAGCCAGTTGTGGGCATGTCCACATCTACCTCCCATCCCCACTAGCATGCCCGTGGGATCTGTGCCCTGTTGTCTCCCCACACCCAAAAAGTGATGGTGGGGTTTACCCCCACACATGGTTCTGCTGCTAGCTGTCCTGTCCTCGAGCCCAAGGGGTGCTCCAGCATGTGGGAATGCCCCGTGCCTCGTGGGCATCCCTCCCACTGAGCTGCTACCACTCACCTTCCTGGCCTCCAGCATGCGGATGAGCTGCATGGAGATCTGGGCGAAGGGAGGGCGCTCGTAGGGGCGGTCCCGCCAGCACTGCCGCATCAGCTCGTACCTGGGGGCGGAGAGTCGTGGGCGGCTCAGGAGGAGAGGAGACAGGAAAGTTCTTGTGGAAGATGCGGGAAGCAGGAGGGAAACTAAAGCCCAGGGAAGGTGTTTGGGTGTGGGACCCCAGCCCATCCCTCAGCCACAATGCAGAGGCAACCAGGCAGAAGCTACTGGAAGTCGGTGCGAGCCCTGTGGGGCAGTGGGGTTACGTGGGTGCCACCATCAGCCGAGGCTGTGCACTTACACCTCGTCGTCACAGTTGCGTGGCTTCTCCATGCGGTATCCCTGGGGCAGCTTCTCGTACAGCTCGGCACAGGTCATCCCGCAGTACGGAGTCCCCCCTACAGCCAGAGACACACAGGGGCTGAGGAGGTGACAGTCCCTAGGGTGTTCCCCCCAGAGCTCCAAGATAACCACACCTACAGGGACCTGTGTGAAGGCAGGGGACAGAGAAGAGCCTTACCCAAGCTGACAATCTCCCAGAGCAGGACACCAAATGACCACCTGAAAGGGGAGGAGCAGAGGCTGTGACAGAGTGCCCAGCTGTGCCACGCTGGTGGGCACAGGGCAAAGTCCGGGGTGGAACAGGCAGCCAGGACTTGGGCTGAGCCAGCAGCTCCTCAGGGAGATGCAGCAGCATCACCTCCTGCCCTTGCAGCACCCAGAGCAATAGCATTGCCTTTCTGACTGCACCAGAGAGGGGTGGAGGCGGCCACAGCCATGCCCCAGGCCGGTGCCCCTGCCTGCAGCACTTACACATCACTCTTGGTGGTGTACACACTGTAGTTGAGGGACTCGATGGCCATCCAGCGAACTGGCAAACGGCCCTGGGGAAGGAGAGAGCCACCATCAGGGCTGGGGGGTGCCCCCTGGGTGGAAGATAGCTGTGATCCAGCCAGTCCTGGCATGGTGGGTTGGTCACACTGATGGTGGGCATCCTGCCCACCACATTGGTGCAGGCCCCATGGAGATGTTTCACTCCTGACTTACCATTGTCTTCTTCACATAGACCTCCTCCCCTCTGGAAAGGCCAAAGTCAGCAATTTTGGAGGCCAGGTTTTCTCCCACCAGAATGTTTCTTGCTGCCAGGTCCCTGTGAATGAACTGAAAGGCAAGAGCATTTAGCAGGAGCTACACACTCCTTCCTGCTGGCCCCAAGGACCTCATGCCTCGATGGGGAACGCCCAGGCCTCAGGGGAAGGGTGATCTGAGGGGCTTGCTGGGATGTACCTGCTTCTCACTCAGGTACTGCATCCCCTTGGCCACGTCTGAAGCGAACTGGAGGAGCTGCTGGGATGTGAGGGTGGAGGCAGTGCCGTGCTCCTTGGCAAAGGCCGGGTCTGTCTCCAAGACTCGGCTTTTGCGGAGGAAGTCAAGGAGGTTTCCATACGGAGCATACTCAATGGCAATGTACAGGTAGCCTGGGGGGCGGGAGGAGGTTAGGCTACCAGGCCTCTCCCCAGCAAAAAGGAATGGACAGCTGGGCAGAGGTCGTGGGGCCGGGGTAGAATGGGACAGCCCTCACCCTTGTTTTCACAGGCACCCAGCAAGTTGATGATGTTGGGGTGATGGCCCAGTTTGCACAGCACCTCCAGCTCCCCGGCAAAGTCCCGATGGTCATTCTCTGAAGCAAACTCTGGAAGCAAAGAAGGGATGAACACCTCAGGCCAACAACAGTGGCCTTTCCTCTGTTTCTCTGCAAATGACTCCTGATGCTCCCCAGAAAAAACATGACCCAGGACAGTGCTGCAGCACTCAGCCCACCCTGTCTGCCTCCCCCAACACTCACCTTTCAGCATCTTGATGGCTGCATTCATTTTCAGGCCGTCCTTTTTGATCATGGCCCTGATTACCTGCCCGAAGTTGCCCTCCCCGATCATGTCCTCAAACTTGATGTCTTCCCACTCCAGGATGGGGTAGCTGAGGGGCTCAGGCTGCGGCTTGGGCCGGCGGGTCAGGGTCAGGGTCCCCGAGTTGAACTGTAGGATGGTCTCTTCCCCCTGGCAGATGGAAGCGGGTGAGGTTAGAGGCACCAGGCACCTCTCTGCCCATGCGGCAGTCCCAGCAGGACAGGAGTCATGGGCAAGGGTGGGCTCCGCACCCTCTCCGTGTGGAAGTGAGGTCTGGCTGCATCCGGACTGGAGGCTATGGAACGTGACCTGGATCGGGCTGGGACGTGGGGAGCAGGGGACACGGTCCTGGTGGGGCAGGCGGCACTCACCGAGCCAGATTGGTACGTAAAGGTGCGGCGCCGGTGGAAAAAATTCTTCTTGATGAGGAAAAGTGCCAGGAGAGCAAAGAGGATGGTGAAGCAAGTGACGGACACAGAGCCAACAATGGCCAAGAGCAGCTGCTGGTCTGTTCCCGCCTGCTCAGTGCTCTGGCTGCCCAGGCTGGGCGGCACGCTCAGCGCTCCTGCCAAAAGGAGGGACGGAGGGTTGTGGTCCATGGCCTGCACTAGTGAACAATCATCATGACAGCAGCCCTCTCCCAGCACTGAGGTCCCCAACAAAGATACCATAACTGCATCCTGAGCTCCTGGTGCCACAGAGGGGAAAGTGTCACAGCCCAGCTCCTGACATGGAACCACTGGTTCCTGGACCTCCAACTAGCTTTGGGTCAACCCACAACTTCCTCCCATGTTGGCTCTGCTCTGCTCCACTAGCCCCTTCATTCCCATCCCCTTCTGCTCCAGGCAGAGCCACTCTGGTGCCATGGTGTCATCATGCCACCCCTGCCCCTGTAGGACTAGGAGGAACAGGTTTTCTTAAGACACCAAGAGTTTTGGTCTTGGGCTGCTGCTTCAGAGTCACACTCAGAGGTTACCACAAGCACCCCAATCATTTTTTGCTGACCCAGAATCTGAGCCCAAGCTGCAGCAGAGCTGTGAACCCCCTGCCTGCTGGGACACCCCTCTCACCATCCCCAAGGGTCTTGGCTTTCACAGGCTGGCTCCACTCCCCTGGAACATGGGAGTTGGCGCGGACACGAAACTGGTAGCTGGTGCTGGCGTTGAGGCCCCCCACAATCTTGGTGGTCTCGGCGCCGCTGTCGGTGTCAATCCACTGGGGTTCACTGGTGCCCCCCACCTGCTGCAGCTCCACAATGTACTTGGTGATGCCCCCATTGGGGTACTCAGGGACCTGCCAGGAGAGCCTGACGGCGGTGTCAGACACGGGCTCTGCTGAGAGCGACTGTGGGGAGGAGGGCCCTGGGACCAAGAGAGGACAGTGTCAGAGTCCCAGAACAGGGCTCCTCGTGCTGCAGGGGCTCAATGCTGCTGTTAGGATTGGACACTGTGGATGGCAATGGCAGCCAGAGCCAGGTCAGGTTTGAGGCACCTTCAGGGATTCCTTGGTTAGGCTGGTGCTCCACCTCCCCATGGTCTTCCACCTACTTCAGGGGCTGCCTGTGTGTGCCCACAGGTGGGACTGCAGGGCTCCCCAGGTCCTAGTGACCACCCAGCAAAACTACCTGGCAGCAGGGTTAAAGCAAACCAAAGGGAAATATTTTTTTTATGCAGAGTATAATTATATTGAGGAACTTGTTGCTACAGGGTATTGTAAAGGCTGCAAGTATAGACACATCCATCAGGGTTTGGGCAAGGATGCAGATAACAAATCTGTTTCTGAGCATCACTCATGATGGCCCCAATGTCATGTTCAGCTTAGGATGTTTCTCAGCTCCTTGGTGCTGGAGGCTGCAGGGTCTAGTGAGGAGAGGAGGGCTGATTTTCCCCAAACGGCTGTTCATATTCTATCAGAGATGGGATAAGGAGCAGCCAGACCTGGGGATGGTTGCTGTTACAATTATAACTGATTTATCATTGTAATTCCCTGTTATAGTTCCCTGCATTCTGCTGGACCCACCTTTGCTGTTGATCGTGACCTTATAGGGGTCAGAGGGCGGCCCCAGGCTGGTGCAGTGGTACACCAGCACCTCCAGCCTGTACTCCTTGTTAAACTCCAAGTCCCCAATGCGGGCAGAGAGCACAGAGATGGACGTGATGTTTTTCTCAGAGACCAACCGCCTTGCAGAGTCGAAGAGGTGGACAATGAACCCATGTGCTGGCTCATGGTTGCTTGGCAACTTCCAGTTGACGTGAAGCATGTTTTTATCTTCTATGGACCAGCCTTCAATCACAGGTTTGACTGTGGGCTCTGCAAACAAAAAGGCAGTAAAACCTCACCATCAGCTGTGAGACTTTGCGGGCTCTGTGCTGTGCAGGGTCAGGGAGGTGGAGGCTCACCAAGGCAGTCAGTCACCATGATGGCTTCGGGACCCTTGCTGCCCTCCCCACCAGCCCCTGGCCGGCTCAGCTGCACCTTGACGATGTAGGCGGTCACTGGCCGGAGGTTCATGAGGGTGATGTTCTCACTGTTGTCAACTGTTGGCCAAGAGAACATGTCAAAACCATGCCCATCATCCACAGTCTGCCCGGCCCCCGGCATCCTCCTCAGCATCACCCTGAGGGGCCTGGCATAGAGACATCTGCCCACCCCAGACCTCACCCTCCCACACAGGTTTTATCTGTGTCTCCCAGCCCTGAAGACACATACCCACAATGGATGACCATGCTGAATTGTCATCCTTGGGCTTGTAGAAGAGCTTGATGGAGGTGATAGGTCCGTCACCAGAGAAGCTGTCCACAGGTGACACCACAAGCTGGCGACTCTGCTTGGCCAACAGCCGGGGGGCACTCAAGGGCACTGGTGGCACTTGGGAAGAAGGGAATGACACTGGTGAGACTGGGAGAAACAAGGAGAAGAGCGTGGATACATCTGCTACCTCTTGGCTCCTTCCAGCTTTGTCAGGGAAGTCTTTTATAACCACCCAAACCTGTCTGCTGGCACTGCAGCCCACGATGGGAAGCACCCAATCCAGTGCAGGGATGGTGTTGCCACACCATGCTGGCAGCCTCCCCCAGCAACCCTGGCTTGTCCTGCTGATGCCACCACACTTTCCTCACCTCGGATATTGACCTTGACTTTCCGGCTGTCCTGGCCCCCGGTCGTGGAGACCCGGCACTCCCAGAGCCCCGTGTCCGCCTTTGTCAGGTGCCGCACCTCAAACTCACAGGTGATCTGCTTCGGTTCGATGATGGTTTTGATGACCTGCAGCACAGAGGGTGCTGTCGGTCCCTTCACTCAGCCCCTGGCTCAGCCCCCATCAGTCTGAAGCTGCCCAGCAGCCCCAGGTACTCTTGGGGAAGCTGTCAACATGGAGATGGTGGTGGGGCAAGGGCACGGGGCAGTACCTTGAGCACAGTGCCGTCAGCCTTGCGCAGCTCCACGCTGTCCCTGGTGGGCAGTGGGTTGCCAATGGCCACGCAGCTGATGATGGGCTCTGAGCCCAGGTTGAACTCCAGCTCTGAGGCCAGTTCAATGATCTGGGGGAACCGGTCTGGTACACAGAAAACAACATTAGGGCTGGTGTCGCTCTGAATCAAAAGCCTTCTGATTGTTTACATTCTTGAACTAGAGTTTCTCACACATGTAACATAAACAAATAGATTGTTTTCGCATACCTCTCTGTAATAGACTTCTGAATTGACCACTGGAGTCAAAAAAGTGTTCCTCTCATCTACCAATTCTTAACTGAATTCCAAATCCTATTTAAACCCCAAATCATAATAAACTGCTTCTTTTGCTCCTCACTTCAACCTGATGGTGAGCGTGTAGTTTTTTCATATCCCTATCAGTAACAGGCTGGCCCTGCTCCTCCCCAGGCACAAGAAAGCCTGGCACCTTTTCTTGGACCCAGATGCGGGCAGACTGTGGTGCCAAGGGAAAGGTGATGGATGTGGTGGTCCAGCCCTGATCTCCACCCCACATGCTGGGCTCAGAAACACTCCCAGCACAGATAATGCTGGGATGGCAGACTAGATGTTGTCCTTGTAATGTCCTGGTTTCCACAGACTTGGAGGCTATTTCTACAGGCAAGGGGTCCTGCTGAACCAGCTGGCAAGACCAATAGCCAATGGCCCTCCCAGTCACTGGTGAGGAAGCAGCCAGTGCCCGCTTGAGGGTGGGGGACGGAAACTCACCACAGCCCTGTGCCAGTCTCACCTGACTTCTCACAGTGCTGCCCATGCCAGCCTGTGGGGCAGACACAGCCCCTGAAGCGGTTACAGCTGCCTCCGTTTTGGCAGGTGCACTCCAGGGCACAGTCAGGGCCGTAGAATCCTGAGGAACAGGCTGTGGGAAGAGGAGAGCTCACTGCTACCCCTGGCCATGTCACAGAACTACAGTGACAGCAAGCAGCTGATGCAGGCAGCAGTACTGCTCAGCCTGTGCCCACCCTCAGATGCAGAGAGGAATGCAGAGGTGCTGCTGGAGAGCAGCCAGGCCCTGGAGGAGGCCCAGGCTGTGGGGGAGAGCTGATGGACACCCATGATGTCCCTGTACCTTGGTCGCAGCGGGAGCCGCTCCAGCCCGAGGCGCAGGAGCAGCCGTAGGGGTCGGGCAGGCAGAAGCTCAGCCCCTGGCAGCCCTGGGCTCCCTGGCACGTCTCCTGGCAGTTGCGGCCAAACTGGCTTTCCTGGCAGGCTGGGAAAAGAAGCATGGTCTGCCCTCACCCACCATTCATCCATGCAGTTACTGCTTGTGCATGGCACAGAGCTGGCTCGGGTGCCCCAAGCCCTGTATCACCACCTCAAGGAGATATGGGACCTATGTGAGTGGTCCAGCCCTGGCCCAGAAACAGGGCACTGAGGGTGGGGAGGCCCTGGGGGTGAACGCGGCATTTCTAGACACAGTGCTCAGGTCTAGGGGTGCAAGAAAGCCCCTACATATGCCCTGGGCACAGCACCCAGTGCTGGGCAGGTGGAACTCACCTCTCTCACAGCGGATGCCCATGAACCCTGGAGGGCAGATACATTCACCAACGTACTCATGGCAGATGCCACCATTCAGACAGTCGGGACAGTCCTTCTCACAGGATGGTCCCCATTTCTTCGCAGGGCAGGCTGCAGAGAGAGCAGAGGGGGCCAGAGTGCCACCTGCCGCCGGGCAGGGTACTGGGCTGGGCTGTCCCCAGTCCCCAGGCAGTCAGGGTCCTGCTCACCTCTCACGATGAGGCGGTAGAAGGCACTCCACAGAGGACTGTCCCCCATGAATGTGGCACTATAGACACCGTTTTCACTGACACTGACACTGGGGAGTGTCAGGACGACGTGGTCATCCTGCACCTCGCCCCGGTCCGTGGTCTGGTAGTAGGTGCCTGCAAGGGGACAGAGGATTATCTGTGACTTCCTGTACCCCCAGGGCCAGCGCCAGGCACCAGCTCCAGCCCTGTGTCTGCTCTTGGAACCACTTGCCGTTTCTTTTCCACATAACATCTGTCTCCTTCCTCTTGAGGATCCTGGCAGAGAAGGTGGCTGCCTCGGCAACATTCACAGACTGTGTGGCCTTCACTGGGAAGAGGTGGGCTGCAGAGGAGGAGGAGGCACAGGTTGCACAGCAGTCACCCCCCACAGCACTCACACCCGAGGGCAGTGCTGACACCCTCAGCCCAGTCACACCAGGACACACCCTGGCACAGCCCAGCACCCCCCACATGTTTCTGCTGGAATGTCATGACACATCTCCCTCTTTGCTCCATGCTGGACCCAGGACCCCCCCAAGCCTCTGCAGGGACAGGGCTCCCTTCCTGGCCCCTTCAGCCCCTTCAGGCAGACACCAAGGAATGGGATTTGGCACCCTGACCAGCTCACCATCTGCACAGGATGCTGGTGGCAGCAGTCTGGGGAAGTGACATCTGGAACAAGTGTGCACAGTGCACCCTGCCTGCTGGTGAAGTGTGGAGTGCTGCAGGCAGGGAAAGCAGGGCAGGTGAGAGGAATTAAGTGCGCAGAAAGCTGCACTCCAGCCCCCAGGACTGGCAGCCCCGTCATGGCTGTTTTCCTGATTCCCCAGGTGCTGGGGAGTGCAGCAGCAATGAACTCCCAGAGCATTAACATGAGTCAGCCAGACTCCAGCCTGAGCACAAATAGGGCTATAAATACCTTAAGGCCTGGGAAACCAAGCCCTGGGCGTGCCAGGACAGACACAAAGGAGGACACAGGGGGCTGCTGGCTTTTGGAGCCTGGCAGTACTCCAGCTTGCACACACTAAAAGGAGCCACACCAGGCTGGAGCTAAAACACATCCAGCCCTGTGTCCTGTGCCTCTGAGGCCAAGGACCAGGAGGAAGCAGCACACGCCGCAGACGCCCAGGGAAGGGCACTGCAGGTCACACTTCACAGTAATTTCCCAGAATAGTCTCCTCACTCTCTAGTTGGGATCTTTCTTCCATGGACTTTGAAGCCCCCAGTGGTGGGCTCACAGATGTGGCCCTCACTCTGTTTCACTCCACCTCACTCCCTGGAAGGAAAGGCGACAGTTCCCTGGGGACCCCCAAACACAACGCTCCGCATTTGCTCGCACCGATTTACCTGTCACACCATCACTGCAGCCCTCAGCCCTCCCAGACTGCATCTCTCCCCTGTCTCTCTGTCACTCCATACTGCATTCATCATCTCCCCAGGCAGCTCGGGGACAGCAGCCAGCATGGTTGCTTGATCAGTTCCTTGCACCCACACTTGGTGACACAGGTCCATGCAAAGACCTCAGTGCCATGCCAGGGGGAACTCCCTTGTGTGACACAGACCGCTCCTATTCCTACTCTCCCTTCTTTTAGTCAGTTGTTTACCCATGCAACGATCTCTCCTGCCACCCCTGCAAAGTCTCTCTCAAAGAACCTTTGAAAGAGAGTTTTCCCAGTTTTCTCCAGGAATCTGAGCAGACAGTATCAATTTGGTCTTACTCAGCATCCTCACTGCTGCTGCCCCAGAGACCCTACCACTGCAAACTCAGCTGATTTCTTAGGGACCACATATTCTGCTCTTTATTACAGTTTCTGCTATATTTTCAGGTTCTGACTTGAGTTTTCAGGCCTGTAACTCCCTACCCAGAAGTTTTAGGAAAGTCTGGTTTCCCAAGGGCAGCAACACAGCCTTGCTCACTGCACACCCAGCCTGGTGATGTCGTGCTGCTCTGTTCCACTATTTATCACCTATCTCTTGCTATCAACAGTGGCATTTTTGACAGATGCCGCAGCAAATTTTCCCAACTTTTCTGTTGTGCACACAGATACAAAAATTTAAAAAATGTTGGTTTTCTGCAGTTGTATTTCTGCTCTGGAAAGTGTAAAAGATAGTTTATTGACAGATTTAAACACTTCTGAAATTGCTTCTCAGGATCTCTTTGGTTTCCTCTCCTTTGTATTTTTTAGCAATGCTTCCAAAATTTATCAAACTTCCTAAGTTCTTCTCCATGCATGACCTTTTGGGAGCTGCCAGCTTTCCTCTAACAGCATTCCCCACCCACTATTTCATCGCCCTGGCCTGCTTTGGTGTGCTCTCCAGCTAAACAGGAGAGGTGACACACACCAAGCCCCTTCAGCAGGTTCTATATCCAGCCCTCCTGCAAACATGTAAACCTTTTGGTTACTAATTCCTTTATTTGTTCAATTTCTCATCTAAAGAGAGCAATAGCAGCTTCTTTGAAACTTGTGAAAGAGACACCTTTTTGTAACTCCCACAGGGGCTTGAACCCAGGCACTGACCAGCTCCTCCAAAGCACTATTTTGTTTGACACTGGGTAAGTGGACTCAGGAGGGAGAGTGACTGAGAACACCCCACCATGGGAAACAGTCTCAAGGATGAAGCCCCAGAGCCATCACCTCCATCCATGATTTATAAACAAGGACATCTGGGGGTGCAGAAATCCCTCTGTGCTCCTCACCCCACACTGCTGGTCATGTCTCCCACACTGTCTCCATTCATCTCCATTCCTCAGTGCTGCCCTGCTTGCTCAGACCATCCAGCTCCATTCCCGATAGGACCACCACCCTTTTTCAACTTGAGCCTCTTTACAACGACTAAAGCTGAGCCCTGCTCCCTGGTGGATGCTTGGGCTCCACCAGCAGCCTCTGTGCCCCAGCTTGGAGACACTCAATCTCCTTGCTGACGCTGTGTCTTAACAGAGGCAGGGAAACTTGTATCCCCTCTTCTTATTCTCAGCAAAAGGTCAACTGTATTAGCTAGAATTTCTAAAAAAGAGCTAGAAAGCATCCTGAGGCAAACATCACAGAAAATTTCAGTCCTAATAGTTTTGCAAAGTCTCAAGCACAGGGAGGGGAGGTCAGAGAGGCAGTGTGGTAGTGTGCTGCCCCAGGTAGTATCCCTGCTGCTGGTCAGCCCAGGGAGGCCCTTTCAATTCTTATGGCTAAAATAGGAGTGGGAGACAAGGCCAGCACTACTCTTGGCTACAGTGCAGTCTGGCAGTGTCTCTCCTCAACCCCCACTGCTGGAGTGGTGACGTGCTGCCCTGGGAAGGTGTTTGTCCAGCACCTGGGGAGGTTGCCAAACATCTGCCCCAGCACCACCTCCTCCCCTTGGGCCTGTGGTGGGGACATGGGCTGGCACAGCTCCAAAGGGCTGCCCCCTGCTCTGGTTAATGATTTCCAGACCCCACAACCTCCTCCAAGGGCACTCAACTTCCTCTTGGACCTTGCCCTTCTCCCAGGCACTACTACAAATCCAGATGGCTCCTCCATGGGGCTCGGCCATGCTCCTCCATGAACATCCCTTCCATCTCCCTTTCATCTCCACCCCACAAGTGCTGGTGGACCCCAAACCTACCTACCCTACCTGGCTGGTGCTGGGATTGTGAAGCACAGGGCAGGCAGGTCCCCCGTGCACTTGGCTGGCAGGTGGGGGCCTCCTGCTGCCCCCAAAAGCCACTCACCATTGTGGCTGTTGTGCACATAGACCACCTGGGTCTGCTCGGTCGGGGTGCGCCCCAGGCAGTAGAGGATCCCCACCAGGTCACCCTTGGAGAAGCCCCTGGCCTGGACTTGGTTGCTGCGGTTGCGGTAGTTTTGGAAGCCCATTTTGGGGTGTGTCATCAGGATCTTGTTCTCCCGCTCGATCTGCAGGTAGCTCACGTCGTGCTCCCCCACGACACAGGAGAGGAAGAAGTCAGAGTGGGACAGGCTCTGCACGTTGGCCATCAGGGTGATGTCCAGGATGGCCCCTGGGGTGAGGGAGCACAAGGGTGCGTCACAGCTGGGCAAGAGCATGGCCACACCAGCCCTGCCTCAGGGCCAGATCCTGTTACCCAGATGTCTCCCCCTTTCCAGGATATTTTTGCCACCCCCAGCCCAGAAGGCACAGCTAGGGCAAAGCAAGGTGTGTTGCAGACGCATTGGGACGACACAGTGCACATTTCTGCTCTCCTTTTGGAGACCCCAGCTGGATCAGCTCCCCAACACAAGCCAAGCACGGATCAGAATGGGGGTCTTGGGGTGCCTGTCCTCCCAGGTCAGAGAGAGGCAGCCAGGGGCCTCCGAGGACTCCAAATGGCCGAACACAAAGGGATATTTCCTCCCTCCCAACCCCGCTCCGATGGCGCCCCTGAGCTTCCACAGCTGCCCTTCCTTATCCCACCAAGCCACCCTGAGGCAGGGGCTGCTCACTTGGGGCAGACAAAAAGGGGCAATTTACCTGCCAGATGTGGGAAGAGAAGTAGAAGATAAACCTGGAGTCCCATGTCCTTGGAGCTTGTTCCGAATCTGGCAGAGGTCAGAAAATCCCCAGCATTTCCTGGCTGCGGAGGTCAGAGCTGGAGGCTGTGGCTGCCTAGGAGCTCCACATGAGAGGCAGCTAAGGACTGCGGCTCCCTGCCTGTGCCTCCCATCTCTTCTCCATGCTGTTGCTTGACTTCCAGGGCAGCTGAGACCACCTCCTGTGGTGCATAGCCTGGGCACGGACAGAGAGATGCCCCTGTTTCTGCTGGCTCCGTGGCCAGCCAGCTGTTCAGGAGCAGGGCTTGCTGGCCGAGGGGCCGCTGGGGTCCCCTGCCTGGTGGCAGCTCTTCCAGGGAAAGGCACCCGCTCACCCCCCCAGGGCTAGGGCTGCATGCTCAGGGTTCCCTGAGCCATGCTGAGCCCCTAGCCCAGGCAGGAGGTGTCCCAGCCCTGCTTTTCGTCCAAGGCTCAGAGTGCCTCATGCCCCAGCCCGCCCGGGCGGTGGCATCCCCATCCCCTCGGTGCAGCCCCGTGGATGATGGCTGTGGGAAGGGCTCTCTGGAGCACGGAAAGGAAAGGGGCCAAGGGGCCGTGGCTGGCGGTGGCGGCGGAGCCAAATCCTGTTTCCCATGCGGCGTTTCCTGCTCTCCACCCATTGTTTGGAGACGGCCCTGACTCCAGGAGCCGTCGGGAGCAGCCCTGCACAGGCTGCCCCCGGGGAGCGGCGTGCGGCGGGGCTGAGGCCGCGCACACCTTGTGACACCTCAGCCTCCCGCCGCCACGAGCGGGGCTGCGAGGCATGGCCCACCTGAGCTGTGCCAGGCCTGACTTGTCCTGCAGTGGCCCGTGGTGGGGACACTGTCCAGGTTGAAAGGGGCTGGGTGGGAGCACAGGCAGGGTGCCAACAAGCTGCCCAGGGAGGGTGGCCACGGCCAGGAGAAAACCCTCTGTGTTGTGGTAAACATGTTCCCGGGGGGAAGTGGAAGCAGAAGAAAGCCTGGCTTTCCCTGAGTACTTTCCCATGCACAGTGCTGGCATGGGCACAGCATAGCATGGCCTTGCTGCAACCCAGCCCAGAGGGTCTCACACACAACATTCCAGAGAGGTTGTGCCAGTGTCCAGGCTCTTTGCCTGGCAAACAAAAAGCGTTTCCCAGGGAATCACCATAAGCTTCACGCACCAAACCTCACACTGCTTCACAAATCAAACTGTTCTCATGTGAAAGCCAGGGCTGCCAGGGAGTGAGTCTCATGTTTTGATGTGTCCTGAGCCCATGCTGTATCCGGCCAAAAATCTAAAGCACACATGGAGAGGAAAGGGAAATCCATTCATCGCTTCCGACTATTTACAGAGTGCTCTGGGGCCACACGGTGCCCATGGCATGCTGAGGGAGGGATGGCAGTGAGCCTGGGCTCCCACTGTGCAGCTGCCTGGCCACTCCACGGCAGGAGGGGTGGAAAAGATCTGAAAAAGGTGGACACCAGGTGCAGCTGCCCTCATTTGCCTGGAAAATGAAGCTGGCTGTAGAGAATGCAGAGGCCGGTCAGGCTCATAACTGTGTGCTTACATGGGCAACTCATTCTGTGCTTCCCTGGCAGCTGTGGGGGAGTGCATCACACAGAGCCTGCATTACAGTGCACTCCGTGAAATGTTCTCCTTCAGGAGGACCCGTTTGAGGATGGGATTATTTACACCGAATTTTTGTAGAATGGGACCCATATGGGGTCATTCTCTGCACCAGGCCATACCCAGGAGATCTCAGGGATCCATTGAGGAATCTGACCCAGTGTGATTTTTTTGCGTGTGTTTTTTCCTAGGAGCACCTGGATAAGAGCTGTGCTGTCTATCTGTGCAGATTTCTTCAGCTGGAGGTAGGGTAGGAAACCTTCCTGGGGAGTTTTGTGGGTATGCCCAGCTAGGACCTTACAGCTCCAGTTTATCTGTCTCCAGAGGAGGCACTAGAGAGATATCAGCCACAGAGGCTCAGCTGAACACAGCCGAAGCAGCTGTCCACACTTGCTCTCCTGTAACATGGAAAGCTCCAGTTTTCCAATTCACAGGACACTCCAAGCACCTGAATATCTGCTGATTTCACGGACCTCAGCTATTTTGCTGAATCACAACAGACTAAAAAAAAAAAAAACCAACAAAGACTGACAAAAATACCACTTTGTTATCATTTGCACATTCTAATGCACGGCACCACATGCCAGAAACCAGATACGTTTCCTGATAGGAAATGCAGCCGCCCTACAGATGCACCAATGGACTGAGCTGCCTCAGCAACACTTTCTAGCCCTGCTTCTCTGGATGCCTGTTTTATGTGCTCAGCAGGTCCTGGGGAGGCCCCGCAAGGCTGGGATAAGCACTGCTCCCACCAGGCATAGAACACCCTGGAAGCAGGGTAGTTGAGCAGCCCCAGCCCGCCTGGACAGCTGGGAATCTGGAGCTGCCTGCTGCGCTGGCATCCAGGACATGCCCACAGGATGAAGGGCAGGCTGCTGGGAAGCCCTTTCCCTGAGGAAAGGGTGGGACGTGCGGCTGTGGAAGAGCCCTTTGGCAGCGTGGGGGAAGAGGGGCCATCCTGTCCCAGTTGCCGACAGCTCAAAGTGCTCTTGCTGGCAATCAGCTTCCTGTTTTCTTGAGCAGGCGTGGGACCAGGGAATGGGGAGCAGGGAAGAGAGCTTGGGGCTCCCTCTTGCTGCAGAGGCGAAGCCAGGAGCAGGTGCAGCCAGCACTTTCTCTGCCTGGTCTGTGGCTCTGTCATCCTTGCCACCTTCACCCACCCCATCACCTCTGGGTACAGGAGCAGGTCTGGTGTGCCAGCAAACACCCATGAAATGCTGCTTTGACATGATTTCTCAGACTTTCACTGACCCCGTAGCAGGACTGGCAGGGAAAACTACTGACAAGTGGCAGGTCTGCATGGGGCATGCCGAAGGTGTTGGGGCACCACCATCCTCTGGGACCCTCACAGACAGGTGCTGCTCACTGAACTGCTGCTGCTGCTGGGCCCAGAGACCTGCCAGTTTCCTGCATGCTTTAAACACCTTTCTGCTGGAATCCCAGCAAGGCTTTTATTTTCCTGTAGGACATTTTCCTGCTGCCTCAGTTCCAACTTCCCCAGCCGGGGCTGGCTGTGTGCCCCAACCCCAGGTGCGTGGACCAACACCTGGACCAGGCTCAGGCTGCTCTCCTCCGGCGTGGCCTCTCAGGGCAGATGCCACAGAGGTGTCCCCCCTCTCCCTCTGGAAGCCCCCCAGCATTCCCAGTGTCCTGCTGCCAGTCCGGCAGCCCCAGGGCACCGCACAGCGCAGCAGGCAGCCCTGTCACCGATCACGGGCGGACACAAGGGTGGGAGGTGATGGGGCGCGGCTGTTAATGTGTAACCAGCACCTCCACCTTTCACCAGCCGGGGAGGAGCGGGGCCGGGGCGGCAGCCAGGCTGGGTCCCGGGCGCTGCTGTCTGCGGGGCCGGCGTGTGGGGGCTCGGTGTCGGCCCTGAGCCGTGCGGCCGCGGCCACACCTCGCCCGGCACGGCCGGCTCCGCCGGCTTCCCAGCTTTCCCCGAGACTTGTTTTTCTGGCCGGAAGTTTCCTGGAGCCAAATGGCTCCCACCTGCCTGCTCTGCGGGGTCTGTAGCCTCCTGTGCGTCTGGTCAGTGGTGATGGGACACCCCTGCAGCCTTGACCGCCAGGTAGGGGGGCCGTGGGGGCTGCGGTGGGAGCAGCGGCTGGGGGTGGGCAGGGGGCAGAACCCGCCCCTGGTTCTGCCACCACAGCGGGGGTGCCCAGGGGGCAGCAGGGCCTGGCAGGCGGCTCCTGCTCTGCACAGCTCAAGAGAGGAGGAGCGATGAAAACCCATGGGAGCCAGCGGAGTTAATTGGGAGGTGTGCTGTGGTGGTTTGCCCATGCCCAGAGCCTGGCTGTCCTGCTCCCAGCCTTGGGCTGAATGTGTCATGTTGTCCAGCCTGTTCACCAGAGCATTGTCTGGCAAAGCATTGTCTGATCCATTTCTGACTCTGGAGGTCTCTTGGCTGCAGGTGTAACACAGCTGCCCATAAGGGGTGCATGGCAAGCAGCCATGAGACACATCCCTGAGGAGGTCCCAACCCCTCACTCCCTTTCCCAGTGTGTGGTGATGCAGTGACTGGAGCCAGGGTGGTGGCAAGCGTGGGGCCAGGATCCCTGAGCACCTGGCAAGGAGCAGGAAACACAGCTAACCCACTGAGACAAGCGCTGCAGCCAGCAGCTTGGCTGCATCAGGCAGGAGCTGAGAGAATGAAGGAAAGTGGCTGTCATGGGCCACTGACCTTTCCACTGAGCTCTCAGTTATTCCACCCAAAGGTTTTCACTGTTTTCCAAAGCCTCCCTGAACCCAGCTGTGTTTGAGCTGGAAACAGGACCCCTGTGTCTTGGATCAATTATAACCCAGTCCTCAGCACCCCGGTTTAAGGGCATATCTGTTCCTCTACCAAGCAGGAACAGCAGGGTCTGATGAGAGATTTAGGTGGACAGGAGGATGAAAGGAGAGGTGAAAGAAATGGAAAGCCCAGCTAACTGGAATGTAGCCAGACATGGAAACCCAGGACTATGGACCACAGTAAACTAAAAGCACAGCATCTCTGCTTGCAAGGTCAAACACAGCACTTAGCAGGAGCTTGTTCCTGCTCAACCAAACTTAAATTGCTGACCTGCCTTTCTGGCAGCTTCAGTTTGGACATTTGACCCTCTCCCACTAAAAGCCCAGGCAAGAGTAACCCATGCTGGGGACTGCTCCCCAAAACTATCTGAGCTGGGGCATCCTGTTTTACTGGTTTAAAAAAAAAAAAAAAATCCATCCATCTGGGTTGACTAATCGTTCCATTAGTCTCTGCTGGTCTTTTGGGACAGTGAATGGTCCTTGGTCTGTTCTGTTTCCTAACACCGTGTCCTAGGGTGACTATGATGCCTGTATCCCCAGTCATCTGTTCTGTATGTGCTGTGTGTTCTGTACCTTTCAGACTGGTTCTGAGAGTGAGCAGGAAAAGAAGAAGCACTCACTTTGTTTTGAAAAACAGTGTTCACTCCTCTCCATCTTCTCTTCGTCCTTAAGACTGTGTGTTCATCAAATGCACAAACAACAACCAAAATTTTTTTTCCCTTTTAGTTAATCTAGCTAGCTGAAGCAAAAAAGCTTCCTAAACTCTTTTTTTCTTTTTTCTTAAAACGGTTTAAATCTACTCTAAACTAGAAAACCCAAAAAAGCACCAGAAGCTGCACCTGTAGCCCACTGAGCCTAGACCTCAACATTTTCCAACGCCAAAAAAACTAAAACTAATAAAAAACTAAAAAACTAAACTAACTCACAGCAAAAACTTCTCTCAATTTTGCCATCTCTTTAAACGAACAAATAATTTTATTGTTTCATATTATTCATTCCTTATACTTGTAAGCAGCTTGTTTATTAAATAAACAGTTTTTTCCACTTTTCTCCAAAACAGTTCTTTTCCCAAACCAGCTAAAAAAACCCCAAACCATTTAAGTTTGCTCTCCAAAAAAAACCCATTCAAAGGTTTCCTCCCAAATTTGCCCTAAACCAAAACATACTGACACAGCCAGCCAGCAGTAAGCCACAGCTACTCCCCATGTATCCTCAGGAAGGTGGGATAGGTGGAAGCATTGGTACGTTGTCCTGCACAGGCCCCAGGGAGCTGCTCCTGGCATGGGTGACTGGTACAAGTGCCTATAGCTCTGCAGCCTGGCCAGCTTCCTGCCTGCCCTTGCAACAGGCTAGGCTCAGCTGCTTCCCTCTCCAGCTGGGGGGATGCCCCTGTGTCACACAAGAGCTCCCAGGGGGCTGGAGCTGGGGATCCAGGGGAGGAAAAGGAAGGCCCTCTGCAAACTGACCCTGTATGATAACTGCCCTGTACGGAAGGACAGGGGGGTGACAACCTGTCAGTGCTTTGCACTCATCCACTTGGGTTTTTTCCCCAGCTCCTTGTCTACTGTTTTGGTCAGCTGCTCTCAGCCCTGGGCTGTCCTGCTCATCTTTCTCCAGGTATCCAGGCACACTCCAATCTGGCAGCTCATGTGTTTTTCAAACGTGTGTGTGTCTTTGCTTTTTTTAAACTCTGCAAAGGTAATTAAGACATTTGAATCCTTGGGGAGTCCCTCTGTAGAGACACTCCCCATCATGGGTAGCCCATTTCAGACAGAAGCTTTTTTCCCAGGGACGGGCCGACTGCAGTGGGAAGAGTCTTCAGCATGCTCCAAGTTCCCTTCCAAGAGACATCACCAGTTTGGACCTCTCCTTCAACTCCTTGGTCATGCCCCATCACAGGACTCTCTTGAAGCATTTCCCTTCCCTGCACTCTCTTAACCTCTCCAGCAATGCCAAGCTCACGCTGAGCTCAGCAATCTTCTCCAACCTCGGGGCACTCCATCTGCTGGACCTGAGCAGCTGTGGCATCACCTACATCCCCATGGACACTTTCAAGGGCCTGGGAAACTTGCACACACTGCTTCTAAGAAACAACAGCTTGCAAGAGCTTGATGTGCCTTTCCTTTTGCCACTGAGGGCTCTTTCCCACCTGGACCTGCAGCACAACGCGCTGGTCTCTGTGGGCACTTGGAGCCTGCAGCTGATGGAGACAATCCCGTGGGTCCATCTGGAAGGGAACCCCTGGGTCTGTGACTGCAGTGTGCACCCTCTGCAGCAGTGGCTGCAGCGCAGGCAAGGTGAGAGGAGGGCATGGATGGCAGGGGGTGTGTCAGACAGGTGGAACTCCAAGTGTAGGAGTCTTGCTTGAGCCATTTGCTCCGACTCCTGGGCAAGGTTTGAGATGGCTCTCTGTCCTACCCTGTTGAGGGACAGCAAACCAATAGGTGATGTGTCTGTTCCTTGCTTGCAGTTACACAGGATAACAAGGATTTCTAAGAATGTCAGCAGGATGATTTGGCCATTCTTCTGGGAAATGGGTTGCACATATACTTTGGCCTCTAAACCCATCTTTATGTGTCTTTGTGGAGTGACCACATTTTCATTGTTGAGAGCTTGGCAGCTCCCTCTCTGGAGCCAGGTCAGGCTCCAACCATCTGAGCTCAGCTCCGAGTAAGAGCAGTGGGGTTTCTGTGGGTATCCACGAATCTGTCTGTATCCAGTTTAAAGGAGCTGCTAATCAGTCACACAGTCTGTCAGGGGATTTTCCCTTTAGTTGTTCCCTACAAAATGCTGAGGGTCAGCAAGTGAGGCAGAGCCAGGAGCACCTTGCAATGCATCCCATCACCCCAGGAGCAAGCGGGGATCATCTTCTCTAAACAGGAGAGGGGATGGGCTCTGACCTCCATCCCACCTTATCCCATTTGTCTCCCAGCTGTGCAGGTGACCTGCATGTCGCCCCCGGGGCTGAGGGGCCAGGAGATTGCAGCTCTGGATTCTCAGGACCTGGGCTGCCAGATTAAGCAGCGGTTTGCTCGTGAGGTCAGCCCACCACAGGAGATCACAGTGACTGAGAACAACAGTAAGTTGTGCAGATTCAGAGGTGTCCATAAGGTCTAGCACCTTCCTGTCCTCTGTCATACTGGATGGGACTGCAGGTGGAGACCCCCTGCTCTGCCCCACAGTCCCAGAGGCTGAGGCTGCTAGGCCACACTGGTGCAGTGGCTCGGTGGGAGGGTGGCCAACACCTGGAGGTGTTTGCTGGCTTTGTGACAGGAAAGTTAACAGATGCCACAAAGCCACATGGAGCACAGATTCCACAGTGATGGGCAGCAGTACCAGCCAGCTGTCAGGTAGTTTTGCTCCCAGGGTTCACACTCCCTTGGTAGCTGGGTCTTGGTGAAGAGCATCTGTATTGCTCCTAATGGAAGTGATCTAGTGCTGGCTGCACACTGCAGGCAGGCACAGGGCTGGAGAATGGGGAGCACTGGGTGTGCCACAGGCTGACCATGTGCCTTTCCTGTCTCACAGCCACTGCACTGCCTGCCGGGAAGGGGGGAAGGAGCTGGCCATACCTGGTGGGATTCCTGGTGGCAGCAATTGCCATCTCCATCCTGATAGCCCTGGCTGCCAAGTGCAAGCTTGTCCACAAGAACTTTGCCAGCTACCGCCACCGGCCGCTGCCCGAAATCAGCTCCATCGGAGGCGGCCCCATGGAGGACAGCAGCAACTGGGACAGGGGCTCCTGTGGGAGCCATTCCATAACTGATGCTGCCGACCTGCAAGCTGAGGATGATGATGGCTTCATCGAGGACAACTACATCCAGCCCAGTGAGCAGCTGCCAACAAAAGAGGAGCGGGAGTTGCATCGCTCCATCTGAGCTTATAAGCTTACAACTCAGCCATCACTGCTGTGGCCTCTAGCTGTCTCCCTAGCTCCACCCCTTTCCCACCTGCCCTTGGTTTTGGGCCCCACATGTTTGGGGCAGGAGGAAAGGAGCAGAGAGGAGGGGAGAGAGGGATGGGCTAGGTAGGAATGGTGATGGATCTGAAGGTAGCCAGTCCCAGAATGTCCCAGCATGACACCAGTAGGCTGCACTATCACAGGGACACCAAAACAGCTGCTGCTTTCCCAGCCTCGCTCAGGTGCTGAGGCTGAAGGGAGTGGTGCCCATTGTGCCCAGGAAGCTGGGTGCAGTGGGAAGAGGAGCCTGCCCTGGTGCTGCCATGGGGTCTTGGGTGCTGGCCCCACGGCCTCATGGTGCCAGACCCAGCCCTGCTCTGTCCCTCAATGTCTTGTCACTCTGAGGTGTGATTAAAGCACGACTTAGCCCTGCCTCTGCCTGCAGTGGTTTGTTGGGATTCTCCCAGTGGCAGTGCCAGGAGGAGACCCCCAGCCCCACAGCTGGGGTGCAGCTTTTTTTACATGTGCTTTCAAGGACCATAAATACATTCCTCTAAATGCGGCAATGAGAGACCACATCTGTGGCACAATGAGTGCTCTTGTCCAAACAAATATTTCACCTGCTGTGCTGCAGGCAGCCTTGGTGCATCATCACAGGGTTTCTGTGCATGTCTCTCCAGCCATGGCCCTTCTTTCTTTTCTCTCTTTCCTCTCCAGGAAGACAAGCTAAAAGGCACCTTTCTCCCATAGCTCTGCAGAGCTGAGCAAACTCATCAGTGCTGCCAGTTGCAGTGCCAGGCACATGTGCTGGGGCAAGATGACCCTCTCCTCCAGCACCCATTACAGAGTTCCACGTGTCTCTTTAACTGTGGAGTGGTACAAATGCAATAATTTTTACATTCCTGTCATCTTTGTGGTACAATGAACAGCACATGAGACACAGGTAACTGCAAGTTACTTCTGCTGGAGTTGATTGTGCCTTCGTGGGTTACGCTGGAGTTAAAAGCAGGGAGCAGCAGTGGCATTCACCTTTAGTAAGTGATTCATAAGGCTGGTATCAACTGGTTGGTAAGATTTCCCCAGGTCCAGCCCAGTCATTACCATCCCTGATAGCTCAGGAGTCTCTTCGTCATGCTCCAGAGCACGAGCTATCAACACAGGACAGCATTTCTCAAAGCTCTGCCACACAGCTAATTACCCCACCTTCTTCAAATCTCTGTTTCACTGCTAACTGCCTTTCTATTTCTCCACTCATTAAAACATTTACAGTGTATTAAAAAAATACACCTCAGAGAATGTAAACCAAAGGGGAAAAATGTGTCAGGCATTAGCAGGATGATACAGGCTAGAGAGCAAATGTGCCACTTGAAGCCATGAGCAGGAGGAAAACCTGCTGGCTTCTCTCAGGTTTGTTTTCTCTCACTGGAGATTTCAGGTGGTGGTTCCAGAGAGTCTTTTTTGCCCTCTGAAGGGTTTGGATCTGGCGTGAGAATGAAACGGAGTCTTCAATTCTTGTTTTTTCTTGGTTTCTCGCATGTTTATTATTTCTTATCTTACAATTTTCTCTGTGCCCAGCCGAGATGTTCACAGCTGCATGGGGTCAGCCAGCTTTTGCTCTTAAATGCCATATTTCTAACATGAGCTTTACTTTTTCGGTTACTGTCTCATCATTTGCCTTCTGGGCTCATCAGCTACCCATGAAAACACACTATATACTGTATTTTTGGAAATTTCTAATATCTTTTGGGTAAGAGATATAAATCTGAGGGCTGGGGAAAAGCATTTCAGTTATCTTTTGAAGGGTATTTTCTGGACTTTTCAACATGATTTTTAATCACATGAATTCATGCTAGATGCAGTCTTTTCTTTTTAGTCTTGGTGATATCTTAAAAGAAGTTAAAAAGAGAAGTGCCCAGGCTTATTTGTTCAGGATCTTACTCACCAGTCCATCAGCACTTAGTAGTCGGATGACTTGTCTACTTTGACCCTGCTGATAGGCCCACCCATTTATTTATTTTTTAGCCAAGCAGACATGGCAGGTTTTCTTGTGTTTATGCATGTGTGTGTGTGTGTGTGTGCACATTTTCTGCCCCCTCTCAGGCAGCTGGAGTGTAAGTGGTCAGGAACTTGGCAACTTCTGTTTGGTGGGAAATACATCTGTCATGCAGAGCTGGGAATGCAAGGGGTCAGAGCATGAAAAGGAGGATCCTTCTCCAGGGGTCCACCCAGGAAGCTGCTGTGAGGACCTGGCTGAGGCTGGCCTGGGGCAGAAGCAGGTATGCAGGCAGACTGGTTCCAGGCTCATGTCAGGCAGCAGCTGCTGCCTCAAGACTCAGCCCTGCCACAGGGGGAAACAGCTTCTCTGTAAACAAACCAGCCGGCACTGACATATTCAGGAGGCTTTGTGTGCTCCATGTGAGCATCTTTCAGGGGCATGGCCAGGTCTCAGGTTCACAGAGCACATCTGGGTTATTAAACAGAGAGAGATTAGCATGCATCTGGAGGTGGGAAGTATGTATGAGGAAAGAAGTACATGCATTTTTGTCTGTGGTGGCATTGCCACACTAGCTGGTGATCAAAAACCACAGGCACATGAGGGACCCTGGGCTGTTGGAATTAATTATGGCCCTGGGCTGAGGCCAGCCCTGAAAAGCCCTGACACCTCCTGCTCTGCAGAGAGGCTGTGCTCAAATATCAGACTTCAACACAATCAACTTCTCTAACACTTTATTATGTATGTCCACACACAACACAGGAGCCAAGAAACAAACCAGCCCCTGTGCTGCAGAGGGGTGCCAATGATTGGGCAGCTCTGGGCAGCTGGACACCCAACCACCATCTTCAGGCACAGTATGGTCTCAGCCATTATCTCCTTGGGTTGCTGTCCTGGCCCAGTCAATCACCCTTTTCTGGCACAATTCACAGGCACTTGGGGCACATTTTGAAGGGGCTGTGGAGGGGACAGGATTCACATTGACATGCAGGCAGCACAGAGCTGCGAGCTGGGCATGGTCACACCTCTTCACAGAAATTTCCAGATGTGCAAAACAGCTGGTGTGCAGGCAGCTGTGGCCTGTCAGCATGTGCAGGCTGGCGGAGCTGGCAGTCACTGCTGGACCACTGGTGCTGGCAGAGGGAGTGCAGCCTGACATAACTGCACATGCACTGACACAGACATGCAGAGCAGCAGCAATGGTGATGGTGCAAAACCATTCAGCTCTGGCCTGTCCCCTCCTGAGTAGACACAGGGGTCCCTGGTGGACCTGGGGCCAAACAGCCCAGAGGGGAAGAACAGCTTGGCTTTGAAGAGATTTAGCACAGGAGGATCTGAGCTCATCACCACCTTGTGAGCTCTTGGGCAGATTAAGGGAGGAGATACAGAGAGAAGAGGAAAGAGCAGTTTAATAAAATCTACAGATGATGTGAAAGTGGCAGAGGAAAATGTAGAAGTAACAGAGATAGAGAAAAGCCCAAATGATGTACCTGTACATTGGGGAAAACAATCCAAGGCTTCAGGCAAAGGAAAGTCAGCAGGAGTGGGACAAGAGCAGGTGAATACAGATGTGGTCTCATGAGATCTCACTGCATTGGGGATGGTTGGTCTGGAGCTGTGAAGGGGTAAAGCCCTCACTGACCAGCTGATGGTGAACTCTGACACTGCCTCCAGGTGTAACATGGACAGTGATTTGTGCTGTTAACAAGGGAATCAGCTACCATCCTCTTCCAAATGAATTTGCTACCAGGCACCAAAAAACATTTTCTCAGTCTTGTCCCATTGAAGAGGAAACTTGGCAATAATGAGCAAAACCAACATCTGAGGCAGAGCAACCCAGGTGAAGGCAAGATGGGTGCAGACAAGAAGATGAAGAATCACAGAATAGTCTGAGATAGAAGGGGCCCAGAAGGATCATAGAGTCCATCTCTTAAGCGAATGTCCCACATGGGGTTCAAACCCATGACCTTGGTTTTATTGGCACTTCTGACCAACTGGCTAAGAGGAAGAGAAGGTCATGCAGAAGCATCTTCAGCAGGAGGTTGGGATCTATGTCTATGGAAAGGGCAGTGAAAGGGTTAGCGGGTCTATGAGGGAAGTGAGAATTTTGACACGTAAATTAGACTTAAGCCACAGGAAAAGTTCCTGGGGTGAATTGTTAGTCTGCTTCGGGGAGAGACACCTTGGTGATAAAACAAGACACCTTGTAGAGATAAAACACCAAAAAAGCTCCAGGTAAGGCCCAAGTGACAGTAGAAGAACTTTTCTGTGCTGCAGCAGCTGCAGCACTTGGGAGACAGAAACAGCATGGGAACAAGCAGGGACTGGGATGAGCTGCAGGCCTCCTGGCAGCAGAGGTGCCTCTGCCTGGGAAACTCCTGTGGGAGGGCACAGCACTCTCCCCTCACACAGCTTCTGCAAGAGGGCAGCTCCAGCCTCAGGATTTGGGCATCCCATCACCGTTCCCCAGCAACTGCACCTTGCTGTTTGTGGCTCATGTAGCTGGAGCACCCTGGCATGATAACAGGGCCCCAACACTCAGTCCAGCACAGATGATCCATCAGGGCCTTGACACTGACACCCCTTGATCACCCCTTTGATAAAGCACAGGTCATGGTGGGCTGCAGAAATGTAACACTGGAATAGATCCTGGCATTGCAAACACAAACAGCATTTCATGTGAGGACAGCCATGCTGTGGCTCTGGCACACACAATCCTATGCAAAGCCAACACTCACTCCCACAGACACCGATAATTTCTTGGGAGCAGCCCCTGCAGCCATACCTCCCACCAGGCTCCCTCGTGCCTGCTGACATGCAAAATATCTCCTGCCATTCACCAGCTGCTAGAGGCTCTACTTCACTCAGGAGCTGGAGGCTCTGCACAGAGCACAGGTTGGTTTTACTCCACCCGAAATTACCACCTCTCCTGCCGGGAGAGCATATGACACGGTTCCAGGAACTGCAGGAACCAAGCAAGTACTGGGATCCCCAGGGGCACAGGACAGGCTCACCTTCACTCTGTAACATGGGTCACAGCCAGGCAGGCAGCAGCTGCCACAGGAGGCTTTGTGGAGATAAAATGCCAGCCAGGTCAAAGCCCACCCAGGCACCCCGAGTCTGTGCTGTGCCTCCAGCCTGGGACAAAGCAAATGCCAGTCATCTCCAACAGAAACACAAGGCACACTGCAGCTCTCGCCCTTCCTTGGGGAAAGGCCATCACTGACAGGCTGTATCCGCTCAGGCTCTCGCAGAAGTGTTCTGGGTCAGATCAGGTTGGCCATGCTGGAGGTGGGAGGAAGCCGCCTGTTTCCAGCGAGGCGGCCGGAGATGGTGAAGACGCGGATCTCGCCGGTCTCCAGGCTGCGAGGAGCCGCCCGGCGGCAGGAGGTGCACAGCAGGTATAGCAGCAGGCAGAGGAGGATGGCGCTGCCGGCAGTCAGCAGGATGACCCCGCTGGTGAACATGCTGGCCAGCGGCCGTGCGGGGCTGAGCTGCATGGTGGTGGTGGAGAGGATGGTGAGCACCACCCCGCACACCAGCAGCACCAGGGCGCTCAGCAGCAGCACCAGGCAGTCCGAGAAGCCTCCGCTCTTCAGGAGCTCGATCTGATCCCGGCTGCGGATGCAATTCATGTCCTGGATTGCAGAGCTCAGCAGCTGCTTCAGCAGCACGAGCAGGGCCAGGAGGCAGAGCGTGGTGCCCACGGCGAGCCGCCACTCTCCAGACCGGCTGCTGGTGCTGTACAGCAGGATGATGCCCCCAATCCCGCAGGCCAGGATCAGCACCACGGCCATCCCATAGCACAGGATGGCCTTTTTGGGGTCCTGGAACCACCAGAGCTCCACATGCTCTTCCAAGATATTCCTCTGGATGTGGTCTGCATCCGCAGGGGTGCGGGGGCTGCTCAGCTCTGCCAGCTCTGGCATGGTGAGCAGCTGGGTGAAGAGGGCACAGAGGTGGCACAGATGAGTTTGCACTCTTACAGCAAATGGAGGGTCAATGCAGCAGCAGTGGTGAAGGCAATTGCATTTCTCCAGCAGTGATGTCTCAGTCTCATTCTTTGGATCCTGATGGAATTTCCTTTTGCAGTGGTGCCACCTGGAGAGCTATGGTCCATGTGCTGGGGCTGAGCCCACCACCGAGGCAGGGCTGTGAAACATGATGGAGCGTTCCCAGAGCAGCACCACAGGGGAACAGCCAGGGCTGTCTCCTTCCTTTCCTTTGTCTTTCATCTGAAAAAGTCAAGAAGAGAAGATATCATTAAACAGAGACCCTGCTCCCCTGTACCAAATAATCCTGTGCCAAACCCTGGGCCTTTTTGCTCCAGGCTGGCCTGCAGACCTTACTGTGCTTCCCTCACAGAAGCCCCGTGTGCTGGAGAACAGATCAGCTGCACGTCTTCCCGGGAGACCTCCATGTGCTGTGGGGGAACCCTGGCCTGCCCCAAGGGTGAGTCTCCTGCCTCCCCAACACTGTGTGCCCTGCTCAGAGGCTGCTGGCACATTGCTGCCCAAAGGACTCTGCCTGCAGCTGGTGCTGGCAGCAGGGCAGGGACGGAGCAGAGGCAGGTCCTTTCTGGGATAAAGCCCCATTCACAGCTCTGGCTTCACATGCTCCCTCATCAGCATCAGCCTCTTGTCACCAACTGGCTCTGCTGCCCAGAACGGGAGGTGGGGGTCAGGACCAGGGTTTAACCCTTCCACTCCAGTGCCTGGAAGAGTGAGAGCTGCCACAGTTGCATGTTCTCAGCCCTGTCCCCATTCCTGCATTGCCAGTGGTTTCCCCTCAGAAGTTACCTCCAGAAATATTGTAGCTACATCTCCAGTGATCTCAGCACATCCCTGGAAAGAGCCATTAGCTGTGGCCTGGCATCCTGAGAGTTTGTCCTCCTTGCTGCTGGTCTATGAAGCACTTTGCCACTGGAAGGGAGCAGAGGAAGGGCTGTATTGGCTCTGAAGTGCTGTGCTTAGCTGGGGTCCCCTGGGCACAGCACCTTGTCTCAGCCCACCACTCGTGATTCTCAGGCTTGTGTCCCCACTGTCCTGGCCCCTCTCAATACTTCCTTGGATACAGTTTTAGACTAAGAGTGGAAACCACTTGCGTTTCTCTCAGATAATATTCCTCCCTGGCATGTGAGTGCTCCAGCTGGTCCCACAGCACCACAGGGACCCTCTAGAGCAGCTAGTACCCAAACCATGGAGAGGTGCTGGAGAGGACAGCACAGGAGCATGTCAGGAATGACTGAGCCTAGGAGACACGGGGCTAACCTGGAGACCCAAGAACAGCCTCTCTGCTCACCTCCTAGACAGGACAGTGCACCCTTGACCACCACGGGCACGCACATGAACTGCTCTGAGCCCTGCAGGAGCTCATGGCAGGGACAGGAACTGACTCAGGTCCCTTGTGTCAGGGCCGTGTCACTTCTCCTGCGTGGGGGACAGCCACTCTGCCTGCTAGAAATGGCTCTCAGGAGCCTATCAGCCCGTGTCAAACACTCTTTGTACCCTGCTCGGCACCGGGGCTCAGGGCTCATTACACAGACAAGGACAATTTATGACCTCCGCACACGGCAGCCCTGCACACACCAGAGATCTCTCCTCCCATCGCTCTCCCTGTCTCTGTTCCCCACAGACTGCATCCCCTCACGGCAATGCCTTTGCTGCCAGCAAACACCTCCAAACCCGCTGCATCGGGGCCCGGCCAACACGGGGCGGGGGGAGAGGGAGGACAATTGTGTGGGGAGTTGCCCGAACCAGACACCGCCTGACAGTGTCAGGCCAAGCTCCTCCTGAGTCACTCCCCGGCTGTGATGGAGCATGAGGTCACTCTGGACGTGGCTCAGGGCCTGCTGCCAGCGGCACACGTGTGCAGGAAGTCTGTGAGCACGGCGGCTTGGCGGCTTGGAGCCCCCCGCCCGGGAGCCGCACGGGGCTGTTCCTGCGCCGCCGCCGCCGCTGCTGCTGGCAGAGCCCGGGCTGCGGCACAGAACCCCGGGTTGCGGCACAGAACCCCGGGCTGCGGCACAGAACCCCGGGCTGCGGCACAGAAACCCCGGGCTGCGGCACAGAAACCCCGGGCTGCGGCACAGAACCCCGGGCTGGGAGGCCTGTGGGGGACCCACAGCTCCTGGCTGGAGCCAGTACAATCAGAAAGCATCAAATCGAGAGAGAAAAGGGCTGGGGTTGAGCACGTTGGGTTGTGCCTGCGGGGATGCACTTTGATTTTGCATGAGACAGCTGATACCTTGTGCAGTGGGCCTGTGGCCAGGACACAAGTCCCCAGGAAGGTGAGGATGTCATGGGGCACTGTTGAAGTACAGAGGGGCAAGGAGACATTGAGTCTGGAGTTGTTTCCTCAGCCTATGCAAATCAGTTTGGTGCTAAACATTGCTCCCTCTGCCTTTCCTTCTCCAAGCACTGAGGTGCCTTATCTCCTCCTTATGGGTGGGTCTAGTAGATAGTAAGTTTGTAGATTAGATTGAGATTTTGGACTAAGAGAACATAAAGCTTGGAGAAGTGCAAAGTCTGCGTCCTGCTGCTTGACCCAAGTTACGCGAGTCAAACAGTAAACAAAAAAACCACAACAACATAAACCATGATGAGGGAAAATGGGATCAAAAATCAAGCTACAGGACTGCATTCTTATGTTACTTTTTAAAATTTAACCATTTTAGTTTTTTATTTGCTCAGAAGGGCAAGGGAGCAAAATAAAACCACAGGAGCATCTATCTGGCTACAGAACAAAATTAGGTATCCCCTCTACACGCATGCTTTTCTCAGTGTTATACTAACCTCTATTAACCAAATGATTTTGAGAGTTTCCCAGTGCTACATTAACCTATATTAAACAAATGATTTGGAGAGGCAGAGGCTTCTACTGAAGTGTGCCTTCATGTTTCCTTATGTCTGTTTGAAAATGTTCTGGGAATATAATCTTTTGCTCTAAAATCATCCACACTTGCTTCTCTAGACCATGAGGATTTGTGCTGCTAATAACAGTATTTTTACTCCTAGAATCACAGAATAATTAAGGTGGGATGGGACCTTATGAAGTCACCTGCTTAAAGCAGAGTTCAGCTAAGAGTCAGACTGAGCAGGTCAGGGCCCCATTCATTTATGTGCCAAGGGTGGAGTATCTGCAGCCCCTCAGGGATCATTCCAGAGTTAAATCACCCTCACCATGAAAACATTCCTCCTTAAGTCTAGCTACAGTTTCTCATTCCTCAGGCTGGGTGCATTGCCTCCTACCCTCTTCAGAAAGCTCTCTTTTATATGTTAAACCAAAGCAGCCCTATCCTGGGCTGTCACCCAGCACTCCCCGAAGAAGGGATGAACTTTGATCTCACAGAAACTTTGATGATCTGCTTTCTTGGCATTGTGCAGCACATCACTTTGCCCAGATCAGACCGAGGTAAAGGAAGGAATGTAGATGCCTGCTCTGCAAAGAGGGAGGACAGCCATCCAAAGCTGTTGCCCCTTCTTTTGGTGTTCTTTGGGCTACCTGGTCTCACTGGTCTGGGACAGACCAGAACAAGCCAGTTGGCCCATCAGATTGGTGTATTTTATAGTGTGGATCACAGGTCATTAATCTCTACGTTTACTCACTACTGAAGCCAGCACCTTCTGTGTCCCATCTCTGTATGCAAGAGAAAAAGGAGGAGAGGACCAGCCCAGCCACACAATGCTTTAAGTCCAAAGAGCATATTTCAGGAAAAAAGTGACATGCTGTCCTTCCCCACTGCTGGCTGGCAGCTGTGGAGGAAGAACAGGAAAGCATTGGGAATGCAGGAAAACAAAAATGTTCATGTTTTTCCTTTTTCATTGTGTTGGTTGTTTTTTTCTTTCCCTCCTCTGACAACATTTAACTGGAAATTGAGGGTCATCATCAATGTGCTCCTGGCCACTCCTGACTGCAGGTGTGGGTTGAATGCCTCAGAATGATACATGCATATATTTATTTACTTATGAACTTTTTGTGCCTGACAGACTGATATCTCACAGACAGGTCATGGACTGTATATTAATTAACACTTCCATTTCAGAGCCACATACAATTCAGCTCTTGAAATATTCCTCACTTCCCTCCCCTCCTTGAACCCAGGGTACCCCTTGAAACAATGCTTACCCACGGGTTCAGGAGGGGAAGTCTGGGGATGAGACAGGCTTCTGCAGTACTTCCTTGTACTTCCAGTCTCCGAAGGGTTTTATGCAGCTTTTATGTAGACTTTGTGAGCATCATGGAGACTGGGAGAGTCCAACAAGATTTGCTATAAAATAACAGTACATAAAATTATTTGCATGAGCAGTGTTGGATGAGAGCCAGCTATACAATCTCAAACAAATCCAAGCCATCTCAGCCCTGCTTTCCCAGTCCATCACAGCTTATTTGCTTCTTTGCCTGGTCTGTGCATAGCATGTTTAGGATGGACTTGCCACCACTCTGTGCCTCACAAAAATCTTTAGTCCAGAATAGGCATAAACATTTTCCCATATTTTCATGTATTTTTTTCAGTTTCCAATGCTTTAGGAAGCATTTCTTTAGCAAGAGATTCAGCCCTGAATTGTTGTATGTTCCTTCCAACTGAAACAGTACATTCTATTCGGTCCATTGTATTCTGTTTGTCTATTCTAGCCTACTGTATTGTCTATTCTATTGTATTTCAATGGAAAAGGACCTAAAATGATCATCTAGTCCAACTGCCTGACCAATTCAGGGCTGACCAAATTCAGGAATGTTTTTTAGGGCATTACCCAGAAGCCTCTTCAATACTGACAGGCTTGGAGTATCAACCAATCCTCTAGGAAGTGTGTTCCAGTGTTTAACCAGCTTTTCAGTAAAAAAATGCTTCCTAAGCATATTTGATTCTGTTCTAACTCCCTATAGGCTAAAAGAGAATAAAGCTCATGTATCTTGTTTTATGACTGAATTACTGCCAATGCACAAAGCAGAAGCTCTGAGTGTCAAGGTGCTCAAGGCCTGTCTGTGCACCTTGAGGGACACCTTGGGAAGGTTCCCTCTCTGAGAACTCAGGACTGGGGATAGAAGAACCTGCAAGGAATGGGAATAATGGGGCTTTTATGTGGCATCTATCTGTCTTGCCCAAAATCCTAGCAAGAGATCCACACTCCTTTGCCTGCCACACCAACCACCTATTCCCAATGCTCCTCCTTTCCTGGGTTGCTCAAAATCCATGCAAACCTGTGCAGTTTGATCTGCACCTCTGGGGAGAGCCCATCCTCTCTCCCCTGACAGATAGATAATGCTTTCCCAGAAGTGAGCATCTGTCCCACCAGCCCTCTTGCCATGGGACTCCATTTGGGAAGCCCCAGGGAAGCCCTGGGTGATGGTGGACTGTCCCTTCCTTTCCCCAAGGCTAGGGGCAGTGGGCTTAAGGAAGCTGGAGAGCTTGTAACAGAGTCAGTACACAGCTGCCTTGTACACAGATCTAGACAGTTTTGGCACGCTCCATTGTAAAATATCATGTTCCCTTTCTTCTCTGTATGCTCAACAGGCATCCATTATCCTGACCACACAGAGCCTCTCCTGATGCACCTCTGCCAAGGGTGGCCCCGGATTTCCAAGGGAACACGAAACTCCCAAGCCTTACGTGCTGAGAGCAAACAGTGGCACAAGGAAGAAACGAACTGGAGACCAAAAGCAGGGTCTCTTAAGAAGCAAGTCTGAAGCAGCCTCAAACCTGCCAGCAGCTACTGCTGAAGTTCCTTCCCACACAGCTCCCAGGGAGGAAGGGATCGCTCACCTGCGGCAGACTCTGCCCACACGCGACAACCCAGCACACTTCCCTGCTCCAGCCTGCCAGCAATGGTTTTTCCTGGTTTTCCTTCCACTGGAGCCAGCTAACGAGGGAGCCCACGGGGAAAATCTCTTCCTTTCCTCTTGCAAGTGCCTGCCAAGACCCAGGTGAGGCTCCCCTTCCTGGTGCCGCGGCAGCACCGAGGTCCGGCTGCAGCCCTCACCTCCTGCCCGGGCAGGTGCATTCCCCAGCTGGGTGGCGTCTCAGCAAACCTGCTGCTGCTCTTGGAGACGCTCCAGAGCCGCGCCGGTGTGCAGGTGCTACCCCTCCCTCCCTGCTGGGGCAGGATCTGGCCTCTGGCCACACACCGATCCTGGAACGTGGCTCATTTCCTCCCAGCTGGAGGTGAAGGGGTGCCAGAGCCAGGGAGCAGCTCCCAGGCAGCAAGGTGAGAAGAAGCCTGCAGCCAGGCTGGCAATGCTAGGGGACGTTTGACACATTCAGCAAGTATTTGGTATTAAATAAGGTAGCTCCTGCTCTGCTGTATTGGTTAGGGCCATCCAGTCGTAACTGAGCTGCCTCTTTCAGTGGCAGAAGTTCGGGCAGGCACTTAAGTCAGGCAAGATGACACTGTCACATCTTACCACCAAAAGGCAGCTGCAGTACGCCCTCCCTGGGGGACAGCAGCACCAGCAGAGTTTACCATGCTTCAGAAGGGCTGATTTCCTGGTAATCCAGTGGGGGAAAAAAAGGCAACTATTTGAGAGTAATCAGGGAAACAGAAAAGGATTAATTTAAGAGTTGAAAAATAAAAGAAAGGGAGTAGCAGGAATGCCGAAGTCAGTAGGGGAATGGGATTGCCAGACTGATCAATGTCCCTTCCTTCCTGGCTAGGTTTCATGGCAGCAGAAGGGATCATTACCGTTAGTCTGAGCAGCTGGAAAATCTCCAGGAAAATGCAGGGAGAACGGGACTGAACAACAGCTCTTGCCTGGCTACTGGAAAGGGAGGCTCTGTTTATTAAGTCACATACTACTTTTTTATCAGGCTGTGAGAAGGGAAACTTAGGATATGCTAATCAAATAGAAACCAAGTAGTGTGAAAAGTTCAGGAATTTGTCTGAGAAAAATCTGATAGGACTTTCAAGACTTGTGAAATATCATCAGTCCAGAGGATGTTGTCCTACACGTAAAAAAACCAAATGGTATGTGATAGGTTTTCCTATATAAACACCTTTGAACAATGAGCTTGACCCTATCCAGAAAAACCTGGGCTTTTTAGTTGGCCAGGTTAACAAAGAAGTCATCTAAGGGGAAACCTTATTCAGATAGCCATACAGTAATTTTAGAAAGTGGGCTGCAGCTTTGTAAGAGCATGAAATGCTTACCAGCTCCTTTAGGGAGGTACCAAAAGGAGAAACAGAAAAATGCAGGTCAAGAGAGGATGAAAGCAGAAAATGTTTTTGTACCCCGAGAGAATTCAGAAGACCATTAGCACACAAAACCATAATCCAGTTACAGCTTAATTCTAAAACATTTATAGAGTGTATGTGGGGGAGTTTGACCTTGGTCTGCTTTTCCCAGTATAGAAGGGGCTTGTATATGTATTTTGCTTCCAGCAGGTCTGCTGAAGTTTAGTTGTAACACTCTGCTGAAGTTTAATGCTTCCCTATAAAAGCAATGTTTTGGCTGCCCCTTAGCCACTAAGATCAAGTTCAAAATCTTCTTCAGCCTAGTCTGGCAGCTGAAGCTGCCTAGGCTTCATCTGACAGGCTGTATATTGCCTTAAAAATTTGCTAATGAGGGTGACATAGGGGCATATTTTTAAGCATACCAGTCACCATTTAGAAATAATTTGCTATCTGTATAGGCATATTAGGAAAAGATCCTTCTTTTTCAGAAAAGTTGATTGCATTTCTCTAAACCACAACTATTAAAGCAGTGTGTTGTATGATTCTAGCCCTCAATTTGTCCTGACAGAGAGAGGGGAAAATTATACCACATGAGAGCCTAGCAAATTAAAATGGGTGTGTCCTGAAAATTTTAGAGGGAACTAGTTTCTAAAATATTTACTAATTACATTAATTACATCCTCTTTCTGTACAGGAAGCATCAAGGTGATTATGTGGGGAGGGGAGGAGGAAGAAAGGGTGTTAAGCTAGCCCATAAACAGACCATTAACTTCTTCCTTTTGCTCCTGTGAAACCTATGCTCGATACAGGTTAAAGATGCAAAATGGAAAAAAAAATACTAAAGAAATTTAATTCCACATTCATGCACAAAGCACACAGCTGAAGTCTCCAAAACCATTGGAGCTCATGAAACCAGCTATTTTGCCATGGTATTGCCCTGGAAATGAATCTAGTATTCCTGGTGGTAATGCAGCTTACATGTTACCCAGCCCTGGCACCACTTCTTCTGTATAATATTATTAGGAGTATATAAAAGCACTCATCATTTTTCCACAACTCAGGATAGGAAATGAAACATACTGCCTGTTGTAAAACCATATAGTTCATTGCTCAACAAGTATCTCAGTCTTCTGATAGATGTGAAATACTCCTCAGTGGGACAGCATGTCATGCACTGACAACAAAAGATGAAACATTTAAGGTTTTTTCCCCCCTCATTATTAAAGAAATTACTCCCTGCCTTTTTCTGTGTATGAGAACTTTGCAGAGTGACTTATTAGGAGAATTTCACTGAAAAACTGAACTAAAGGGATTGTGGATGTTGAAAAAATGACAAACAAAAATCAATTTATCAAAGTTACATGAGTTATGACATAAGGTTTGGACTTTATTCCAGATTTTGGGAGTTTGAAACTGGGCTGTCTTTTTTGTCCTGCTGAAATTATTGTAGGAGATGAGGCAACACATCTCTAGGCTTTACCAAGGGCTGTAGGTCAGGTGTGCTTGAGTCAAAGGTTGCCCTCACAAGGTAATTGATTGTTAATCTGTGACTGCTGTGATTGTTTATCTGTGATACCTGCTTGGAATAACAATGACATCCATCTCAAGAGCAGCAGTCTTTCGTATGGACATAGGCAATTTAATACTGGAAGATAAAAGGCTGATGTTGAATTTTGCAGCACAATGACACCAAATTAGAATTTTAGCAGAAAAGGCTTACAGTTTGACCAGCTCTTCTAAATTAGGACACATTAGTTTTCAAGAGAAAGGTGAGTAACTAGCATGAAGGCACAAAGATTAGTCTTACAATAACACTTCTTTTTTCTTTCTTTTGTCTCCTAAGTCTCATGAAAAAGGCAGATTTCAGGAAAGCAGAAGTGTTCAGAGCATTGATTGTTTCATATACTCTTCTAATGGAAGAGTATAGGATCACATAAGTCTACTCTATGCCATTGCATTTCTGGTCTTGCCAGGAGGATATAATAACATAAGGCATCCTTGAACCACATCAGTGTTGCTGTGTCTTGGGGCTTCTTTCCAGACTCAGTTCAGGAAGATTTCTGACTGAAAGAGACTGAACCTGGACAGTTCATGGCTTGCCCCTTCTCCTGGATTTGGTCTCGCAGATATTGTATTTCCAGCTGCTGCATTTCTATGATGTTTTCACATTCCATCTGTGGATTCAACCTTGGGACAGCTGGGCTGGACAGATGTTCACTGGTGGGAGCTAGAAGATAAAATAGAGAGGACATAGTACAGTAACAAAGGTCCAGCTCATACAGTTCTTTGCCCCTCATACAGCCCTTCATGAACAAGGGCTGAAGGAGTAGATCTAAATAGTAAGAATTTGCAGGATTTAGCAGCTTCTACAATTAACATTAAAATATAACAGGCACCACCAGACAGACAAGCTGGAATGAAACACAGACAGTAACAGAACAGTTCACCAAGGACAAAAAGGGCTTCTGCCATGAGTACCATCAATATGGAAAATAGACAAGAACTATTCACCTGTGTCTTGAATTGCCTTTTTGTGTTTGTATAACCTCAGTGCTGCCTGGAGGTCGTGCACATGTGCATTGGCCACCCTCAGCTCTTGCCTCAAGTCATTGATTTCCTTAATCAGACTCACGTTTTCCTGCAGAAACAACGTGCTGTCTTAAGGAAAAGCACAGGTGCTACCTTGCTGAACAATATCTTTGTATCTTTGTGAAAGACACTGCACAGTATAGAATCAGTATCACAAACAGAAGGTGCCGGGCAGTCAGCAGAGTACACAACATTTCGGGTAGGACCACAGTAGATGTGACACAGAACATGACAGTATTCAAACCACATTAGCTCAAAAAACCAATATTTGTTTTGCTTTTCTGACTGCAGCTGCACTCCAAGGTATCATCTTCCTTTCCAATTCCAAATGGAAGCTCAGGGCCTTCCTAAATTGATCCAATTAATTCAGAATTAATGCGAAGAATTCCCATCTCTCCCTCTAGTGTGTATTATTTTGCTTTTCATTTGTCACTATGTATTTGTTCACTTAAATTATCTTCATCTCCTTGAAACTACTCAAAGTCCTCTTCATTAGTTCTGACAGACATCAGACTTTTCCACCCTCCTTCCAAATTATTAGGAAATATATAGAATAAGTGGAGACTTGAGATATCTACTGCTAACATGCTGTTATAGGGAAAAGTTAGCAATGTATTAATCTTTTTTTTTTTCAGTCAGTTTTCTGCTCATAAAAGTTCAGTCCTCTAATATTTTTTGTAGTCTACCATAAAGAATCTTGCTGATGGAGCTGTGAAAGTGCCAGTAAATGTAATTTACCTATTGTTGCAACAGGTTTCAAAGACTTCAGCAAAACCAGTATGGGTCAATACTGGTGAAGGATGATAACACTGCTGCTCATGATTTAGAAACAGAAGCACTATTAACTAAATATTTCTCTTCTGTATTCAAGAGAGTGAAGTGCAATTGTATATTTGCCTCTCACAAGGACAGTGAAATACCTTTATACATCAATAACATGGCCAAATGTTAAACAGCTGCCATCATACTTAAACCAAGAATAGCAACCATTTCAGCTAGCTGTGGTGGTTTTTTTAGAGCTTTTGGAACACAGTGGCAATATTTAAAAAATATAGATGGCAAAAAGTCATGTTTAGGCTACCTCACAATACCAGTCTCAAGCAGTAAAGAACCCAATAAAACAACAGGAGATAAGAATAAGGATGAATGAAATTTTCCCATGAAAATGGCGTCTTCAAATATTGTTTTTTACTTTTGTTTTAATGATAATTTTGGTTGATAGAAATAATTATGTTGCCATAAAGATTGTGCAAAGCATATGATTCAGTTCCTTCGAGTATACTTATAAAAGTGTTGGCACCACACAACTGCAGGCTGGTCAGCAGCAAAGCACAAAGCTCACTGCACCTCTCAGTGTGTGGCTGCACTCAAGGACTTTGAGTTGGCAGCAATAGCTCAGGGCACGTGTGTGGCAAGATTATCAAGACTTCACACTAAGCCAAGTACAGCAGCTGTGCTTTAGTTTCTCCTCAGATGAAAATCACTGACTGGAGGAAGAGTGTGGGATTCATTAAGATCTGAACTTGTTGGGCAAGAAGAGTTGCTCTTGCAGTGTTGTTATGTTGGACTATAAATGCAGCAGGAGTTGGTGTGCTCAGGCAGCTCTGGAACTGTAATATTTTGTTGAGTCTGACTTGTCTAATTCAAGCCTTTAAATAAAGATGAAATTTGACTCTATGCATTTATGCCAGAGCTTGATTCTGATTTTCTTTTGACCAGCTTTTAGGGCTGGGTCATAGAATTTGCCTTTAGGTGTACTTTAGTCATGAGCACCTTCATATATTCAGTCCAAGTGATTACCTGCTGCTGTCAAAGGAAGATCTTGCTTTTGGTCTTTCAGAAAATATAACACAGTATTTTGTATGAAGCAATCTGGGCTATGTAGAAATGTCTTGTTTGGTTTTCTTGATGCTAAAAGGCTGTTGGTTGACACTGATAATATTTTCCTGAAGAAAATATTCTCCAGAGAGATTAGCCTTTAATTCAATATTTACATTCTGACAGAATGCTTACACTACAATGCAAGGTCACAGAATGGATTAAAATAAACGTTCATGGGAAAATTCATTGTCATGGGATATTGCAGCAAAGAACCAATTGTTTCAGAAAAGGGACTGATCAAATGCATGGATGATGAGGCCATCAGGTACAATGACACGTCATATGGATGCAGTCTACAGTCTAGGAAGTCCCTACAGTGCTGACAGTCAGAGACAGGTAGGACATAGAGAAAATTTCATCCTATATGGGCTTCAGTTTGAGCAGCATTACTTCAAGGTTATTCAGGGTCTCTGTTTTTAGGTATCCAAAGAGGCCATTACAAATACAGAAGGCTGGAGGAAAAACTAATAGTTGAATTACAGGCAACTTGTCAACTGGTAAGAATAATTAAAATTATCTTGACAGTTCTAATCATCTATTGCAGCAGTCACTAGTCGAGTGTACCTATGAATAATCTCTCAAAGAGGAGAGCATAGCTCTGAAAATGTAAGCACAACTGAGGAATAATAGAAATACAGAGCTAGAAGACTGTCAAGATGTCATTTGCTTTTTCAAAACGAATCCTCACAGGAGTTTGTCTAAACTAGTCTTAAAAGCCCCTGCGAAAGACTGGAAGGCCATGATAATTCCTGCTGGCTGTGAAATCTCATTAATCTACTGGACTTCAGAGAACTGCTTTTTCTTTCAAGAAACCAGGCTGGTTAGAATCTTTGATATCTTCATCTTCCAGATGTTTTATTAATTTGGTTTTAATCATCATTTCATGTTAGGCTTACTGATCCAAGACATCAAGTATTATCATTATGAACACCATCTGTCACCCTATTCCAGTAAGGAAATTCTTCAGGTTATTTTCTGAACCTATCTCCTTTTGTGCCAAAGGAAACATCTAACTCACAGAAAGAGTAAAAAAAAATTAAAATAGTGACAGGAAAGATTGCTGCTGCCTAGCCCTGAAGAAGCAAATTATGAATAAATAGCAAACAACAGATGACTTAGGAGGGGACTGAGATTTAATGATCCTGAGGAAGGATAATAAAGTAATGCAGAAAGGGCTAAAAGGAAATGCTGACTGAGCAGAAGGAGATCATGTTAAGAAGAGACTAAAAAAGCTGTCCTCCTAGGATGTCTGGTGTGGGGCTCTAGGTCCTCCCACTCCAGATGAAAACAAATTGGATCTTTGACCCCAGCAGTCACGAGTTTACTTTGCTCTGTAAGAAACAAGGATTCTGAGCAAGAGATCTTAGTACAAATAGACATATTCCTCTCATATTGCTGAACTTCCTTGAAATTTTTGGATGTGAAAAACAGAAGGTTCTTCTGAATTCACACCAGTAGGCATGGGACTGTGTGGGCAAAGAAAGTGTTTTTTTCTTTTCTTCCTCCAAAATTACTTTCTAAACATTACTACATAGCAGATACAGCTTGACATCCAAACAAGGGCAAATTGACTATGATGGCAATTACAAATACTCTTTGAAATAAAAAATAAGTACATTATTTCCTTTAAAACATCCATGTAACAGAAGTTCTCTATCTCCTTTTAGGGAGTAGGAGATAAACAAAAGTATCCACAAAACAGCAGCCATTTCTGACTTCAGAAATCTTGCTCTTCCACAAAAGTTAATGGAAGCACTTGAAAAATACAGGAATTTCTGGCAAGAAAGCCAACTAAATCTATTTCAAAGTCCTAAGAAACCATAACAGTAAAGATACTTTTGTGCAGCCACTTCCTTTGTTCCCCCTCCACAGCACAAGGAAAAGGCTTGTTACCTCGATGATGCGCATGTAAGCAGCGTGGTGCATTTCCTTATCCTTCATCACCTTCTTCCTTATAACTGCCAAATGCCTCTCATTATACTCTTGCTGTTTCTTGTACTGCTGCTGCAAATCTGCATCTTCTGCTTGAGCCTCCACCTGAGGGGGCACAGCATGTTGCCTCAGTAATTACACTACCAGACAAAGTCATGGGCAAGGAGAAGGCAAAGATCCAGACTCACCATGTCTGATTGATGCACATACTTGGAGTAGAGTTCACGGATACTATCTTTCATTTTTCTAGAATCATTAATGAAGCTCACACAGTTATGAAGATCTGCCTTAAATCGTTTGATGAGGGTTTCCATATGTTGCTTCTGCAAGAATGATGTAGTCACATTCTTATTTGGTTCATCAGAACACTCCTTCGTGCAATTTTCCAGAAAGTCTAGTGGAACTGATGAAAACTCTCATATACTCTCTTCCACTTTATTTTAAAAAAATAATTAAAAACTCCCTGGGAATGTGACCACTACATGTTGAACAGCAATGATAGATTTTAGGAGTAATAATAAGCCAAGATACTTTCATTAGATAATATTAGTGCCAGCCTCCAAAGATGACATCTGAAAAACAGTGGCTCATTGTGCTATTGCTCACTGTCCTTTCCCAAACACAGAATATGCTGAGTTGGAAGAGACCACCAGGATCATTGAGTCCAGCTCAGCACTGCACAGGACATCTCCAGAAGCCACAGCATGTGCCTGAGAGCATTGTCCAAATGCTGTCCTACCTTCTTATATTTAGAAACAACACACCAACAGTTAAGAAGAAAAGTCAAGGGACAAAACATATCAGACACATGCACAGCTTGCTGATTTCACATCAAGGTTGCCTTCTCGTTCTCTCCTGGTTTCTGCCAGGCCTCTCTACCTGTTCCCTCACTCATGCACTGCCTGCTAAGCTCCTCCTCCTTCACCTGCAGTCCCTTTTCCTCCCTCATGTCTGATATGTTGTCAAACAAGGGGTCCTTGACTCCTCCATTAATGAGACCTTCCTTTATGTCATCCTATGAATGCCGTGGTGGTATCCTACATGCTGCTCCTGTTTGGGCCAAGTGTTCCCAGATTTCAGGCTTGGGCAGGAACATGCAGTTCAGCATTTTCTTCACTCTTCTGTTAAACTCAGGACAGTATGTGTTCATGCATAAATAACAGGATTTTTTAAAAATATGAACACTCTAAGCCGGTAGCAGGCTTGGAAGTTTTGTGTCTTTGTCCCCACTGACCAGAGACTCTCTTGATCCTTGAACACAGCACCCTTGAAGTAACTGTTTGCTCAGATTAATGCCTCACCAGTGTTCTGTCCCCACCAAAGTCATTCTGTGGGACCTGCATGGTGGGGGTACCCCATACCTTTTCCATCTCTCTGTGCACCTCACAAGCTGTTGCCTTCTGTTTCTGTTGCTGTTGTGTGATTTTCAGCTTCAGCTCTATGCTCTCCTTGCGGAATTGTTCCAGGTCCTCCTCCATCTGAAAGAAAGCAGGAGGAGGAAATCAGGGCGAAAAGGAGACGTGAAAAAACAACACATAACAGGAAAACCAGAGACTGGAAATACAGACTTGAGGGAATAGGTCCCTCTTCAGGTTGAATGGCAACATGAGAAACGTCAATTTTGTAACAACACTGCCCTCTGTCAGAATATACAGAAACCACACAAGTGAATATCCAACTCCCTGGTGAGTCACGTTAATTTAAATTATGTAATACCCCTAAAATTCCTTGAGCTGAATGGGAGCTCTACGGTTCCATCTGAATAAAAATGGATGAGGTGGAAATGGACAGTCAATACTGGAAAGTGTAAGACAACAATAACTAGAACCTGATACTGAAAAGAAACAAATTAAATAGCTATTGTGTACAGATCTTTTTATTAGCTGCACAGATATTGAATCAGTGCCATGTATACTTGAAAGAAGTCAAGGAACAACCAGGGTGGAGTCTTTTACGGACTTGTTGGGTCATCTTTGTATTTAGACAATGGGCTTATTAGCAAAGGCCAAATGAGAGTGTTACTCACCTCACTGATCTGTTTCTTCATTGTCTCAATATCATTTTCACGTGACTCTATTTGCTTCTTAAACTCCTCTATTCTGTAACTCAGTACAAACTTGAAATTTTGCAGTTCCTGATTTTTCATTTTTAGATCATATATATGCTTCTCCTGGAAGAAATTGGTACAGAGATCTGAATGAGACTCAGGGGTCAAACAGACCCCTAGGACAAGGCACAAATATGAAAGAGGCAAAACCAGCAGTCACGGATCTTGTGGAAGATTGAACCCCAGTTGCAAATCTACAGGTTAGATGGGAGGGGGCAAATAATGCTGAGCCATCTGCAGATTCCAGAACAGGGGATGAGAAAGTCAACATCCTGAACTTGAGCTCCCCAAGAAAACCTTAGAATGTCAACTAAAAACCAAAATCGCAAGCTGAAGATCACAAATTCCTTAAGTTGAAACTGAGTTTCCAATCATGTGATATTATCGAAACAAATACTATTAAAGTAAATATCTCTAATTAATGGAGGTGATTTTGACCTCATCCAATTGTCCACTTTCTCACCTTCTCTAGGATAGTTTCAGTTCTCTCTTTAATATCTGCCTTTAGTGCCAATATGTCCTTTTCCAGTGACTTAATGATGTCTTGCAGTTTCTGCTGTTCCAGTTTCATTTCCTCAATATCCCTGTTCCGGTCCTTGAGATCTTTCTGTAGGCTGTTCAACTAGAGAGGCAAACTAGTCAGAACTTAACAGTCTCCAAAAGCTGTGCATAACTTGGCCATCTTATTCTGTAAAATACCTTATAGACAGTGTGGGATAAAGGATAACAAATTAAGATATGATGAAAGAGCAGCACATCACTTAAATGCCTCCAGCTCAAAAGGGGGTTGAGTATCCAGTTTTGTTTTTTCTGTATATTCTGACAAGAATACCTACTGCACAAGAAGGAAGGAAAGAAGGAAATTGCATCCAGCAGCAAGAAGGGTATGGATATTATGGATACCTAAGCATCAGCTGCAGATAACACTCAATCCACAATATTCTTATAAGGTGAAGGCAATACATCTCTAAAGATGGAAGACTGGAAGGGTTCCCAATTCATAGCATAGCTCTTGGGTACCTTCAAAATCCCTGCCTCAGTACTAAGATCTGCAAAGCCAAGAAAGTTGGAACCAATGAATGGGGCTGGACAAACTACAAGGACACATGAAGAAATCCCTGAGGTCTAAAAGACAAAGAAACTAAAGACAGTACCATGACAGTAGAGGGTATGAAAAGAACCTCTCTGTCTCCAGATAGATACTGAAGAAAATTAAAAAGAAAAAATGTCCCTCTAACATCCTTAGGCAAATGTAATACCCAGACAATAAAAGAGGTAAAATATTTTACGCCTCCTTAAAAATCCCAGTAAAGCCAATAAAAAATTATGATGCAAACAAAACACAGGGATTATTGCATCGAATGAAGAAGTAGAAATATTTTACTAATAAAGCAAACTATTTGATGTTAGAAAAATGAAAAGTTCATTTCTTTCCTGTCATAGGATGAACAATATTATTTATAGTTTAAAACTATGTAGATCAGAGAAAGTGTACTAATAAAAACATACCTCCTTTATCATCTATCTCTAATCATATCAGCAATTCAGTCAGCAGAGAGCTTCTTCTTCTGCCCAAATACTCTAAACATTCAAACTAACCTAAGAATGAGCTACTGTTGTCATATGAAATGCCACATATTTACACACTAGATTAATGGACTAAATTGACATGCCATTAATCACATTCAATCCCCAGTTATAAGTCTTCTTGTGCAGGTCTGATACTAGCACAGAATAAAAGGTACCCTTTTATTCAAGACTCCTATTTCTCCTTTCAGTTGTATGTTGGACTCCTTTTCTTCCAAGAGTTGTCTCTCATACTTGTCTTTGAGTTCCAAGATTTCTTTGTCTCCCTCTTCGTAAATTTGTTTCTCCATTTCTTTGTGTGTTTCAATCTGCTTCCTAATCTTGCCCTTTGCCTGCAGTTAAGGAAAACAAACATTAATAAAGAAGGTAGGAGTACGAGATCAATAAAGTAGAGAAATTAAAGGTTATTTGTAACTGTGTTTCTCCTGGGAGAATCTATGTTTAGTGGAATATTCAATTGCAGCAATATCATCTAAGATAACTTTTTAGTGGATTAAAGTAACTTTAGAAACTGATAACATACACATTGAGGTTCTTATTTATTTATTTATTTATTTATTTTAATAATTCTTAAGACTTGAAAGCTTCAAGTTAGGAATCTGGCCCAAATACTAACATAAGCAAACTTGTTCTGGCTGCAAAAATCACAAACCAGTATCACTTAAGATTTTTTAAATTTGCTATTTCTGATGCATTAGGACCAATAAGCACTCAGGTTTGCCTCAGTCTCTGTATTCCTCTCTTCCTACAAGCTTTTCAAATTGGTATTGCAACACAGGGCTGCAAACAGTAATGGTGATTGGATTTTCTGACTCTAAATATGTAAGTATCAGTTATCTGGCTGCCTTTTGTCAAGCCAAGTCTTTGACCTCAGTGTGCAGGAGTTTTTTAAGTTTTCAGGATATTTATCTTTGTTCCCCAAATTATGCAGGTAAGAACTTCAAGGACTCAGGAATGTAATCCACCATTTTCAAAATGTTCTCTCTTCACTAGAACAACATGATTGAATCTTTCTTTCTTCAATTACTGTAAATGTATCATCTAAGTCACATTAATAAACAGAAATTCTAGGATGTAGGAGAAATGGAGATGAAGCTGAGAAAGCCCAAGGATATTAATCCTGGCAAGTTACTCAAGGCATGAAACCCCAAAAAGCTGATAACTCAGCTGGGTCTTCCTTATCACTATTCCACCTGTCAAAATATTTTCCCATGGTTACAGGCAGATTAGGATTTGCATGGAAGATGCCAACCTCTCCTGTCCTAGGGAACATTTTACCACAGTTGAAAATAAACTTGGTCAACAAATCAAACTGCAAATCAAGCTTCCTACCTCCTCCAGCTGAACAGATTTATGTTTAAGTTTTTTCTCATAATGTTCTTTTAGCTCCGCCACAGCTCTGGTTTTGCTTTCCTCCAGATTGTGCAATTGTTTCTCATATTCCTCCTCCATCTTCTGGGATTTCACCTGAAGCTCCTGGTATTTCTCATTTTCCATTGAGAGTTTCTGACGACTGTCAGATTCTGTTAACAGGAAACATATGGAATGGCTAAAACTAATAGAAAAGAGGAGTGAGTCCTATCCTTCTGCAGTTATCACTGCCTTAGTATTTACTGTCTTCTTGGCAGCTGGTTGCAATAAATTACAAGTTGAAGTATTTCATTACTTTCTTCATCAGATATACAGGAGCTTTACATTCTGTAGCCATGCAAAATTGACAACTCATCTAGGCATTTCCTTGGGATAACAACCATGGCAGAGCTGAATAAGCTCAACTGCTACAAAGCATGAGTAGGCAATGGACTCATTTATGGGGGGACTCTTTGGTACCAATTTGCAGTATTTTTATCTTGATTACAAATCTGGAGTCCAGGTATTTTGCCAGGCTGTGTGCACCTCCTTGCTGAATTGAATGACTGCACTGTTCTTGCACAGTGAGCTGTGCATAAAATAAAAAAGAAATTACTAATCTCAAGAACCAAATCTCTAAGATACAGGGCCCATGTGCATGTTCTCATCATGGGCACATGTATGGTGCAGTTTAGACAATCATTTGGCCTGCACCAAACACCTACAAGACATACATCCATTTTTCTTTATACCTCTGCTCTAGTAACCCCTTCCTGTCACATCAATTGCTATCAATAAAGCATTTTCCCCAGTCTCTAATTACAAACACTTGTTATATCTCACCTAGCCGTTGCACCTCCTTGGCCTGTTTATCCATCAGCTCAGACAGTTGAATCTGATGTTGTAGCTCCTGTTTTTCTTTCTCTTCTTCTAAAATCTGGGATAAAAAATAAGAAAAAATATATTTTAATTTGAAACTAGACAAAGCAATGTCCAAATTGTTTGTGCTGTTGCCCCTGGTGAGTAATACATACACAACAGAAATATGTTTGAAATCTCTCACCAAAATTGAGATGCCATGTGTCACTAAAACAAGTTTTCCCACATATATTATTTTTTTCCCACTTACATTTTCCCACATATTTCCCACTTGTTTTGACAAGTTAAGCTAAGGAAAGCTAAGGAAAAGCAGCAAACTGGGTTCATATAATACAAGGAACTGATCCTAATCTAAAAAAGAAAAGTTTGTGAGCTACGAAAGCCTCCACTCCTTTATGTATGCCTGCTTGAGAAGAATTTGCAGTTCCATAAATTATTGTCCAGATATTAAAGTTCAAGCTGCTTCCTGTCTCATTTGAAGCAACTTTGAGGTCTTAAATGCTGGCATTTGCATAGTATGACATAAACCTAAGCAAGAGTGAATTTTAAATGCCATTCGCTTGGAATGTCAGCCTGCCACTACAAATTACTTAATCTTCTAAAAAAGCACAAAGAACTGCAGCAAGAAAACAGCTGAGAAATTTCCCAGAGATGCTAGGAATTGTACCATAGTTACAATATTTTCACTTTCTTCTCGCAACAACTGCATGGGTCTTGCATAAGCAGAAATATTCCATTTGTCTGATGGATACAGCAAGAAAGGTTAGCCTCAATTCTAAAGCTGTCATCAGTTTAATCTTAACATGTACTGAAACTTGGACAGGAAGTACAACTTGAGAACTTTCATTCACCTTCAAAGGCATTTGTCTGCAAGTTAATAATCAAGAAGTCTAAAGAATTTTCAGTAGCTGAGATTATTATAACTTTACAGCCAAACATAACTTATGAAAAGACCTGAAGAACTGCAGAAAAAAAAAACGAGCAGAGATAAAGCAGAGGTAGAGGAATCCACAAGAATTTAAATGGCTCTCTTGTACAAAGTTAGGTTCTACAAAAGAGAGGAAAAATAGAAAGGTTAAAACTCAAGTTATTTAGACAAAAAAAAAGAAAAAAAACAACACAATGAGACAAGCCAAAGAATCTGCAAAAATACTTGAAGAAAACATTAAAATGAATAATTAAACCTCCTCAAAACCTTTATAGCAAAAACTTACTAGAACAATTGTACAACCAAAAGACAAGAGAGGTATAAAAAGAGCACTTGAAAATTACAAATCTGTAAAATACTACAACCAATAAATAATTTGGCAAGCTTTCATACTGAACTCCTGTATGGGGAGTCAAACAGAAATACTGCTTGAAGGGACTATGCACAACTTGACAAAATAAGCTGTTACAAATCACCAGGACAGGACAGTATTCACCCAAAAGCTCAAAAAGAACATGAGGTTGACAGGATTGAATCATGTGATATATAATCCCTTACTTCAAGTTGTTTTACTGCCAGAGAAATTACTGCTGGATCCCTTGCCTTCTACATCTAAAAGGAGTCCAGAAATGCAACAAATTACAGGTCAGAAATCCAGTGTGTGCACCAGACAGATGGAGAGAATAGCATTATCAGACACAGATAAATAAGACACTGGGGAGAATTATCATAGTCTCTGCTTTTCAGGGGAGTCCTGCTTCATGACCACAAAGAAATCAATAAGCACACAAACAGAAGACATCCGGGAATGTATTTTACTTTTATTTTCAAAAAGCATACAAGAAATCTCAGTAGATGTTCTTAAAAATCCAAGTAGACAGGACATAAAGATGGCAGCATTAAGGAGAATAATTGTTAGATCCTGCAGCAGCTGCAACCTTATATGGAAAAGAGCTTTTAAGGCACAGTGCCATTTCTACTACTGATCCTTGGTCTCAGGCAGTATTTATTGTGCTGGTTTTATGTGAAGATACTTACAGGCTACCTAGGAGAACTCTTGCATCCCCCTGTACCTATAAGATACTTGACTCAAAGGTAATTTCATGCTTTATGAGTATCAAGAACATCTTAAACTGGAAAGGAATGATTTCAGATGCTGTATGGCATTTCTACATATGTAATGCAAGCTTGAATTCAACTCTTCAGTGAAAGATTTCTTAGTATTTGGTTCTGCTACGTGAATCATACCTGGTGTTTAGTTTTAAGGGAGTTTATTTCCTGAGTGAAATTCTCTTCCAATAGTTTTATTTTCCCTTCACAGTACATGTCCTTGAGACGTAGCTCGTAATCACTTTCTGTCTGTAGATCTCTCACAGAAATCTGCAGGTCTTGTATTGCCTGACTCTGTTAGGACATGGATGAGAAAACAGTTTTAAGAGAGAGAATATTTGCCATTAGCAACAGCTTGTTAAGGATGTTTTATTTAAATGCACACATTTATGTACAACAGCCTTTACAGAGAATCTTCACACAGACGACCAAGAAGTTCTAGAAGTAAAGTTCCTTTGCTGTCTTACAAGATGGTTTATAGAAATCCATCATACTTTATTAAAAGAATTTTCAAGAGCTTGGGGAAACTATTAGAGAAAAATCTAAACCTTTCTCCACAGTTGCTGTTTGCACAATGCTGTTTGCATATTGACAAGCCACTGCAGCAACTTGCTGTAACCTCCTTGACCAAAGCCATGCAAGCCACATAGGACTGGCTGGTAACAAGCATTATGCAAAAGCAATTCACAGAAATCCTACGGTTTATGTTCACAAATTGCTCCTCCTACCTTCTCATCTATATCTGATCTCATGATCAACACTTCCTCAGCATACTGAAGTTCCTGTCCCTTCACTCCCCCACCTTCCTTATCATGCACTTTCCAGATAAATACACAGCCATCCTCTGAGGCAGTCAGTAGAAACTGGTCATCACTTGTTACTGTCATCTTAGAAGGAAAAAACAACAAAAATAATAGATAAAACATGGAAGAATGGAGACACAGTTTTATTTTACATCACATTTTTCTCCCCACCCACATACTCTCTTCATTTCTACCCCAAAAAGTCAACAGTGGAAATAATAACACAGTCCCACTACCAACATTTTAATTTATGTTTCCTACTCCTGTTCGAGCCTGGTTGAAACAACAAAGGAAAGGGGAAGAATATGTGTAGACACTGGATCTGCTTCTGGTCTCAAAGCCATAGGAAGATTTTTGAAACCTGAAACAGAGAAGACCTTCTAGACAATTATAGCACAGATAGACAATTTATATGACAATTCCCAAGGTCCCCAGTGTTTTTCTTTAAGAAGTTGCGTGAGCAACTGCGTGAGCCACAGATGGCTAAATGTTTTCTTTTGAAACTACAACTAAGCTCACCAAGAGCTATGTAGCAGTAACTGCTGTCACCTCCTCCAGACCTCCTGTGGCTGCCTGACCTAGCATAGAGTACCTGGGAGCTGATACAGCTTGCAACTGAGGTAAAAGTAGAGTTACAGTAACTGAAGTGCATATTCTAATGCTGGACTGTGCAAGGATAAGTCAAGGTGCTGTAGTTGACAGTGATACTTATAACACCAAAATGATGACCAGTTTTAACAACACAGAACATGTGGCTTCCTGGAGAATGGGGACCTTCCAAAGCACACGGAAGGAGCTGGCAGAAGTGCTCACTGAGCCCTTTCAGTCATTTGGCAGCAGTACTGGCTCACTAGAGAAGTCTCAGCTGTCTGGAAATGGGCAAATGTGATGCCCCTCTACAAGTGAAAGTGGTGCAGTGACATTCCCTGGAGATATTTAAGAGATGTGTAGATGTGGTGCTTGAGGACATGGTTTACTGTGGTTTACAGGTATACTGTGGGCAGTGCTGGGCAAACAGTTGCACTTGTTGACCTAAAAGGTCTATTCTAACCTAAACGATTCTATGACAAAATCACCTTCCTCTTTCCCGAAGAAGATTTATCAAAGTTTTTCATCCAATACACCATGTTTTGTAATCTGGTGCAAGCCACTTTTTAGCCAACAGCTTATTCCCTGACATATCTAGAGACAGGACTCCTATGAATGCTGCAATATTCATTCTCCATGTGCAGACTCAGCCTTAATTTTTAACATATTATGCTATGAATTGAGAAGGAGAATCAACCCTAATGGAGCTGTGTGCAGCTGGCACCACAGGGTAAAGAAAGAACTCTGTGCTACCTTTGTAACAGCACCTGCATGGGCCTGGTATTCGTTGAAATCCTTCTTCTGAGGTAATGGGTACTTCATAGCCCGAATTGTCCCCAGGGATGTACCAACAAATACCAGGCGCCCGGAACGAGAGACAGCGACAGCCGTGTAAACAACGTCATAAGCAGGCACTTCGTGCTGGATCTAAAACATAAACCAACAGCACAAACCACCACACAAAACCATTATTAAACCATATAAACCATTAAACCGTGTTACATTAAGTATTTGATTATGTATTACATGAGCAATTGTTATACCTCTGCCTGCAGCACATAATGCAGTTAAATGAATCTATATGTCTGTAGAAGTATAGCCTGAACAGTAATTAGTATTAAGTTTTATACTTCTTTTAAAAATTGTTTTAGATTTAGAAGAAATATTTAGATATAAAATTTCTATATTTGTTACAGCTACCAGTATTAAAATTTCAAGCCAAGTTGATGTGTGATCTAAAAGATGTAGTGGTTATCACATACAATTTACTACTTTTCTGGAAAGAAATGCGTGTAGATACAGTGATACACTTGTATTTCAGCAGAACAGTTGATACAATATTGCCTAGTTAGTTTGTTAGCTGGATTAAAAGATTTCTAGGTAAATCCAAGTAAAATTCCAAAAATATAAAACTACAACAAAATCTCAGGTTTCATTGTAAAGGACATAAGAACACAAAAGTGTCAGTAAATATCACAGCTTACAAAACCAGACCGATTCCTATTTACCAAATGGATGCTAAGGAAAGCAAAGCACCAGTACCCTTCCCAGAGAATGTAGCAAAATCCTAGAGTGTTTGTTAGCTCACCCAAGACTTTGAAATTTCTTTGAGAGTTTGGTCAGATCCAACAGCAAATATAATTTTGGCATCATAAGTCAGGGAAATGCTGCTGTAGATGCAGGTCTTGAGCACACACTCTGACTCCTTTTTACCTGTCAACAAATTCCACTCATACACAGCACCATGTGTGTCACAGGAGACAATTTTAGTGTCATCTGCACTCCATTTAATTGCATGTACCTGCCAAAAGCAAAACACACCAAGGAGCTTGAAGTGTATATTATGGACATACAGCATGGAGTCATTGTACTGGTGAAGCCACAACAACTTCAGAATCAGACTTCGAAGACTTACTGAAAAACCTCTGGATGTTTCTCAACCAATTCTATTTTAGCATTAGAAAAAACCAAATCCAGTAAGAACTATCTTATGAACACACTATCAGGAAGAAGTTAATTTCAATATGGAGTAGATTTTATTTTTATAATATATTACTGGGATATTTTATTTTGTTCAGCCAGCTGCCAATCATTCACCTCCAATTTAAGGGCAGACTTTTCAAATGTATCTAGTGGATGAACATTTTGCCTTCTGACCAATGAAAACTGAGTTTTCTATTTCTGTTTTTACTTTTTGGGGCCATCTCAAGATCCAAAATTGTACTTTACCTCTTCAAAATGCATCTTATCAACTAGAGTAATAAGTTGTACTGTATAAGATTTGTTTACTGACCTTCCCAGTATGTCCTTTCAGATTAGTAACATTCTCAAAGGTGATGCTGGAATAAATTTGAATCACATTTCCATTAACTGCAGCAAAATGATGGCCTCCATTACTGAATGAGCACTACGAAAAGAACATAACCACCCATTACTGTAGATGGAATGGATAAAAACATTCATGCATTGAATTTCAATGCCATCTTTTAATATCAAATTGTTGCATGCAAACTCCATGACATAATTAGCCACTTATAGTTTTCTTAATCAATGCTTTCCCCTGTAAAATTCAGTTCTGGAGTATTTCTCAGCAAATTATCCCTTCTGCTGCTTCCCAGGTCCACACTTACACATCAGCCTCTGGGCCTTTTCTTCAATAGTCAGAATCAATTTCTCTAAGCTTTGATACAGGACATCCTATATACTTCTAGGATGTTTAAAGAAGTTTTTATTTTCTGTCATGCTCTTTACTACTGTGCTCCTCATAACTCTCCCCATAACTTAATTTTTGCACCACTCCTTACCTCTCTACACTTTTTCACAGCAAACTCCTTGAAAACATTCATGTCCTCATACAGCAGACTTACAAATCGTAGTTTGTCAGCAAACCCAACCAAACAGAAAAGGCCAGTGGGATGAAGTGATACTGTGTATGCTTCCTCCTGATATTCCTTACACAGCTCCAAAGTGCTGAAAGAGAAAACGACTGAGCAGTATGGAATAGGACAAACTCCCCACTGCACACTTGACAGAACATTATCAGGCCCAGCAAGGACACCTGCAGCTAAAATCTACTCTGCCTTGTCCTTGAGGAAGTGTGTTGTAATTCAGTTAAGTAACAATCACAGAGATGTTACAGGAAACAAAAGCAAATTTGACTTTCTGGTTCACAGAGAAGGTGTGGAAGGTGCAAGAGCAAATCCTTGTGTACTGTAATATAATGAAGAAGGTAAATGAATTGCTGATTGCAATCCTACACAAGCATCTCTTGAAATTTGTTTTTCCCTCCAGGGAATCTCAAGAGGAGAGTAATTTTACTTAAGAACTATGCCTAAGAAGCAGAATATGGGACAAAAGCATCTTAAAACTAAGCTGAATGAGACTTTTCTGAAGAGTTTTTTCAAAAGCACAAGAAGTCTAACACAAAAACAGCTTAACAGAAAAAGCTTTGTGTTCTTTTGGCACCAGTTTTAAAGGCACTGCATATTCACACTCCCCAAATCATGTCAGTAATACCATTTACATCCCACACCACACAAGAATTTTATCAGAACAACACTCTCATTCATATGAGATTGCTGCTGCCACCTCCTAAATACAATATACAAAAAAGCAAGATGTGATAACAAATACAAACAACTCTTTACTTCCTCTTGTAATTCCAGATGCGGACAGATCTATCCAGGGAACACGTAGCAAGAATGGGTTTCCAAGTGCATGTGTCCAGACCAGTGATTGAATTGGAATGCAATGGGAAATTCATGTATGCAAAATAAGATGTCTTCTCCTGAGAAGGAATGAGAACATTAAGAAACCACAAATATTTCATTGCAAGCAGTAAGTCAGATAAAGAAAAATATCTATCATAGTCTGTGCATACAGTTGTACAGTAGATCTAAGGGAACCACTTAATCCTTTCCCTGCATTGGTCTGAACATAACAATGCTAAAAACCTAACAATGTTAGTTTTAAGTTATAATTAATAATCAAGAGAACTGATGCAGGGCAGAGCAGTGAGAGCAGAACATAACTGTAGGTATATTAAAAAAAGGCAAGTTAGATAAATAAAACTGGACCTGCAAGAATTCAGTTAATACCTTCTGGTCATGCAGATATTTAAAAAAAAGTCAAGTGCTGAGTGAAAGAAAACTTCACTAGAATATCTAGCTACCACATGCTGAAAGTGAAGCACCAATAAAATTTTAGGCTGCATGTGGAAATAGGACCCCTAACTACAACCCCTCTACCTGTAAAGATCTTTCTGTATGCCTGCACACAGGTTAGGTACTCAATTCCATATAAATCTATTTTATGATAACACATTTTTCACTTGCCTTTGTATTATTTAATTCCTTCAGAGTAGGGAAGGTTTTTCACTATGTTTGTATTTCACAGAGAGGTTTCCCTTCTAGCTAGGACTTTAACAACCATCATTTTAGAGTCGAATGAGATTCCCTCCCATGGCTGTTCCAGCTTTATCATTGCAATAAAGTTTCTGCATATTACAGTGGAGCACAGACCACACAGTTACACTGAGAATATCTCAGTTAAAGCCTTAGTGAAGTGGTTCAGCAGAAACAGGCACCCTTAAATGACCTTAAGTGTCTTCCATCATTCTGCTGAATAGCATCAGGTATTCACAGGGAGGGAGGCTTGAGCAAGGGGCTACAGAAACAGAAACACTGCCCTCAGAGAAGCACACCGAGCACTTCATATCTTGAGCTTTAAGGGTCCATTTGAAGGATTTAATGAGAATGCATCACAGAAAACAACAGTGACTCGCCTGTATCATTACAATACTGGACATGAAAGCCGTGGAATGTGACTGAACCACACTCACCCTTGTAAGTTTGGTGGAGAACATAGTAAACATGTAGAGCTGATTTTTACTTGTGCTAACGACCATCGTTTCCTCAGAGGGGCTGAAGCATATACATGTAATGTCCTGTCTGCCTGACTTTTTTGGCTCAGTGCTGAACAGGTCCTGAGGAAGCTGCACAAGAAAGGCATCCCATGGGTTGTGCCAGGTTTCCATGTTTTGGTAGTAGGCATGGACACACACAAACTTTTGTTGTAATGCTCCTCTAATAAGCACATACACAATATCAGCAAGACAACTTGGATCATTAATAGCATATAACTGCTACAAGGCAGGGAATAGAGGACAAGAGGACAACCTAATGGTATCTATAACATTACAGCTGAAATAATGTATCAGGGGACGTTTCAGCAATAATCTGAAGTATTGCACTAAACAAGAAACAAAACGGCAGTAGAAAAATATCAACAAAAAAACTAGCAAGTGTCAGAATGAGAACTGCCTAAAAATTGTGATTTCAGAAGAGTTCTTTGTAATGTATCATTAAGATAGATAAGGCTTATTACAGAGTCTCATGCATAGGGCAGATCTGACCTTTTAGAATGAGAGTATGAAATCTTGACCAGTTCATTCGAGTTAAATGTTCTTACCCAGAGATTTCAGTAGGTCAATGCATAGAGTTTGCTATATATATATATATATATGTAACAGTTAGAAGAATTATTTAAGAGTGCACAGGTCTCATGACAGCTCTAATAAATACCTGAGAGGAGAAAAGCTTCTCCTTGGAAAAAAACAAGCAGCCAAGTTGTTCAAAACTGATGTAAACTACCTCTTAGTCCCAAACGTCTCCACAAATAAAAGTCTCTTATAGTTTTCCTGAAGTTTAGCAGCCTCAAAGCACATTTTATATGTGGGAAGGGAATATACAGAAATACCTTGCAAAAGGTCATCAGGCACTCACTTTCAGTGGCAATTCCTTTTGACATCACCAGGACAGTTAGCTAATCCTTACAATGCAATTTAGCAGTGTGCTAAAAATTATTATTTATAACTGAATCAGAAACACAGTTCTCTAAACAGGGCTCTGCTGCATAATTGCTTAGAAAAGCTTTTTTACTCCTTACCCAGACTTCTTGACTCTCCTTGTAGAGCTCATTTTCCATGGTCTTCTCAAACAGAAGGACAACTCCTGGGCTAGGTGAACATGCAAAGCCTTTGGAATACGCTGCAACTGCAGATATTTGAGGCACAGAATGCTGTTGTAAAGCATTATCTTCAAAGGCCAGTCCACTAGAAACACCAGAAATGCAATTAGGAAATGCATAAAGACTTAAAAACAAAGAAGCACAAATCAAAAATTGCTAAGCATCATTTGACTTCATAAATTGACAAGAAGGAGGTAACTAAACTGCAGACAAAAGCATGGAACTATTACTAATAATGTTCAACAGATTTACCTCTCGTATCCTTTTGTTGCTGTATGTCCTAGTTCCCTGTGTGGTTTTCTGTACTCCAAACTTGTCTCCCAGTGCAGCTCTCCAGTTTCAAACAAGCTCAGTTTGCCTGTGTCAGTGCCACATATAACTTCCTCCTCGGACAGCCAGGCATGGCACAAGTAGTTTTCTGGCTCTCCCCTTTGTAAATTCATCTGCTTTAAATATCCTTCACTGTACTTGAAAAGTTTAAAAAAGCCATTTCCAGTGATACAAACCTGAGTATTGTCTTGAGGATTAAAGCTCACCTATGGAACAAAAAAGAGAGGAAGTATTTTTTTCAACTGTGTTCACAAATAAGCAAATATTATACCTGTTCTGAAGATTTCTATACCAGATACAGGAAAACAAACAAGGGAAGATGGTTCATAGAAACATACAAGAATACCAAAGAGATTAAGAATTAGCCACCATAACTAGGTACTGCAGTTTTCCCCTTCAAAAGTCTGTCTATCCAAATTAAATTACAAAAGTAAGGCCAAAATGCCTCTTTACTACTGATTAACATTTTTTTTTCCAGTAGCAAGCTTCCTGGAAAGTGGGACCATTTGTTCTCAAAAGGCCAAGAGTAAGTGTTGTATTCCTGTATTTCAGGCTAACAGTACACACATGAATTCATATAATTAGGTATTTATTTGTGAAAATGATGGAATAGCCATCGCAATACCTAACATCAAGGATAGGAAGAGTAGTTTGAAGTAATTCTTTATGCTTAATGGGACTTTAGACAGCCAGAGTCTTTACACTCCCCTCTCTTTAGGAATTGAGCTCATGAATTCAGTAGTTCAGCCAACCTCTGCTTGTAGCTGTACCCCAGAAAAATTGGCATGTACTGAAAGTATCTGACCTCCCTGCATGAAAGAATCTAAAAAGGGGCACCCAAAGCTGGATGCAGAAATGATTTGTGTGCCATCGGCCTCCTCCTAGCCACTCTTCTCCTCCCATCTGAACACAGAAGACTGCAGGAAGGAAAAGGTGCACTGAGAGCTTTCAAGTGTGTTACAACTACTGAGCACAGCCCATACATTTAGTGTGTGCTTTTGCAGGTACAAAAGGGATACATTGCACACTCACGGGCCTGTTGTACTGGCCCTGTAACACAGATCTCATGTGATATAAAAGAATCTCATGTGATACAACAGACACAGACATGAGAATGTCCATTATGAGTCAATGCAAAACTTCAGCCTAGTGTCCTATTGCTGAGGGAGGCCAACAGCAGATGTCAAGAAAGATCAGAGAAACTGTATGAAATCTAATGTGGAGCCCCTCTCTTCCTCTTGCCATGGATAAAAAGCTATTTGGCCACGGGAAAATGCACTGTGCACCTGTCCTGAAGGATGAATGTGTGTGTCCAACCTCGCACCTGCTACATGTTGAACTAAATTCTGATCGTTTTATCCACCTTTTTGAAAAGTGAAGTATGCTCCCGAAGAGCCACTCAGCTGCGAATGGGAGTGTTACCAATGAGCCGCAGGGACGCTGGCACAGCTCGGGTTTGGAACTTTTGGAAGCAGGCGGAGCTGGAGCCATTACCTGGCAGGGGCCGTCGCCCGCGGCCGGGACGCGGACTGTCGCCACCGGCTGCTGCTTCTCCCAGAGCCAGCAGGTGAGGCCTGACAAACGCGCAAA
>JANPWX010000010.1:1416426-1729063 GCA_024734555.1 Trochalopteron elliotii
AAGATAGGTTTTGGTCATGTCCACTCCTCACTCACAGCTATGGCTGTTTGGGTTATTCTCTCCATCTCCTGACCTAAGTGCTGTCTATAGAACTGAGTCCAGAATTTTTTGAGCTGTGCTCAAAAGGTCTCTCTTGGCAGAGAGAAGTAGCTGTGAGGTGGGGCGGGGGGGCCGCCCGGCGGAGGTGAGTCCCGGAGCGAGGGAGCGGCCCCGGGTAGCGGCCCTGCCCTCATAGCGAACCCCCGCCCGTCCCGCAGGTGCCCCGGGAGAGGCGGCCCCCGGCGAGGCTCTCGGCGGAGCAGGAGGCGGTGCTGGGCGCCGTGCGGAGCGGGAAGAGCATCTTCTTCACCGGCTCTGCAGGTGAGCGGCCCCGGCAACCCTCATCGAGTCCCCGGGGAAAGTCCTGGCCGCTGACTTGTTGCTTCTCCCTCGAAGGGACTGGGAAGTCGTTCCTGCTGAAGAGGATCGTGGGCTCCCTCCCTCCGAACGTCACCTACGCTACAGCCAGCACGGGAGTGGCGGCTTGTCACATCGGTGGCACTACTCTCCACGCCTTTGCAGGTGCTGGCCTGCCCGACGGCGAGGGGCTGGGAGCTCTTACTCCCTTCCCAAAGAATCAGCAGCATCCTAAAGCATTGCTTTTTTGTCCTGTGACAGGGATCGGCTCTGGGAAGGCACCGCTGGAACAGTGCATTCAGCTGGCAGAGAGGCCGGGGGTGCGCCAGCATTGGCTGGCCTGCCAGCACTTAATTATTGATGAGATCTCAATGGTGGATGGCAAGTTCTTTGACAAGCTGGAGGCAGTGGCAAGGTGAGCAATTTTCAGGTCAAACTAGCAGAACCTAATTTCCATAAACTTGCAGTCTGCTTCCTTTCTCTAGTTTTGTGAATAGATACAATGCAGCTTCTGGTACAGGACTGTAAGGAAGCATGAAATCATAGCATCTGGGTCAGTCCTTACCATAAGATAGGTTTTGGTCATGTCCACTCCTCACTCACAGCTATGGCTGTTTGGGTTATTCTCTCCATCTCCTGACCTAAGTGCTGTCTATAGAACTGAGTCCAGAATTTTTTGAGCTGTGCTCAAAAGGTCTCTCTTGGCAGAGAGAAGTAGCTGTAGTATAACAACCACTAAAGAACCGAGACTGGTAATGACCTCTGGGGTAGGTAAGCAAAGAAAATTTAGTTTCTTGCACTAGCATTACTTAATTATTTGAGCTCTTCTGAGGCAGCTGGGGATAAACATCTTTCACTGCAGGTTGTCTAGGTTTGAATATTTTGATAGAATAAGAAGTAACTTCTGGAACCTGACTATGTCCAGATTCTGGAAGACATTGAAAACTTCTCTTACATCCCTTTCAGGGCAGTCAGGAAACGGGATGAGCCTTTTGGAGGAATTCAGCTCATAATCTGTGGGGATTTCTTACAGCTACCCCCAGTCAGCAAGGCTAATGAAGAAACCAAGTTCTGCTTCCAGGTACAAAGCTGTTCCTAAACTCATTCTCATACTTCAAGTCTGCCTCTTTCTTAACAAGAGAATGATTTTTCCAGGCAAAAAGTTGGAGGAAATGCATCCACATAAATATGGAGCTGACTGAAGTGCGGAGACAGACTGACAAGGCCTTTGTCTCACTCCTCAGTGCAATTCGTGTAGGCAGGTGAGGAGAAACTCGTCTCTCTTTGTAATCCCTGAGCCCCACTGATGGAACACAGGAAAGAACAGTTTGTCACTTTTCTGTGCTCTGTCAGGAATGTGTAGCTGTGGGCAAAAGCCATGAATGCCTTAGTTAATGTAGACAGGTTTCATATATGCTGCTCTGGTAAGGAAGGACAATTCCTAGGGTCCTTCTGCAATTTCTGTGAATTAATTCAAAGGATCCCTAGCTGGCAGTGGCCAGGGGAGGGCTGGGACACATGCTGGCTCTGCTCTCTGACCTTATGCAGGTATCTTTCTCTGTCCTCTCTGGAGGCCTGTAGCTTGCACACACTGATCTAGCTGTGTTGAACTGCTGCTCGACCTGTTCCTGATCACTTTAAAGACAGATTTCCTTTTCCTGGCCACCAGGTGCACAGAAGAGGTTACCAGACAGCTGATGCAGACTGCTGCTCACAGGTCTGAGCGTGATGGGATCCTGGCTACCAGGCTCTGCACCCATAAAGATGATGTAGAAATGACCAATGAGAGACGCTTGCAGCAGCTACCAGGTGAACTTGGTGGAGGAAACTGCTGGTTTTGGGGCTGAGCTCTGTGTGGATGCAATGGGGGTACTGGGGTGTCAGATGGAACTAGTGTTCTGGCACAGCAGTGCCAGTCCAAGCTCTGTGTTGGAGTTGAGGTGTCTGGGCAAAAAATTCAGTTTTGTTTCAAAATCCACAATGTCGCTATTTGGTTTGTAAGAGACAGCAAGCTCATTGCTTGCTGTGAGATAGGGCAGATTATTTATTGCCTCCACACCCCTGCTTTTTCTTTCTATAGCATCTTAGAAAAGCCATGCTCTATCCAGCCATGACTTGAATTATAGGCTAATTTTTTGGCTCCCTTGCTGGCCCTTGGATTCTTCCTTAGTCTGCTTGGAGATCAGGAGATCTGGAGATCTGGTGTTAGTAGTGAATGAAACTGCTCAAAATGTTGTTTGCTCAGTTCTTATTTACTGCTGACTTTTCATTCCTGTGCTTTTTCATGCTGTGGAAGTTATTTAGGCAAGAGAGGCAATAACAAGCTCTCTGCTGTTAGATGTGACAAGATTTGTGTGAGGATGTCCTAGCAGCAGAGCAGAACGTATGTTAAAAGAGGAATTGCTGTTAGAAATAAATGCTGAACCTCCTGAGATGCTGTGTAGAATATGTTCAACAGTTGTAAGTTCTGCCCTTCTTTCCTTAACAGGAGAAGTGCACGTGTTTGAGGCTTTGGACAGTGACCCAATGCTAGTGAAGTTAATTGATGCTCAGTGTCCTGTGGGTGGTAGAGTTGAGCTAAAGCTCGGAGCTCAGGTAAGTGTGTGTACATACATGTGTGATAGACCAGATCAAATGGCATAAGAAAAATGGAGGAATATCAGAGAAATTTGTAGAGTATATTAATATATAGAATGCAAATTCAGTCTAGAATGGCTATGCCAGGCCAAGGGAAAGACTCTATCCTAATCTTTGTACCTTTTCTGCTTAGAATCTTATCCTGAGGATGAGTTCAGGTCCATGTCCTGGGGACAGTGGTGATTGCTGTGACTTTGACAGACATGTCCAATCAAATTTAGAAGCTTTTCTGTAGCAGTCCTTGCTTGCAGTCTCAGCTCCAGGTACAGCAGCCCTCCCCACCTGTAAAACATATGGCATAGTTGCCATATTTGCTGGACTGGGCACCTGAGCTAGGGCTGTCTGAGTGGGAAGGATGTAGGATTGTACTTAGTAGTACCACTGTTTGCTTTGGAAACTTGTTCCTTAGCAGTTCCCAAAATCTGGATATGCATAGGCTGGTAATGCCTGGCGAAGGGGAAACTGCTCCCTGGATCTGAGCTTACACCTGTGGACAGAAATAGCTCAAGTAAAATGTTCAGTGCTGTAAAACTATGTAGTTAGGAATCCTAGGAAGGAAAGGCTGTGAAATAATTCCAATCAAATTGGAGATGGTGCTGCAATAGGTAGGGTAGAATGATTTGGCCAAATCAGCCTGATGTGCTTATGCTTTGTGGTGAGAAGTTTAGCTGCAGATAGCTGAACAGGCTGTAGAAGCAGTGCATTAAAGACACTTCTTTTCCTCTGTAGGTGATGTTAGCAAAGAACCTGGATGTGTCTCAAGGGCTGGTGAATGGGGCACGAGGTGTTGTTGTAGGGTTTGAAAGTGAACAGAAGGGTAAGTCAATCTTTTGATCTTTTGTTGAAGAAAGTGGGAAAATAACAAAACAGTTTGTCATTGGTGGCTGATGACTTAATTGTGTTTACAGCTTGGTAATAATTTAAGGGAAAGCAGAGAGATCTCTGCAAGCCTGGGGCTCTCACGAGCTGTGATGTCATGTACTGCATCAGCTATAGCTGTCTGTAGGCCTCTTGTGTTCTGTATTCTGTGTGTAAATGTGTACGCTCATTTGAATTTCCTGTTTGTTCTGTTGAAGCAAGTTTTGATGGATTTTTGTTTGTTTCTCAAAGAATGTTTTGCTACCTGCAAAATGTATTTTTCTCTGCATTTCAACTGGCAAAATACCTGCTTTTAATTCTCCTGCTTAAGTAGGTGTCAAACATCATTTCAGGACACACTATTAACTGTCTGTGCATTTAGGTTTAGTTTAGGCAGAAAAAAGGTGCTCTTAAGCTGTTGAGTGTCCCTCTTTCTTTCCCACTCCCATTCCTACAGGGCTGCCTAAGGTCCGGTTTCTCTGTGGGGTCACACAGGTCATAAAAATGGAGAAATGGGTCATCAAAGGACCTTCAGGAGTTCACTTGAGTCGTCAGCAATTACCTTTAAAATTGGCATGGGCCATTTCCATTCACAAGAGTCAGGTGGGTATTCTTGTACAGCTGTCTATACAGACTTTTACACCATTATAAACCTTATTTCCTGGGTGAGCTTGTATTGCTGGTGAAACAGGAGGAGACCTGTGACCTGTGGGTTTGTTCCCATGCTACAGTTTAAACTAGGCCATGATGTGAATTGGGCTGCACCTGGGACACCCCGTGAGACAGGGCTGGCCAGGCCTTACCCAAACTCTCTCTCAAGTCTGCTTGAGAATGGTGCCTGCTCCAGTTAACTAAGAGTGAAACCAGCAGGATTTCTTTCCCTGCTGTGTTGATTAGATGGGATTTATGGAGCTTTATGCAACAAGAGCCTCACTGGAGTTAGTTAGTGGATCCTACTATCTGTTAGAAATTTCCTGACAGTAGAAAAATGCCTTTGTTTTCTACTGCTTCCCTTTTTTTAAATCAAAACCTTTTACCAAAGACGGTACCTTGGGCAGACTGACAGGACAGCTTAGTGTTGATACATCACAATGCTGTGGTTTGTTTGCTCTGTAACAAAGCTCTCTGTGCTGTTGATAGGGCATGTCTTTAGACTGTGTGGAAATCTCCCTGTCCCGTGTCTTTGAAAGCGGGCAGGCCTATGTCGCCCTCTCCCGTGCCCGAAGCCTGGCAGGTCTCCGAGTTCTGGATTTTGACCCCAGAGTGGTGAGAGCTGATCCTGCTGTGCTGCAGTTCTACAGACAGCTGAGACGTCATCAGCTTCTAACCCAGGTAAGGAAAAACTCACACCAGCAAAGCCTGCCTTGTGCAACCAGGGCGAGAGATGTGGGCACCAAGATGTTTCCTTTTCTTCCTAAGCAAGATCAGCACTTGTAGTGGCAGGAGAGATGAAACTGCAGAGAGGGCATGTAGCAGGGCAGCTCTTGGGGACAAAATATCCAGGCTAGTGTTGGGGTTGTGTAACACTTCCTGGTCCTCTGGGTGAAAGGATGGGTTGGGATTCTTTGATCCTCCTCTTGCAGTAAGGAATGAAGGAGAAGTGGGCACAAAAGAAATTTCTGGTATAATTTTCTTTTTTTTTTCTCCTCAAAGGATTCACTACACACCCATTCAGATACTGATGAGAAGGAGAACTGGAAATGCAACTGAGAATGCTCTTCTGGTTTCTGTGAGGTGTCAGCACAGACTGCTGAGACGCAATGATCTTGTTGCTGTGTATATTTGATAACACGAAAAAAGTCAAAGGAGATTTTTTTATTTCCTTCATTCAGCTGACTCTGGATATGTAGAACTATCCCTATCTCACATCTCTGGAATTTGGAAGGCTTCTGCAGGAATTTGGAAGGCTTCTGCTCTTTCTGAGCCCCCAGCCTGGAGTACTCCTGTGTCACAAATAGGAGTTTGTGACAACTCCAGCAAACAAAATGACTGAACAAGGATGTGCCTCAGGGATGTTTCTATGGTTTTATCCCGTTTGAGTGACCTTCCTACCCTTCTCTCCTGCCTGCTAATTGTGTTTTATTCTCTGCACACACAGACTGAAACCTGTGTGCCTTTCTTCAAGTACACCACTGTTGAGAGATGAAAAGTGTGTGTCTTCTTTGCTTGGATGATTGTTCACAGGAGCTGCTGACACAAGGGAAAGCAGTGCTAAATATCTGGAATACTTGATTTGCCTGCAAGAGAAGAGCTGTTCTTGCTGCTTGACCACCAGGAGGCTTTGCATAACTTCTTCCACAAGCAGAACTGTCAGAACTGCACGTTGCCTGTTATGCTGATACATAGCATTTTTATTAGTCTGTTGCATACAGAGAGGTGGTTTTTATTTTAATCTTTTGAGATGAGCTGGCACTATTTAAAAATAGGAGGAAGTCCTGCATCTTATACCCATAATTATGGAACTGTAAGAACAGTAAAAATTCATTACCCCATGAACAAAAAGGGGGTGAGAGGAGATGGGTGCTGGAGGGACCCCCTCTTGTTTAAGCTTCCCATTCAGATGGGAGTTTCTCCTGGAAAAAAAGCGTCTGACTAATAAGGTGGAACCTGAGTGTGCAATAGGGTAGTGGCTAAGGACATGTGAAGTGAGCTGTAACTTCACTTGTTTCAGCAAAAGCAGAGACAAGCAGAACTAATGCACTGTCTTCTTAATAAAGGAGAAGCTTTGGTCTTTGTATTTTAGCACTTTGCTTAAAGCTAAAGTAACTTGTATATTTTAAAATGTTCTACATATGGGAATAACATGAAATAACATCCCGCTGGAACTTGTTGCTTGCAGGGGAATTCTCTAAAAAGGTCTTTGCAATGTAAGCAAGTTGAAGGCCATTTCTTGGCAGCTGCTCTCCTTAAAGCCAGGAAAGGATGTAGACCAGCCAGTGGTTAAAATAACAGAAAAGAGACTTTGATAGAATTTCAAAACATATTTTAAGTGTATTTTTAGTGGGATTTTTTTGTTTTGGGTATCTTTGTTTGTTTTGTTATTTTTTTCTGGCCTTGAGAAGGTAGAGTCTTGGAGGAAGCTAGAGTATAAGACAGAAGTGTGACTATTATTCAGAGAGGTGTGTATCAGCACATTGTTTCTTCAAAGAAGTTTGGTGGGGAGTGGATGGAAGTACCTGCAGGTGGAGCTGGGCCTATGGAAGGCAAGTCCCAAACGCTGTGTTTGGCCAGGGGAATGGTTTCAGTTAGCACTCTAGTGGGGTTCTAAAGATGGCATGCTACACTGTAATGAGGGCTTTGTGTTGCATAGGACTTTAAAGTGTGGCAGCTGAAATGCCCAGAATGTTAAAGTGAGTTTTACTGCTGGGGTAGAAAGCGACAAAGAATACACCAGGCAAGTCCAGTCATTGACAATAAATTGATTTATTGACTGATTATGTAAGAGAGATGAGATAATGCAGGTTCAAATCTTTTAATACCTCTTAAAAAGTTCCTGTACCTCTGTAATTGCAAGTTAATTTAGAGTGTAAGAGTTGTGATTATGTACAATGCAAATAAACTTCTAATTGTGATCTTGTGAAGTAACTACTGCAGCTTTCATGGACTTAGGGACTGAAATCTTTCCAGTTGTATTGGGGGGTGGGTTGGTGGCAATTTGAGATAAAATGCTGAACAGAACTTAAAGATGAAAAGGTTAATCAATATTTCATTTAGTATTAAATCTCTGTGCAACATTGTGGATGCATTCTCAGTGATGGAACTGCGGAAGCAGAATCACTGTGGCTTTTGAAGGGCTGGCAGCTATTCTGAGGCCAAAAGGTGTCAATCTGTGTAAATTTTGGATGTTCTTACTTCCAGCTAAAGCAGATATGGGTGCTGACTTTGAAAGCTGCTATTTAAATCCTAAAAGAAGCAGTCAGGACAAATCTGAGTTGCTAGGCTCTGTCATGACTCCCTTTTGGTCAGGATTACGATGAGGCCTTTTTTAAAATAGGGACTAATGCTTCCCTGTACATGAGCCAGGAAATCTTGTAATACAATAAATATCCCTTCTTCCACATTCTGCATAACATGTTAATTTTTCTTACAGAGGTACTGTCTAGAGCTAGAACTCAGTACATCACCTTGGGATTTGGGAAAAAATCACAACTCTTTATTGTGGTAACTGTACTGGAAGAACAGAGATACTCCTCCTCCTCTCTCCATTAGTCAGTCGAAAGAAGACTGAAGACCAGGCAGCTTTTTACAGGAGGCTGCCCCAGGCCAGCTGAGGTGGGCTCAGCGGGCTGAGTTTCTGCAGGGACAATTCCCACGGCTCATGACAGAGCAAACACCGGTGCCATCCCCAGCCTGCACAGGCGAGAGCTTGCGCTTCTACCCTGCCTGCGTGGATCTTCTCCACAGGCTCTGCTCCTCCAGGGAAGAGTCTGCTCCGCCACGTTCCCTCCGGGGGCTGCAGAGGGACCTGGAGCATCTCCTCCCCGGCCCCTCCGGCCAGGGTGCTCCCAGGGCTCCGTTCTCCCACGTTTTCCTCACAGTCCGCCGTTTCCCCTCTGTCTGGAACGGGCCAGGTCGGGCACGGGGCGGCCGCGACCACTCCTCACCGAGCTTCGCACAGCACCGGGTGCGGACGGGGGAACACCGAGAGCCGAGCGAGCGCCGGCCCCGGGAGCGCCCCGCCCGCAGCACCGCGGGGCTGGAGGAGCCCGGTGCGGGCACCGGGGACACTGGAGGAGCCCTGTGCGGGCACAGGGGACACTAGGGGAGCCCTGTGCGGGCACAGGGGACACTGGAGGAGCCCGGTGCGGGCACCGGGGACACTGGAGGAGCCCTGTGCGGGCACAGGGGACACTGGAGGAGCCCGGTGCGGGCACAGGGGACACTGGAGGAGCCCTGTGCGGGCACAGGGGACAGGCAGGAGCTGCCCCAGGGACAGGACAGGCTCCATCACGGCACTCGGCTGTGCCGGGTCCTATCCCTGGGGAAAAAATGCTTCCATGACTGTACTCCCATAAATATGGGGAATGGATATTGTCTCTCTTCACAAACTGAAGAGAAAGCATTTAAGCATTTAAACATCTGCCGTAACTGCAGCTATCATTAGGTGAATTAAACTAAGAGTTTGATTCATAACTGGTATCTCTGTTACCACAAAGTACAGCCATTCTCATTTCAAATACATTAAACTGTAAGAAACTGCCTTATAGCAGCTAAAGCTCCATAATACATTTATGTGTTATTGGAAGCATAATTCACAGAGCGTTATTAAAACCTTACCAGCTTTCAGTTTAAATCTCTGCATGGTGATTTAACACCCTCCTTTTTCTTTATGGGACATTTTCATTATAATTAAACATGAATATGTCCTCACAGTCTGTGCCCACAAGTCCTGTGAGCACAGGAGAGGCAGCAAAAGTCCTGTTGATCTCGCATGCTGTAATAAGATTGTGTCCAGCAGTTAGACCTTCATATTCAGAATTGCTCTGAATAGATAAAAAAAAATGCTACTCTTAAGTAATGGAAATGCAGTGCATTACTGGTTGTGTTATGAATGCTAATAATGTCATTTTTCTTGCAGATATTACAAGTTTCTCATTTTATATTAGGCCACTCTGTGGCATGTAATTGTCTTCTGCTGTTAAATCTAAGCAGTTCTATTATTAGCATGAGAAAAGACCTGAATTGCTAGAGATTGCATTTAGATGTGTAAAATTTCTATTTTCCTGTTTCCTATATGACTATTTTATGCTTGTTTCTATTACAAATCATAAGATTTTGTATGGAATATTTTAGCTAAGCTCCTGACTAGTATATAATTTATGAAATCTGGTTATAGAGGCAAAATGAGTTGATAATAAGTCTAAGAGTAGTTTTTCACTTATAATCATTGAATACTGCACTATTTGATTTTTTCTTTTAAATTTGTTACGATGCTGATACAAGGGGTTGTCAGATGTGATGAAGAATGTATGAGAGTGTATAAGCTAGTAATTAATTGCCAGAATGTCAATGCATAATGCAGAGGGATGTTACCAGATCTAATTTAATAATAAAGAAGGAAGCTTTGAAATTGTTTGGGTTTTACCTGCTTCCTCTCCAGATGAGTGAGACCTTGCAATAGCCTTAACCCTTTTACTTGTGATGGTAGCCAGTTCTGTCTATTTTAACATAAAATCCCCACTGAAAATAGAACACATCAGATGATTCAGTCAGGTCAAAATGACAAACGTGCATAAAATGTTGTCCCTTTGTGTTCATTAGCCATAATTATTGCTGTCAGTTAAACTTTGGGATAAATGTCATCTCCTTGTTTTAAAAATAAAGGATAAAAATGGCTCTGTGGAAACAATTTTAAGTTCACGTTTGAAATGCAGTAATATTTTTGACAGATTGCTGTGAAGTCTTGTGCACTCTCGGATCTCAAAGAGTACAAGGTCAAAAATATTGTTTGTGATGCCCTATATATTTTAACAGAAACTTTGTCAGAAGAAATTATAATCAGGTTTTGACACTTGTCCTGAAAGTGTCAAGGCCTCCATAAAATATAATACCTCAGAAACTTCAGGCAAAAAGTCCTAAGTGTAGTATTCATTCAATAACTGTAAGGTATAGATCATCTTGCAGTGCTCAGTTTTGGGATCAGGACACTAATATGAGAAAGAGCTAGAAACCCCTTGACAACCTTTGCTATGGATTTCATGAGATGTTCTTAGAAAAAAAAAGCAACAACAACAACAAAAACCACAAACAAACCAAACAAAAAACCCAAAACAAAACAGGGAAAACCCCCTAACCAAAGAGAAAAAGCCCAGCCTCCCCCCCAAAAAATATATTCAGCACTGTACCAAGCTCTGACAGCTCCAAGCAGGGCACTGGGAGTGGGGTATCAAGGTGAGGTGAAAGCTCTGTCAAAAACCGAAGACGAAGAGGGCACACAGCATCTGAAGAATTCTATTTAGAGCCAGAGAAATGGAATCATTAGGGATATGTCCAGCTCAAGGCATGCAGGTGAAGTATATTTAGAATAGTTACCAAGTATTTTTCCAGATTCAATAATGGCTATGGGTCTTTGGGATAGTTAACAGACCCAGTATGGTCCAAAAGTGTCTGAAAGAGCAGGGGGAGGCACAAGATCATCCCTTAGCACCTTTGGTGTCACTGTGGAACGGCCAGAAGTATAAAAACAGAGGTGATGATGCTGAGGAAGGAGGGATAGGAGCAGCACCCAGGCAAAGGCTGTTCAGTAGCACTTGCAATGCTGTGCACAGAAGGGACATCAGCTCAAATTCCAAAGGAGCTGCTGGCTGTGCTCTCTGCTGGAGAAGAGTTTCTCAGTTCCCCTTGGGGCACAGATGGACAGTCTGTTCAGAAGTCATTAGGATGCATTATGGTGAAGTTGGTGCTGGGGGCAGACAAATGACTACAAACCCCTGTCAGATGCAGCCCAGCCCAAGGAGGAGATGGTAAAGTACTCCTAAAAGAAGTTGTGGCTAGGGGCAGACGCACTGCACATGTAGGCAAATTTTTGGAACAGAAGAAAACTTAGCAGCGTGTTTCAGCATATTTTTTTGATTCACATGAAGTGCATTTTGCTATGATGGACTCCTTGAAGAGGGGAAGGTGGGTGGAGAAGGCATTTCTAGGACATTTTAAAGATGACAAAAATATGTGCTACATGTAAGTATATAAAATACATGATGTGATGAAATGGTTGGTTATAACCACTGGCTGGTTATAAACGAATAGATTTCATCCCAAACAAGTGGAAAAAGATACAAAACCCCCTGTAAACTTACCAAAGGGAAGATATTTTATTTCCAGAGCTCAGTTAGTGAAGCACATTTTGTTTTTACATCTCAGTTCATAAAGACCTCATCTTGCTCTCATTGAAAATATTTGCTAGAAATCACAGGTGAATTCTCTGTTTAGCAAGCTAACAGGGGAAAAAAACTGCTTTACATCTCCTTTTATATCCCTTCATCTAGAGTTTGGCTGGGGGTTCCTTATTTCAAAGGGAATTAACTTATGCTAAACCCCTAAATGTGCATGCCTTCTATAGTGAAATGAAAACCACATTTTTTCTAGTATTTGTTTTACATACTTTCTAATAACTGAGGGGAAAAATGCTACCTAACTCATATTTGAATAGAAAACGCTGCTCAGTAAATAGACTAAAACTCAGCTCTTTGTTTGAAGGGAAGTTGATCTGATGTTACTAAACACTCCAAAGTAAACAGCTCTGGTTCAGTTCACTTATTTAGAAGTGTGGGATTTTTTTCTGCCTCTAAAACATGCAGTTTCATTAAAGAGAAGATAATTGACAATAAAAGCAGGGGAAGAGTGTGCATTCTAATCTTAAATGCTGCGTAAGTGATATAACATCAGAAGAAACCTGCATTGCCTACTTAGCAGGCTGGAGACTGCTCTTATTTTCTATCAAACAAGATTTCCAAAAATCACTTTACAGCTTATAAGCAGTATGCAGGCTTAATTGTTTCCTTATGCTCCATTCTGCAAATATACTAAACGATAACAATCAATTAGCTATCGGTGTGCCAGACTGTTTCTTAATGTGGAATGCCTGCTGTGCCTTAATTTTTGCCTTGAACAGGTATTTTCACAGACCTAATTCATGATATCTTACAGTCTCAGTACAATCCCAACTAAAGATTTTGATATTTAGTCACATGACTGCCCTTTGGAGCTCTTGTGCCAAGGGGTTCCTCCATAACCTGTCAGGGAATATGACATGCACCTGGACATGTGCAGATGCCAGTGTGAGATAAGTCATGTGGAATGCCTGAAGGATGTAATAAATATTGCATGCATTGCAAATTCTGTTGACAGAGATATCCAAGGGAGGGTGAAATTCTTATCTGGCTGTTTGGAGGACTTTGTATGGAAATGAACCACTGGTAGTGCTCTAGGAATTGCCATTTTCCATCAGAACATCGAGTTTGATTTCTTGCCCTCAGCAATGCCTACTGTTTTATAATCTGGTTGTTCAGAGAATGAAGGACTACCCTTCTACAAATATGCCAATCTAAGTCACTCAGAAAGCAGCTATACTTGTTCAGGGATGAGGAGTAAACTCCTTGCTGATTTTTTTCTTTTGCAAGCCCTGACCTTATTCCCTGAAAGATGAGAGTACAGTATCCTCAAAACACGTACACACTGACATGGCTACAACAGGTATAAGTACTGCACTTAAAAATAAACAAAACAAGATTTGCAAATATTTTGTGTCCAGTTTCTTTTAACTGCAATTGGTGGAATTTTTTACCTGATCCATCTTATCTGGTATTTTCCCTGTACACCAGCTGAGGAAAAGCATAAATTTCTTGCATTTCTTTTTCAAGTTCATCAGTCAAAACCCTTCCCTGAAGTTGCTTAATGTGACTGGTCTTTAGGAAGACATACAATCTCTTGAGTTTGGCTGGCCTTCAGTTTCAGCTGCAGTCTGAGCTGCTGGGCAAGGTGGATCAGGCTTACAGGGGCTGCAGCTGGGAGCCTGGATGCACAGAGTAAACTGTGTTATCTTCATTCTGGTCAGACATAAACCAGTATTTAGACATTTACTTCAGATATTTCAAGCTAAGCAAGCGTAGTCTCAGTGTATTTTATCAATTTGCTGATTAGGTCCTCTGCAAAGTGTGACTTGTGACTTATGATTAAATGACATTAAACATCCCCTCCAGGCCTCAATGAGAGCTTTGCACAAGGGTTTGCACACAGCTTTATGATCCACTGTAAACATGAACCACATGCAAACCTTAATGGCACCATTATGTTCTCCTTTATCCTAGAGAAACCTGCTAATTCTAAGCATCCTATGTTTATTTTCTGATTATTCCTCTTCCTTCAATTTCTTACAAGGAACATTGAGAACATGTAGGACCTATTGTCCTATCCAAATTTGTGTTAAATCATATGAGAAGCTATATACAGATTTGTGTGTATATATATTTAAGAGACTATCAGAATATATTTTTTTTCTTGCAGTTTTCACTAACAGCTGTTGGAAAACAGTTATAGCCAGGGAAAATATGGAAAGATGCAAAACTTAGGGCACACTAAATGCAAGGCTGATTAAATTCATAGCAAGATCATTTCCTGTTCAGCAAAGCTTGCTCAGCCAGCCAAGAAAAAACAAGAAGACAGATACCCAACCTGCCTTTATTTTCAGTGCTCAAATCCTGTGCCTTTCATCCTCAAAATTCAACAGTGTGTTTACACTAAACACTTTATTTGGATCTGTATTATTGAAAGCCTGTCCTGGAGAGAAGCTCACAACACATTACCACAGAAATCACCCTTGGCAGTGGAAACCTAAATGCTGCTTAATTGCATAAATATAGGCAAAACTCAAGGCATCTACAGGCTGCAGCAGGGGTGGCTTAAAATAACATATTCACAAATTGCTCAGCTCTGGTAACAACTGATAACAAGAATTAATGCATAACACAGCAAAGAAATTATAGACATTTATATCCATCTCCTCTCTACAAAGAGCCATAAATGTTGTTCTTTCAAAATGTGTTACTGCAATGTGTCAGACTTGACTTGACACTGGTGTGACGAGATAAACTATTTAATTGGGGTTTTACTATACTAGCAATGTACTTATCACAATATTTGGCATTCAGTGACTAGGGAGCCATGAAAGATTATCTTGCCTGAAGAACTAGAAAATGGCACCTCCTTTCCACTTGCTGTCCTCTAAGCCTCTTCTGAATATCCTATTTACCTTTTGGAATCACCTTGTTTTTCTCTGTGTCCATTTTCCAAGGGGAAGCTTATCTTGGAGTTGTTCTCCCAGGTTAAACACATTGCCTCCATCTATTTCTCTTGCCAGATGAAAGCCTCAACTTATCTAAAGGCATTTGAGGCTGTATTAACTTGTGCTTTTTCTCCCTCTGCAGTACATTGCAGTTGCTTTCCGAATGCAGGCAATCAGGGTGGCTTTGGGAGTTTACTGTTTGAAAGATTTATGGTGTGGATCACACTGAAAGAAAAGAAAGAAAAGAGAAGAGAAAAGCTTCATGTGGATGTCCACTGATTCTCCCAGGTTCTGGGAGCATCCTACTTTCCAGATGTGTATATCTCAACTTTCGTTATTAAGTGATAGGACAGGTAGAGACAGTTTTACCTTAACAATATTGGATGAGCAATAAAGTAGTTCTCTCTCCCAGTTTTATGTTTTACATCCAACAGAATGAGTTGGTTTTTTTTTTTTTTTTTACTGCTACGACTTTGTGTGGTCCAGTTCACTCAGGCTCTCTCTGCATTTCCAGAGGCAGAAAAAATTGATCACAATTGAGAAACAGCAGCAAGGCACACGTGAAGGCATTATCTACTATTACATAGTCTTGAGGATGAGGAAAGGCAAAGGAAACATTAAAAAGAAGGTCAGCATTGAATTTTTCCACCCTGACAAAACAGTCTGAAATAATTTGCTTCATTTTCACGTTTGTGGACATCACTGATCCAATCCAGAGCCTGCAGTTTGACACAAGTGGGAATGGGCTAATTTACAAACTCAAAGCACTTGTAACATGTTGCTGGTGTTTAATATACATGTACTCAATTCCTCCTCTGTGATTACCAAAAACACAGTTTTAGTCACATTTTCCTTTTGGTTGGAAATGGGAAAGAGTAGAGTGTGACACAGTTTCAGTATATAACTATATAATGAATACCACTAGGATTATCTTGATAGAGCTGTAGCTGTCAGTGGGTGAGGCAATTACTAAATAAGGGCATAGAAATACCCTTGAATCAAGATTCTGCAATAAACTGCCATATTTATGGGTACTAGAGAGAATATATTTTGTAGTAAAATATGATTTATTATATTTATGCAGATTTGGAAACTGCTGAACAGCTGGGCAGACAAGTCACAGGGCTGTGCATGTGGGTATCTGCTTGTGCTTCTGCAGGAATACAAGAATTCCTACACCAACCATTTGCAGAGATGGGTTGTACCAGCTGGAGAACATAATAGCCTTCCTTTAGGTACACCCATCAAGAAGCTGTCCAGCAGTCACCTTAAAAACCCAGTTACTACAACACTTACCACTTTTTTCCCCTCTCCACAGATACTTCTTACCCCAGGTTCTTAGAGTGCTGAGTTTTATGTCTTTCTGAGGAGTGGGACACAGATCAGATAATTTTGTTGGCTTCAACTTGTTTTCCCAAAATGTTTGACTCTTACTGACAGTCATTGTCTTCCACACTTTCATCCCACTGGTGTCTTTCTGTGCCTCTTTAAATCAAAGAGCCTGATCTTCTGACGTGCTGCTGCAGCTGGCATTGTGAGCACTCAGCACTATGGTAAATTAGTCTCCAAGTGTGTAACTGGTAGCATGTGTTCTTTGTAAGCACTGGCTCACTTGAGCTGAGCTGCTGCTTTAGTAGCTTTGAACTTTCTTAAGTCACTGAACACAGTTCATTTCCTATTGGAGTTTATGGTTGTATGGGAAAATCTTTATCTTGTGGGAGACAAAGGGAAAGGATGTACTGGGTTCATGTTTTAAACTCTGCATGATGTCATGCACTGCTCACTAGTATCTGTACAGGTTTATTGAATTTTAATTCACAGGACTTGCTAGAATTGAAATCTTCTTCATCCTACCTTTTCCTAACATAATTTTCCTAACACATCTTGTTAGGCAGATCACCACCTCATATGACCTGCAACGTAAGGCTGACAAAGACACTTTCTAAATCACATTGGCTTAAATATGTAACTGCTTATATGAACAAAAATCACTTACTTTCTGCAGTGGACAGACCTAACACATCAAGACTGTTTCTGCAGTTCTCTGGTCATGCAGTTTTCAGCTTATTTAACCTCACCATCTTTAGAGCTGAGCTTCCTGAGCCAGATATGCAAGATTCCCAGGAAAGCTCCCAGCTTGCTTTGAGAAATCTCTTCTTTGCTATTTAAGACACTGAACTCTTGCCTCTACTCAGGCTGGTAACTGGTGGTAGTCACGAGTGCTGGCTGCAGCTACGTGTGCTTGTTCCTGGAACGCAGCATTACCAGCAACATAACATTTGTGGTTAAAGCATTACCAGCCTGCCTAACATTCTCATCAGCAAAGGCTGCTCATGGGCTATGCCAGCTAAGCCTATTTGTCTCACCTACATTCCATTGTGATCCAGCTCCACTGTTTCTGCAGGAGAGAGTTGTTTTGGTATACAAAACACTACAGTTTGGCTACAAAACTGCAGTATTTTAATCAAATAGTGCAGAGGATGTTAACTAGTGGGATTTCACATTCTTTCACTAAGGTGTTACTGAAACTGGATGGCCACAGCAAAATGGCTGTAGGACAACTGTTTGTAGCTATATAAAAGATATGCTGGGATGCACAATAGCTGCAATGATTGCCTGCTTAGCATACACCAACATAATTCATCCTGACAACAACTTTGTGCCATGGCCAAGGCAGGTTAAATGATGTTGCAAACACTGCTCAGAGAGAGAGATGGCACTGTAGTCCTCTAGCTGGGACTGCTATAAGGACAAACCCTGTGTAGAAGCTGGAGGAAGAAAAGCAACATTTAACTGCCAACTCATCCTTTGTATTATCTATTTCACCTGGGAGCAGTGCCTTCTAATGGAACAAAGATATTTTCAGAACAGAATAAAACCAGCATGGACATGAATAGGTAAAAGGCAGGCTGAGGTTCCAATACCATAGAAACATATTAGAGGGGGCAGAAATTGAGCATTTTTTTTCTTAGTCCCCCCACACATCCTTTATTTGCACTAGAAGAGCTTTCCACTTTATTATTATGTGATCTGTGATTATCTGTTGAAATAAAAAGATACAGAACACTTAAGTCACAACCTAAAATCAATCACCAAGTACAGTGGTCATGCTATTTCTTGTTCTCCATGACTGTTTGTGGTAGTAAATGAGAAAAAAATTTGGCACTTCCAAAGAATTTTAACATCATGTGTTATAAAAACAATTAATTAAGCTTCCTTAGGAAAAAACATCTGTGCCTTTTGCCTCCCACATCTTTCCCTTTTGCAGTCAAGTTTCCAACTCTGCAGATCTGGGAAACTGCTTGAAAGAATTTGGGAGAGATTCTCTGACACAGCAGATACAACTGGAAGGAAGGGTGAAAAAAAATATTGTTGATTTTTCCATTTACATTTTGGCTATTCAGTTGATCAAGATAGGGGCAGTTAGGGACCACTTGGTTGTATGACTGACTCCACAGTGATTTACTGTGGGTGGCTTTGTGGTTAAGAACAGCATCCATCACTGCAAGTGCAGCTCCAGATGTGCCAGCCCTGAGCAGAACCTGACCCCTTCTCTCTGCAGGAGGAACAGAGGAGTTCTGCATAATCAGTCCTAAACAACTTTAGAGAGGACATTTTCCTCCTGTGTGGTTGAAGTATTTTTCCAGAGAGACATATGAGGGAGGGAGGGAGGTTGTGGCCTTGCCAGGTGCAGCAAAATCGTTTTTACTAAACTTGGACAGTTTATGAACTGGAAGACTTTCTCATGGTCTCTGTAAGTAAGTGGTCAGCTGATGGCAATATCAACATAGTTTGATTACCTAAATTAGATCCCAATTGTCCACCTTGGTTTTATAGCATCTACTCTAAAAACAAATTAAATGTGAAATGAGATACCAAGCGGAGTCCCAGAAATAAGCTACTAGTGGGGATCAATTTGAGCTATGTAATCTAACATGAAGGAAAGAAGAAGCCAATACATACTGACAGAGCCCAGGAAAGGAAGTGAAAAGAACCTGACTGGAGAAAGTGACACAAATGATTTGTTTGTGCCAAATAATCAGATTAACTGGAGCTGGGAGATGATAGTTTACACAGAATTAAGGTCTAGAGCTGCAGAGAATTAGTTGTTTGACTTTGGTTGTAATAAATGAGTTATATGCCTAAAAACCTTTGAAAACCTGGTCATTAAAATGCTTACATGTATACAGCTGTTACAGAATTTGTAAACCTCCCACAGTTACTAAAGAAGTGAGCAGGTAGGGCAAGACAAATACAGACAAATACATTGGCTTTGCAAAGCAATTGCAGAGCAGAAGCTGTGATTGTGACAGTCAGTCACAGCTGCCCTAGGATTACCCAGGAAAGGCTGGGGTGGTTTATTTGCTGCCAAATGCTTCCTGAGCAGGTTGATCTCCATGACTGATGTAGCAATATAAATAACATATAATATATAATCCAGGGGAGGGAGCTGCTTTCTACTCCAACAGCTTTTCACTCAGAGTTTGCACTCAGGAGACCAAGTTGAACATTATGCTGGGTAAGTGTGGAAGGAGTAGGATGTGCTGATAAAAGTTGGTTTGCAAATGAAGCTGGGTTGGTGAGGTGCTATTAGGAGTGGTTTCTTTTCTTGAGACATTACATATGCAGTGCTGGCTTTCTACTACTAACACATTTCAGAATATTGAAACTTGAGTGGGCTATGCTGTGTCTCAAGCAGTCCTGGAGTTTCATATGCATGTTCAAGATAATGAATGTATGTTGTATTTATTTCCCTTTTTTGGAATTATTTTTTCTTTGTATTAGAAATCCTTTCACTTTGTTTTAAATCATTTAACTAATGTACATCTTGAAGTGTCATGAGGATTAGCTTAAATATTTTTACTGTGCTCGCTTTGAAGATGTAGAATACTATTCAAGTGCTAAGATTCAAAAATGGGCTATGGAGAAAGTGCTGCTGATTGAATTTTTAGAGGCAGCGTGTTAGATAACATGGAGTTTGTTATTTAAAGATAAAATGAAAGCCATGGAGAACTGCAAAGTATGAATAGTAGAGAAAACTTCTTAATGACTTTGTAGGAAACAATATGTCTCTCTTTTATGGATGCTTAAAAACCTTTAGGGTTTGATATGGATTAGAACACTTATGGGATTTTGATGGGAATGGCAGTCAAAGCCCATCTTTTGGCCTGAGACTACCTTGTGTCATTATGGATGACAGATATAATTGATGCTTTATAGTTTTTTGTTGTTTTAAATTTTGATCCATATATGCAAAACCAATAAAGACAAAAGAGCTTTACTATGTGCACTACACCCCAGAGGACAAGAAAATACAGATGAACAGGCCTTAGATGGAAGGGTTAGAATTTTTCCTCTAAATCAAATGCCCTTCTGCAGAACAATATGGCACAGATATTAATGGGTTAAAGTATTCAGCTGAATATGCTGTAAAGGTTCCAGGAGAAAAAAAAAAATCACAGTTTAATTCCAGTTTTCTTCAGGGGATACAACTATATGGATTGTGGTGTATTCTATGCAGATATAAAACCCATGTGGCAAATTTTCTTTCAGTAATAAAAAATTTGAATGGAAACTTAATAATGTATGTGCATATGGATTGATGTGTTTCTCACTTTTCTCTTTAAACAGAGAATAAAGTCTGCCTGAAAAACAGTATTAATGACTCCTTTGCAGAATATGCAATAAACATTTAAAGTGTTTTCTCTGTTGGCATCTTCTGCAGCCACATTTCAGAAGGTTAAGAACTTCAAGTGTGAAAAGCTGCCTTCTGTTTTGAGCAGGGCTTTTTTTGTTTTCTCCCCCCACGAACCGAGAATATTTTTGATGAATCAGAAATGAGTTTTTGTGTTCTCCAAGTAACCTGCAATATCAATTATTTGCACAGCCTTACTCTTATTGTGTATCATCTGCTATTGTGTGTTCTCAGGAAGACAGTACTTCTTGGATGTGCTGGAACATTTCCAAACAGCCTAAGTGGTAGCTCATATCAGTTTGATTGTGATTTACAAAATCAACATAAAGATGGAAGCAAATCTATTTTCTATTTGTTTCAGCGAGCAGCTTTGTTTCACACAACAGTATTTTACCACACTTCATCTGACATAGAATAATCCTTGTAACACATTCTGAGTAGGATGTTGGAAGGATGCTCTAAAAGAAAGGGAAAAATATGTTCTCAAAGGGACCAGCACTTCTGAAGAGAATGAAAGGCCAATGAATAGTTGTTTAGTATTTCTACTGACTTTTCCTTCACCTTTCTCCAGAGATTTTGAAAATATATTTTGACAGAATACAGCTGTCAGCAGTGTAAAACATAGAATGCTTGTACCTTGCCAAAAATGTGATGTCATAGTGGACAAAATATCAATAATAAGATATATTTTCTATTTTAGAGGGCTCCCTAAATCATGAAATGGAGTAAAAATCTAAATTCTTGATTCCCTGCAGGCCTAGGCAGAATTTAAGCACTATTTTTGCTGATTAGCTAAAGAAACTGATGCATTATGTGAGAGTATGCTGGATTTGGAGAACTTGTAACTGAGGTAAGAGAGTTGCAGCATGAAAACATCCAGGGATGGCAGTAGTGGGTAGAGAGCCTTGTATTGGCCAGGAAAACCAGGTAGCAAAATCAGGAGAACTATATACAGCACATATTTATTGTGTACTTGGTAAGCTAACCTTGGATCTTTATGCTGTGTTGGCTATTTTCCTACAGACAAGCAGCTCAGACTCCCCTTTGGTTCACTGCAAGGTTTCATTCGAAGTTATGAGTCAATATTGATGATCTAGCTTGGTGTGCTGGCATCTGGTGGGTTTGGTGCACCCTTTATGAGACTTTGGCAAAGGAAAACTTCAGGAAGAGGTGGTCAGAGTTGGAAGTCCCTTTTATGTACGGCCAAAAAGCTTATTCAGGTGCTGCAGCAGTGACAAGAGGCTACCATCACGGCAGATGGGCAGCAGTGAAACTGTGTTGAGGTTTTTTTTTCCAGAGTCTTGCCTGGCATCAATTGCCTCGGTATTTGGGTGCTTCCCAGACATTAGGTGACTTGTATGCAACATCCAGGGCTTTGCCAGCAGCAGCCAACAATTAAAACTCCCATTGGAAGCAACTGGAGGAGGAGGTGAACACTGCTCAGACTTCACTGGTGCACGTGGGTGACTTCTACACCCATCCTAGTTTAGCTTTCCAGAGTAAAGCAGGTAAGCTTCAAACCTGCTTGATGATTCAAAAACCCTCACCTGCACCCTCACCTTCACTGGTGTCCACTGGTAACCCTGCCATGGCCAAACTGAGCGTGTGAGATGGAGATGCCCCCAGGGAAGAACACCCCAGGGTTGTTGTGCTCTCTTTGAAGGTTTGCAGAGGTCTCTTTTCCCTAGCAGATGTTCTGCAGCTGGCTATTACAGAGGAAGGAGGCAGCAATAACTCTTTCCCTTGCTTTTAATGAAACAGATTTTTACCAAAAGAGTTATAAGTATCTACCCTTGGCAGTGTGTGACCACAGAAAGTGCTTGTATGAGATCTTCAAAGACATGGCTTATGAAGGTTTGTAGCAAGCTAAAGGCATCATTTAAGCTAAGGGTGGGGGGATTCACTGAGTAAATACAATGGAAGCACATTAATTTGTGCAATAATCACTGTCCCCACCCATCTTCATTCTGGAGACTAATATCAGTCAATTCAAGACTGCTCAACCCCTCAAAATAACAGAAAAATAAGTAATTGATATAATACATGATAATGAAATTCAGTAGTAGAAGTGTTACGGTTGTGTCTCAGGCTCTGCTTTCAGGTAACAGTCACTTGATTACTGAGAAGAAAAGGAGCTATAATAGGTGAAGGCTGTAATCTTTCTAAAAAAATAAATTCTGTCAAAAGCTTCCCTATGAGGTTCTGAGTGTTAAGCTTAGGGAAAGAAAATCTGGAATTAACTCAATTAGTTATAAGCATATGTGACTATTCTTTTCCTACAGGGAGTATGTTATAAGTGGAGTCAATCCAGGATGGCTCAAGGGTTTTTTGGTGTGTTTTGCATTTATCAGCTTGTAAGGGTCATTTGTGAACTCATGGCTTCAGAGAAAAATCATATGGAGGGTCTCTGGCAAACAATGAGAAGACACAAATCACAAATCTGAAAATGCTCATCGATGACAGTGTATTTCTCATCTGTTCCTTAGAAGAAGACAGGAATTTTCAAGTGATTTGAAATGTCACTCATCAGGGTGCGTGAGGATCAGCTATGGGGCAAACAAAGAGAGAGTATTTATTTCAAAAAACCTTCCCAGGGAGGACCACAAAAAGATAATTAATTCCAAAGGACAACAATTCCAGTGAAGTAATTAACTTTTTTCATATGTATGTTATGAACTGCTGCCAGAGCAGGACTGAGTAATATAAAGTCCAAATGACACACTAGACTAACTTAGGGGACTTTTGAAAAATGAAATGGAAAACATGTGGAGGCAATATGAATGTCCCCTCAGTGTGAGGATCCAGACTAGATCATTACAAAGGGGTGGTACCTCCTTCCTGTGACCTTGCATCATGTTTGGCTAGTCACAGACAGGAGTATTGCCATGATTTGTACCTCCCAGCTCTGCAGAGAAGGCAGTAATTCTTCAGAAACTGAAGGATCCAATTGGAATCATGACTCTGACTATTGCAAGTTTATTTATTTTAATCACATGCATTTTTCTGTGGTTTATCTCCTAATAACTGTGAATACTTTAGTGGAAAACATCAGTTGTTTCCCACAGTTAATTGAAGTGGGAAATTCAGATAGACAAGCCCATTCTACTATTTAATTCCAACAAGAAATGGTAGATTGGCTCCTGGTCCATATTCAACATGCTATTGGTATTTGCTCTAGGATGCCCAATGTCTATTATTCTTTATTACTCTTCCCCCTGAGACTGATTTCAAAGTAAGACAAGACAGGCCCAAGTGATCCTGGTCACCTCGGTGTGTCCCTGGCAGTTCTTGCTTTATAATCTAACTGATGATGTGCTCCATACCATTGAATGGCAATATTTTAAAAAATTGTTTTTATGTCTGGATTTTGTTGGGTTTTTTTTAATAAAAATAATTTGGTTGGGCCACAAGTAACATAGGAATACGAATGCAATATCTGATTCAATTTGTTATCTAGACTGGTGGAGCTATTTGAAAATGTGAAAATACATAATGTCTGGCTAAATCAGGCTGAGTTCAGCTATTCTGTGCTAGCACAATGCTGCACTTGAGACTACTGAAAAGGAGACGAGAGCAGCAAGGTTAGAGAGGGCAAGTTAGAAAGCTCTGACTCAGAAAAGTAATTCAATCTTCTCACCTGCAGAGTCACTGCTAAGTACAAGCCATGAATTGCACTGTTGTAGTTCTGAATGGCATTTAAGAACAGCAGTGAGCTGTTGTACCCAACCAAATACCATGAAGAGGAGTGGAGGTCAGTGTACATGCTTGGGTGCCTTTTGAATTTGTCACTTTAAAGTGTACATGCCCTGAATGCTGCTGCGTGCATGCTCCCAAGCAAAGGCATTCAGTGACAATTGGAGGGCTCAATGCTAACACGTTTATTCTCCTATGTGATTACATGTTTCATTGTCCTCTGCTGAAATCTTGACCAAAATGTACTCACTTTTCTCCCATGGCTGTAGTTTGCCTTTGAACCCCCAGGAGGAAGGCCATGGCTATAGAAACTTGAGCACTCTGTCCAGTAGCACAGCATAACCCCATCACAAATAATCTGTCTTGGAGGTTGCTAGTGCCAGGCTCTACCATTGTTCTTGTGTTCTATTATTGCTAGAGTGCTGTTTGACTACAAATGCTGTTTATTATCCTTTTGGGAAGGTTTCTTCTCTCTTACTTTCCAAAACAAATCTAAGTGCTCACTATCTAAATTCTTACTTCATTAGGTAACTAAGCCAATAAAGTCTGTAGAAAATACAATGAAACAATTTTGAGGGCTGGTGTGAAGAAACTGAAATATGTTCACAGTCACAGAACAGAAGCGAATTATATGAGGACTTTATATACATACACCCACAGACATACATGTGTGCACAAAACCAGACATATATATGTACCCACGCTAGTGGCTAATTATGTTGTAGATTATTTAATAAACTCAACTCTTTTGGATCCTTCTCTTCTTCTGGATTGCAGTGTCCCTATGGGAATATCTGATTTGAGATTTGTTAACCCAAGGTCATGACAAGCACCTAGGAATATTTCTGTTATATGATTCTTATCAGCATTTCCAATACCAAGATATTTTTAATTAAAAAGAAAAAAAGGTTTCTAACATCTCTTCTCCCATAGTTCTCCTACTGCCTGCAGAACAACACTGGTTGCAGTGGAAAATGCCCTTGCTTTTCTTTAAAATGAACAGTTCTATTTCTAACCCATTATTGGTAGTACTATGTGCAAGAAAAAGGAAGCAAGGATCCTATTACGTGTGGGTATCATGGATAATCCCAAAGAATAATACTGCATGAAAACTAGAGTACACTTGAGGCTAAAGTAGAGTAATCTCCTAAAGGGGTATTTGCTGCTCAAGACAAGTGGCTCTCCTGATGATAATATAATTAAGAGCTTTTTTTAATAGCCAACCCTGCCAACTATACACTTAATGAAACTACTGGCCCTTACACAAAAGGTACTTTGATGTCTGTGTAAGTAATTGCCACCATTCCTTGAATTGCTTTATGGTGCTATGCAGGTAACCAGTTTGCAGCTCAGTCAGGGCTGCTTTTCAGCCACGCCTTGAACACTCAGTCACAAGTAACAGGCAACAGCACAGATTTGGCATAGAAGATGTTCAAATAACTTTTTCTTAGGAAAGAATTCTATTCCAGCAGAGCAAACTGTTAGATTTATTTACATTTACATTGCTAAAAATGCATGTACTGTGAAAGGGGTGGGTGACCACGTGACCCCCTAGTGGGGCTTGTTTTTTCAATGTCTAAATAATTTGCTTTTGGAATAAGATGTTCCAGTACTGACACTGTAGCCTGAAGTGAGAAGTGAAAGAGACAATATAAACCTGGGCTCAAAGACATGTGGGTTGTTTTAGGTTTTTTTTTTTCTGACTTCATCACATGCAGAATAATTAGCCACTATAATTAGTGTCCTAAGTTCCTAAACTGTTTAAGAGCAGATCCTGACTTCTGTGAATTACGTTATAGCACATTTAGGAACTTCCTGAGCAGTTCTTGGAGTTTTCTTTCTTGGTGGGCTAAATCAGAACACTGTTTACTTGCATTTCAGCCACGATAAGGAACCTTTCTGACTAATCTTGGAATAGGTGAATTTAGACAGTTCCTGTAAATAGATTCATGTTTTGTTTGAGACTATTTTCCAGTGATTTTCACATATCATCGAAAATTCTTTTGTAGTTTTAGAAAGAAACTGCAAATGTGTGCTGAACACATGAGCAAATGCCTCCTTGAAATAGTAATTAAATTAATATAGAAAATAAATTAAAATACTTAAAACTTTAAATTTCCATCTGTATCATGGTGAGATCTGTGTGTTAACAGCCTTGTCTTGTGGTCTTCTCTCTCCCAGGTTCTTCCTGCAGACTTGCAGAGTCCTGACCTAGTTTTGTTTTGCCCTATGAAAGCTTAGTCATTATTTTTGTCAACAGAAGCAAGCAGACAGTTAAACAGAAATGTTGGCTCTTTGTAGATTGTTGCTTGCTCCCCAGCTGACATTACTTCCTCTAACAACCCATCTCCCCTTGCTGTCAAATTATTTTTTTCCCAGCATTTACCTGGGTGTAAGAGTATGGTGCTATGTGGGCGATTCCAATGCTATTCTGGTTTGGCTGTGGTCAGCACCCTTGCTACTGCTTTGAGTTGGCTTGCAGACAGGGAAGTAAGGATGAAGGAGAGCAGGAGGGGGCAGGTGGAAGGTTGGGGAGAATCCCACATATTTCTGCAGCTGTTCTCAAGGAGAGACAGGATACCATAATAAAACTCCAAAAGCTTTGAACAAAAGTACAGCAGAGCTCCTGTTTGAAATATATTCGAAGCTAAATTCTTCTGCCCCTCCAGTGAACTTACTTTGTGTAGCAGTGTGTGTTTTGACTGTGCAAAAGAAAAGCTTCAAGTGATGCAAATAATGGCCTTCTGAAACCTGGATAGAAATAAACTGGGCACGCTCTAGAAATGTAAATGTCAGTAAAATTTCAAGTGGGTTTAAGAAACTGCTTTGAAAATTCACAGATTTGCTCTCACTTAGCCAGGCCTTCTGTTGGGGAAGCTACGTTAAAGGAAGAGATTTTCACTCTAGCAAAACAGTCTCCATTTCTGTTTGTGAAAACAGAATTAAACACCAATCTGTCAACTCTTTACCCAGCCCTGATGCCAGTCTGTTGAGCTATGCCAGTCAGTGGCCTGGGGCCTTTACCCTTCCAGTACAGAGCTGCTGTCACCTTGCAGGAATTCCTGGTGCTTCACCTTGTGGGAGTTAAAAATAGTAACCAGGGGAAGGAAGGAAATCATCCTGAAGTTGCAATAGGGTAATTTTCTGATTGTCATTTTTCTTTATCACCCCACCATCTATTAATTATTCCAAGACCTTTAGTCCCAACTGAAATCTTGCTCATGTTACAGCCCTTAGCACACTACAGTAACAGCAGCAAACTGTGTGGTGCACAGAAGAATGTGATGGCAAAGAATGATGTTCTTGATGTTTTCAAAAGGGGAATTCTTTACTGGTCACTATCACATTAGACTAGGTTTTTACAGGACCATAGCAATTTGTGGTTCTTTTTATTCTTACCAGGAAAAGATACAGGAATGTTAAATTGCAAAGCAAATTGTCTCAGGCTGTGTCTGAGCTAGGAGTTGAAAAAGCTGTCCCTCCTTCCTCCCACTTGACTTCTGACCCAGTTGCCTCTCAGTTGTTCATGACTTCACCTAACAGTCAGGTTTATTTCTTCCTTCTAATGAAAACTCTAAAAAGATTTTGATTTATACCTGGAAGGATGCAAATATCATCCTGGGCAAAGTTCAGTGAATCTGGTCATTTCTCCCGTGGCACCTGCTTTTGGAATGGCAGTTCATTAAGGGAATTAAAGGAGACAATTAGTTCAATACAATAAAATCTCCATCTATCTGAACTCCAAAGCTATGCAAATCTACTTCAGGGCCTTTAACTGTGAAAGGTAACTTAATTTCAGATTAATAAAATGGAGGAACTTCGTGTTTGTAGATAAGTGTTGTATTTAGTGTCACACAAAAAAAATCTAGGCAATCCCTATACTCTGACAATTTCTAGTGCTAGCAGCCATCCTGTTTGCATCTGAACCCCTGAATTTAAATTAAACCAGTTCGTAAAATCCTTCATGGACCTTGTCCTGCCAGCTTGCTTCCATGACTGTTATACAAATTCCAAAACAGGTGTAAAGTAAATCTTAGGTATTAAAGTGTGGTTTTTTCAGTCAATGAAATCTGGAACTACAGTTTCTCCAAAAGCTGTTGTAAATTTTATTAAAATGGAAAGCCAGACACAGTAGGTTTCTCTCCACCTATAAAGTATTTTCTTTATAATATACTGCAGCATTATAAAGACACAAGTGAGCTAAGGGAAGAAGTATGTCACATCTTGATAAGGAAAATCCTAGGAGGTCTCAAAAACAATAAAAATGTTATAATACTGTATCATGCTGTGCATAACAAATTACAAGATATTTATAAATTTGATGCTTTCTGGATTAACAGAAATACCATAGTTGTATTGAGATTAACACTTATTCTAGTAATATGTTTATGGGGGAAAATGAAATGAGGTGTGCTACTCACCTGACGATGATCAAAATGATTTTCTTTCCAAAATGTTTTCTATTTAAAATATGTCTCTCTATGTTTATTTTTTTCCTGTCTTGGACGTTGACATGCAACATTACTTGTACTTTTTGATGTAAAAGAAATAGGTTATATGACCTGCTAACACTGATGGTATGCTCTCAATAGTAAGAACCAACATAGAAAAATGAGATCCTGATACTCATCTTGAAAATATAGGGGCAGGAAAGGTCTTTGCTTGTCATGCACATAAATTTTAAAAACCTGCATTATGAACACATTTCACTTAGATGTTCTCAAATTGGTTGGATCCGAGTTCTGATTCCCCTGCTCCTGAGATATAGGCTGTAACTGTAGAGCAATATTAATAAACTTCTCCTGGAGATATGAAACTTGCTTCCAGTGAAAACTTTGCAAAACCTTGTATTTTACACCAAAGGCCACTGTGTCCATAAAGTCTGTCACTTGGCTTAGAGTGATCTATTGCAGGATTGCATTGCTCATAAAAAGGGTTTTTTAAAAACAGTCAGACTACCAAATCTTAGTGTTTTGTCACTATGGTGGATGTGTGAATCTTCAATTTTCAGTTTGGGGAGGTTGTTAACAGAGGGCTTAATGACTTTTTGAAAATTCAAAAACAACTTTGAGCAAAACATCAGGGTCACTAGAAGCCATAAAAGATCAAAATTAGCAAACATCACTTTTGTAATTAACCAAGGACCACTGTATAGACTTTATTTGGACTGTTAAATGGACTTACTTTGAGTCTTTCTGTTACTTACATTATCAGGACCCCTAAAATAATGTGGAGGGTTTGGGTTTTTCTCTTCTCAAAGTAAGCACAGGTTTGGGTTTTTCTCTTCTCAAAGTAAGCACAGCAGTGGCATACATTCTTTCTCGAGTTTCTAACTGAGAAAGAATACAGGGTTAGGGATGACTTGAGCTGTCTCCTGCTCAGTGGCTGAGTTGCTGGATTCAGTACTCAGTATTTCCTAGACTGGAATGTGCCACAGGACATAATCTTCCTTTCTTTGCTGCTACCACCTGACAGGGACAGGATGTGCCTTGTACTGTAGCTCTAGAAGTGGCTGCTTTTGTGTAAGTTGGTTTCTCAGGAGTGGCAATCCTGGATGGTTCTGGAAGTTAGAAAATTTTACAGTGGTACATGACAGGGTTACCAGTAATGGCAGGAGACAGAATTTGTGCCTCTGACTTTTGGAATACTAAAATAGTATTAAATAAGAAAACAAAGCATTCAAAATTTCAAATGCCAATGGGATTACCTCTGCAGTCCTAATTATTTTAAATTATTTATTATTTAATATCTTAATTATTGATCTAATTATCTTCTAAACATAGTTTTAATTTATATGATAAATAACGTACTTTTTGTTCTAGTGGTTGTGACTTGTTTATGTTCATGGGCTGGCCAGATGCAGGTGGAGAGCAGCTATTTAATATTCTGTTTGCTCCACCATGCCCCAGTGTGGCTCTGTGCCACGTGTTACTTCATGACAGTGAAAGCACTTCCTGAAGATAGGTTGCCTAATTTCCTAATGGACACTCTTATGCCATTCACTGTAATATGACACCTTGACATTTAAAATTATTACTGTTTTAAAGGAAAGAAAGTGAGTCACAGGGAAAAGAATTAATGTGTCTTTTTATGCTGCTGTCCAATATCGGTGCCTAAGATTTTTTTTTTTTGTCCATAGAACTCAGCATTATGTGTCAATTAATATGATCAAAATGTAACTCCCATTACCTTCAATTGCAGCTGCAAGTACCCAGTGCATTGGTAAATAAGGCCTTATGGTTTCAAATTCTGAGTCCAGAAAATGAGGGAAAATAATACCAGTGCCTAGCTATTAAATCAGAGACCATTGCAGTGGATTTCTGTTAGAGATAAGTTCAAAATGCACCTCTTTACAGCTGCTTTCAATTATTTAAGTCATCAGACCTCTGCAGCTTTTCTTTAAAATCATTTCTCATGCACTGTATCATTTTTTCCAGTAAATGGAGCAGTGATTCTGTAGGAAACAGCATATTCATGATTCAAACTCATATTTTACAAGTTTCATCTTTTGAACTAGAAAAGAGTGGACAAATGAAAAAAAAAAACGCCAAACCCCAAACCAACCTAAAACCAAAAAATAACCCACAACCCCAAAACTTCCTTTGGGGAAAGACTGGTGTGATCATGTAATTAAACAATTCTGAGATCTGTATACTCAGCCTGAATTCCTGTATTTCTTTAGTCTTGTGTTCAGTGCTGCAACGTTGATTCCAAGGTTGCTGTTTGGTCCAACAAGGCAATATTCAAAGTTCTTTAATTTATTAAACACCTTAAGATCCCCTTACAAATGCATCTTTTTATCTTCTAGGTCACTATTACACACAACGTGGACAACTGTCAAAGGCAAGACTGTTGTCAGCTGTAAACTTGTAAAATTGTTAATTAAAACAATTGCATGGGATAGGTTTTGTTAAAAATTTTGTATGAGAGCTGTCAGATGTTTCAAAAGATGTAAAGGTGTTTTCCTTCAGCATATATGTTAATAGTTTGAGATGGACTATTCAAAGAATGGCAACACTTTGCTACTGGCAATCTTTGTGGGTGAAAATAACTTCAATCCCAAGATATTTTCTTCACTTTATATCCAGTGGAGCAAAGTCTGTTGGCACTAGGGCACAGCATGATGGCTGGTTAGAGCCTCCGAAGGCTCCAAGGAGAGTGGGGGTTTAAGAGGGCAGTAGGGTAGCAGTTTATTTGGATTCAGAGGAGTAAAGCTCATGATTCCAGATCTATAAACAGCTTTTGCTGTTGCTCATGCTGTGGCTAGGTAAGACATTAAATTTGCCAAGAACAGAATTTCATGGAGAGAATGTTAATGGAAGGAGCAGAGTTGGATTTCAGTATAGTTCAACTGGTTTCATAACTCAGGAACTAAGTACAGAATGAGATTTAAAAACAGGAATAGGTGTTTATTGTGACTTTCTGACTATTTTCAGTATAATTCTCCATATGACACCTCTGTTACCAAGAGTATGTTGTTTACTTTTGTGGTTGCACAAATCAAATTCTTTTCTGCATGTCTAAACAACGTGGCCATAACTGAACAAAATATATCCAAGACAGGAAAAAAAAATCAGTGAAAACCTTTTTTTATTCCTAAAATTATGTTAAAATCATGTTAAAGATCAATTTATAGCATGGTAAATAATGGTAATTCATATCATTTCCTGAAACAAGACCACCAGTTACACTTGGGGCTAGTTTATATCCTGTTTTGTGATGGTGTGAGCAGGATCTTGCTCAGATCTAACACTGCTGGGGTTGAGACTTCAGATGCTACTTGAGAGTGGTGTAAAAATCCAACCTGCAATTATTTTCCCTGAAATTAATTCATTCCTGAATTAAATATATTTGTCTTTTCTGCTGCACTTTTAAGGTTTTCCTTTCAAGGGCAAAGAAACATTAGATAAAGCCTTGGGAAGGGAGAGGCTTGGTTGTTTTGTTTTTTTTTTTTGTTTTAAAGACAAACTGTTTGGATAATGACAGAGCCCACAAAAACAGGCTGGATTTTTGGAGGAAGGAGGCAGGGTATGTCTCTGTTTAGTTCAGAAGAAGGCATTCTCCTAAGCTGAAATGCTGCTTTTAAATTTTGTTCCAATTTAAGGTCTTCCATGCCATGACTGAAGTTGTCACTGTTTCCTTTCCCTAAGCTCCTTTTATGTGCACAGCTGTATTCTCCAGGATAAAATCTCATTAGAGGATAAACTGGCATGGCCATATCTCAGTGTGAAACACTATCAGTATTTTTGGGATGTCAGTTTTATCTCATGAAAATAGTGGGAGTGTAAAGCATTGATAATAGAGCAAAGAATGTAAAAACTTCATATTTTCTACTCAGCAGCTACCTACAAATGACAGTGCACTTTCAAACATATCATTTAGCTTTTGAACACCCTTCAGAATATTACTGGTGGTTTTTCTTGGCCTGGAGACTGCAGCAAGTTATACATTTGTTTATCACACAATTTTCATACAGGCAAAACAGCTGGTGGCATAAGCAGACACAGCACTCTTCCGAGTAGCTTAGGCTATTTTAATTAGAGGAAAGCTGTCTGGGACAGGCACTGCTCATCTCTAAGCATGTGGGGTTTTTGGTTTTTGTTTTGTTCTGAGTTTTTTTTCCCCCCACAATTAAAAAAATCCATTGTTTCTGTTAAAAAACACACTTAAGAAAATAAATTACAAATAACAGATGACATACATTTTTTATTTATATAAAAAAAGCCCAACAATCTGTAGTTCAGTGTAAAATGATCACTGCTTAATAACCATCTCTGAAAACAGAAACCTGAAGCTCTCAGATGAGCATGCATTGAAAATAAAATGTCAACAGTCTGAAAAGATCACTGATTTGTAGGGTTTGCTTTTTTCTGCTTCCTGGAACTTCTACAGACCTTTGTGTTTTAATCTCTGAATATTCATACGTTGTTAGGTGTGGCCCACACTTGATTTGTTTGTTTGTTTGTTTGTTTGTTTTTTAAAAGAATGTTTAGTTGAAAGAAAGTTGGGAGGCCTTGATTTGAGTGTTTGTGGATGTGCATTAGAATGGGGCTGGGGGAACACCAGAACATGCAAGGGCTGCAAGTGCTGTGTGGCTGTGCTAAATTGTTACCATGACACTGAATAATAGTGAGGTGATGAGCTGAATTTCGAATAGCAGGAACGGTGCAGAGCAATCCTTGTCTCCTGCCAGGGAGACATGCAGAAGTATTCCATGACTAAACATTTTTTTTTTTTCTTAATGGGTCTGGGTTGTCCTGCAGCTGAATAAGGTTCACATGAATTGTGCTGAGAAGGAGGCTGGGCAGGGCAATATATACTGGCTCTTTCAGTAACATGCACATGGCAAGCTTGCTTTAAGATGTAAGGATATTCTGAAAAGTAACAGTAGAATTTGGGCTGTAATAAGCCCCACTTGTTCTCCTCAACTTCTGCACTCCAGAATGTAGCAGAGATTCATCTCTACAGTGAAACACTCAGGCTTGATCAAGCCTTGTTTCTTACCTGGAAAATCAGCATCATTAAAAGTTTTAAATTAAAATTCCATATAGCATTTGGATAACCTGGTGAGATTTCCTGTTCAAATCATAACCTGCTGGTTTTTTAATCATCTCATCCTCTACCTCTGCCGTGGCATTGGGCTGCTGGGTACCTTAAATTTCTTAGAGTGGTGAGTTACATGAGGTAAGGAGAACTTGATACAGAAGGTTGGGAAGATGAGCTCTCTGGATAACAGCAGAGCAGATCTGTTACTCTGCCACTGACTCAGGTTGCATCTGAAGGGTGAAAAATGCCACCTTGTGTCATTCTTGTCTGATAAAACTTTGTAGTGGCAGCAAGTGTAAGAACAGGATCTTCCTTTCTGGCACATTTTCACTACACGAAGCAGTGTCTGATTTCAGTGATCAGCGAGTTGATAGCTTCCAGACTTTCTCTAAGCCTGCACTTTTAAAATACCCATGTGGGACTAAAAAATTAACTTACTGTTTAAATCTGTGAGGCTTTGGCTCTGAAGTTCTTACCATAGGTGAAAGTGCAGCTTCATCAGTGCCACAGTGTCCAGCCACCAAACAAACCAAGTGCTCATGGCACAGCCTGCCCAGCAGAACTACCCACACTGGCACTACAAACTCCTGCTTGGGTGCTGGGATCGTGTAGCTCTATTAACCTCTGAAAACTAAGGCTTAATCAGCCTTCTCCACAAAGGATTGATTTCTTATGACAGAATTAGTTTTTAAGAATTAGAATTGAAAAGGGCTGCTGCCCACACAACCATATTTCCCCCAAGGTTATGTCGAAAGAGGAAGTATGGGAAAGGTTTGGACTAGATGGAAAACACAAAAGGTCTTTGTCCTCAGAACTAAAGGTCTTTGTCCTCAGAACAGAAGTAGTGGCTTTGTGTGGCCTGTCACAATGACTCAGACTTGAAAGGCAGATTCACACTGCCTTTGACATCCCTACCAGGCAACAACAACCGTGTTAATTTTGGATGGAAAGTTGCAAGCACGACTAAAATTTATGTGAGCTATGTTTGGCCTAAAGCTGATTTCAAGAGTATCATAAGTGCAGGTAAAGCACTTCATGAGACTCATGGAATGATGTGCTTACAGTGGCTCTTCGCTTTTATAATTTGGTGGGTGCCTTTCCTCGTGTAGTTTCTCTGAGGTGAAAAGCTCAGCCTAAGGCTGGATTTCCTGTTGCTCTTTGTGGTGATCTCAGCTCAAGTCACACCTTCAGTTTTCTCCCAAGGAGAAAATAAAGTGAAATCTCATACCCCTCCCAAAGGAAAGAGGGAAGGATGGCTGGTTGCAGATGTCCAGTAATGATGAAGTATTTTTAAGATAAATATCCATTTACAAAAAGTCTAAAAGTTAAAGTTCACCACATTTTGTCTGATGTGGTGTTTAAAATTAAAGCATGTCAGAGATGCTTAAAACAAGACAACTACCCCTGCCTCTGCCCTTCCTTAAGGAATATAATTCACTGGAAATCCCTCAATGCTTTGGACATGTTGAAATGGTTGACCTTTCCAGGACGGTTTCTCTCCAGTCTCATTCCTTTTACTCTTTACAGAGCTGGCACGGTGAAGGGTGGGAAGGGTGTGGAATATTTTTCATTTGCCTCAGATGAAAATTTCTTTCATTTCCATCACACAAGTGAAAAGAACAGTTTTACTCTGAGGAAAACTCGATTCTTGACTGCTGGAGAGAAAAATAGACAATCATTTTTTATTCAGGAAAGTATGAACGCCCTGAATAAATTAAAGATAATTGTTTATCTTATTCACTAAGAAACAGAGCTTTTTTACAGAACTCCTCATGTATGACTAGTACTTAAAGACACATAAACTGCTGTCCAGAATGATCTAACATTAGTTGGTGGTAGCCTCTAATAAGAAAAGGTCGTAAGTCCCTCCTTTACCACCTTCTCACACTGACTTGTCATTTAGATATTTCCTTATGTTAGTCAACACAATTAGAAACTTCACTAAGTTCTTTTTCATTAGTCTTCCCAGCAATACTACAATTTTCAGCTCAAGAGCTTTGGCTTGTGGCTGTAATTGAACAAGGAAGTGGATTTCCAGTGGCGAGAGGTGCCGAGGAGTTCGCAGGACCTGTGTAAGAGTACAGCACTTTGGATGCTGATGCAAAGGCCAAACACACGTTGGCATCCTCTCTGGAAATGCACAGGAAGGCAGCCAAGGAGTGTGAGCAGGAGAAATCCCCCCAGGCCCTTTCTGTTCCACTCTTGGGGAGGATTTGCCCCTGCATACAAATGAGGACATGTAGTTCCTTTAGTTTCAACCTACTTACTGTCTTGAGGGATTGCACCTGGATAGGAGAGGCTTGCCAGGCAGGGAACAGTATTGGTTGTTAAATGTGCAGCACAGCATTAACCTCTTCTGGCTCCCACGCACTGAGGGGCTCCGTGGTAAATGGTTCCATAACATCAACTGGAGGGTGTTGCCTGCACGTAAACAGGTACCCCGAGCTGCTGCAGAGAGGATGACATCCACTATAAGGAATTTATTAAGAGACCAGAGAGCTTTTGGTACTAAAGCAGCAGGAGTGAAGCAATGTGGCACAAAAGTAATGGAGGGAAGGTGCCAAGTACAGAAAGTGCAAAGGGTTCCAAGATGAAGTAATGAGAAATACTGACAAAACGTAAAAAGGGGAGAAAGAGACTACAGGAGAAGTGACAAATAAGAAGTAAAACCTTTATGATATATAGAGTATGTTATGTAAGGGAAGAATTTGTATTTTATGACATTATGTAAAGTGAAAGATTTCTTCAATGGCTGAATTTATTCATCTGCACTTTACCCTACTTTCTTATCTTAAGAAAATCCAAAGAAAGCTGCACAAGCAAAAAAACTTCACAAACCAACCCTAGCTTTCCATTCCCTGTGATGGATGCCAGCACTCTACTCAAAAAGGTGTGCACAGCACAACGCAAACACCTCTGGTGCGATATTTGTTTGGGCTGGCTGCTGATAATGATTTTTTTCTCACAGGGCAGCAATTTAGACAAAGGGAAGCCTAAAGTTGTACACTGAAAAGTGCTGAACAGAAACCAATACCGCACTCTCACAAGCAGCGTAAGGATTTTTACAGCCCCAACAATAAAGAGAGTTCGGACTTTTCTGCCCAAGTGCCAGCAGCCGTCTCCTGAGAGCACCGAGAGGGCTGCCCGGGGATTAATTACAAACACGCAGCTCGAGCTGCAGGCACGGCAGAGCCCCTGCAAGGTACAGCTCGCTGTCTGCACGTACGGTACCGCCCGAGAGCGTCCCGGCGCTGACGAAAATGCACACTGGAGCCATGAATCAAACGCCGTCATGTGACGGAGGGGAGGCGCTGGGCTGGCTCCCAGCCAGTGGCAGGAGCTGAGGGGTGGAACGAACGGGGCATAAAAAGACTAATATGACTAACGGATCCTGGATGCGTGGTACCTTTATTTGGATCTACAGGAATGTAGGCTCTAGCAGTTCTGCAGCTCTACCAGCCTCTTGCCTGACACTGGAACTGCTGCTCACAAAGTAGAATCCTGCTGCTCTTTGGTAGGAAGGATAGAGAAAGAACATGGCCTGCATTTTGAAGGTAAATCTCTATCTGTTGCTTGAATGCATTGTTAGAGAGCCCCTCGCTGCTCAGAGGCATGGATTTGGTATAGTCCTATTGCATCTTCGTTGTCTTTTTGAGTACTGGCTTTGTTTTGCAAATGAATATGGAGAGATTCTGCAACGCACAGCTGTTCTCTGCCTCCCTCTGCCATTCTTTCTCTTTTTCCCTGCATTGTCAGAACTGTGAGCTAGCGGAAAGAGAAGTGTGTACCGAATAATGGGAGGGGGGAGAGGGGCTCTGGTTTGTCTCAGCTGACTTTGGCTACGCTGAATTCCTTCAGCAGCAACAGCATTTGGGCAACAGACCTCCAGTACAGAGGGCAAAACGGACAACTTATTTTCTTTTTCTAACCATGCAGCATTTACTGCTCTTAAAGCAACGGCTGCAGATGTCCACAGCTGTCCCACTTGCTCCTTAAGCACACACTCCCCTGCTGAATCCGCTCCACATGCTCCACACAATATACTTAGTATTAACCGCATTTTCTAATTAAGCTACCTATTTGATAGCGGGCTTTCCCCCTTTCACGCCAGCAAATATAAGCATAAACTTACCGCGTGATTACCCGCTTTCCCCAGCCTGCTTCCCTCTCCGAGGCAGAAGTGTTTGTAACCCGCATGCCGTGGAGCTGGAGGGAGCATCGGTGGCGCCGGCATTGAATGGGAGGGAGGAGGCGGAAGTGCGGCCAGTCCAGAACAAGCGGCGCTTGTTCCCTTGCCGCGCTGTCACTCGCAGGGAGTCACTCTCCTGTGCTCACTTTCAGATCCGTTTGTTATCTGGTCTGTTTCAGAGCCCTTTGTTATCTGCCTCGCTGCTTTCTGCCCATACTTTGAGTATTTTTGCACTTTGTTTCTTTTCTGTGAATTCTTTGTTATTTGCAATCTGATCTTCTAGAATAGAACTGATTATCTCAAACTTTGGGATGGCCTGTCATTGCAATTGCTTTCAGCGTATTAACGAAGTGGATAAATTGCAAAACTTTAAAACAACTTCTGGATGATGAACATTTAGGTGTCTCCATGAATCCAATCCTTAGCACTACTTTTGGCCATTCAGCTTGGAAAAAAACCTGTTATTTTGCTGCACTCTTTTCCTCATTCATTCGTTCATTCATTCATTCTCAGCTAGTGGGTCTGTGGTACACAGATGTTTTTTGAGTTGTCTGTCTTGTAGATTGTGGTAGCTTATGTTAACAAATGTGGCAAAGTCTGCTGCGAGTACAGAAACTTCCCTGAACTAGCAGGTTCTGCTTGGAGCTAGATGGTAACAAAGTCCTTTAGTCAGACAGCAGTGATGCAACTGAGAGTTGTGATTTGAGATGGGAAGATGTGAGCTCTGCAAATGGAGCCTGGATTCACAAAGATAAGCATGTGCACTCCTGTTTAAACACTCGCTAAATGACTTAGGTTGGATCTGCCAGTCATCCAGAAAACAGAATTTCTTTTTTGTTTTTTAACTCTGTGGCAAGATCACATGCAAAACCTTCTTTTTGGCCATGAGTTAAGTACGAATCCTTTTACAAGAAAACTCCAGTGTCTCTTTCACCCTCCTAATTGTTTCCTCTGCTGTCTGGTGACATAGCCTGCCACAAGCATGACTTATAATGCAGTAAAAACCTTCTGTTTGCCTGGGCCAGGAACTCCATTTGGTTGTTATTCTGATGGTTAAATCAATAGATTAATTGGTATTCCTTGACAGACAGCCCTCTTCCAGCTTAATTCTTAATCTTGTTAATACAGGCAGGTGCAAGGATAAAAAGTGAAACAGATATGAGAAGATTAGCATTGCCATACGGCAAGCTGGCTTTTCTCAGACAAATATCCCACAGGAGTAATTTAAATGTCTGGCTCGAGATACTTACTTGTATATATGTTTTTAATGTGTACTGCTTGTTCCCTAACAAGAAATTCAAAATAATATGTATATTTTGACATGACACTAAGCTCATTCCTTCCTGAAAATATAAACCTGTTAGCTACATCCTTCTCCTTTCCCTGGGGTTTGCCCTGAGCTTGTGTGGAAATAGTAAATAAAACCCCAGAAATCTGTAGGTGTAGATTTGAAATAAGTGGTGGCACAGTGGATGGGAAGCCAGAACAACTGTGTGTCCTTTCCACTTCAGCCCTGAGTGTCTCTCTGACTCTGTCTTGTGGCTTGCCCTCCTCTCTTCCCAGATTTTTCCCTGACAAAGGTGTTGAGACTTGTTGAATGTTGGAATTCCATGCGAGTGAGAGTTTAATACAAATGTGATTGGATAGAGGTGTCTGTGAAGTGCAAAGATTGGGGTAGTGGTTCATAATTAACTGGAGTTACTCAGAGTGGTAAAGAGTGTGTTAGAAGAGGTGTATCACCTTTAGATGTGAACATCTCCTTATACTATGACTACTGCATTAAATAATTTCTGTGTGCAGCCTGTGCAAAAATGCTCTGGAAGGGGATTCTCCCTAAGGGTGCCTGCTGTCTCTCTCTGTTTGTTGTGCACTCTTCCTAGGTAAGAGTGATGGGGCTGTTACTGATTGTGGCTCCAGAAACTTGGTCTTCTAGTCAGCAGTGGGGCATTCTCAGTAAAAGCAGTGAAATTATTGTTTTGAGGCATTCTCTCCTCTGTTAGAGAAAAGCAGGGAAACGTGGAAGTTCTAAAGTGCATGATGTTTCTTTATGTTCTCTGTCATGACTTGAAAAATTGTGGCAAATAGCTGAGTGAACTGTAGGCATTTTTTTGGAAACAAACAGTTGATCTTATGTTTGTTACTGTGGTAGCTGCATGTAACCTTGCCAGCTACTAGATTAGCAGTGATTGCTAATTATGTAGTCACTCTTGTCCCTAATGATATTGAAGTCCTCAAGTTCCACTGTATCAGCCAGTGACTCTTGAAAATGAGGACAGATTCACTCAATAAATTACTTCCTACTCCACTTCCTGCATAATTGAAAAATAATACTTCAAAGTATGTAACTTCCCCCAGTGGAGACTGGACCATGATATTTTAAAGCAAATAGGACAGGTAACTTAGTTTGCACACGTTGCAGTTTGCAGGAGATTGTGTTCCCAAGCTCTTCTTTTTGAATGGAAGTTTTGAAGAAGATGATGGAGATGGGTTGTGTTGTCATCCCAGTGCAAATTCACTGTGTAGGCTTAATGTGGTAGAGCTTAATAAATAAAATCTGTGTGTGATGGGCCTGTACAGTGAGGACTAAGCATGAAATCTAGGAAGACACTTTCTTCTGGTTTGTGTGCTGTGTATTTACTGTGCAGTGAGCAACAGAGGTTTCATGTGCCTGGGGGCTGGATGTGACCTTCTGTCAACAGGGATCACAAACCTTCAGTGAAACTCTGTGGGCTGAATATTATTTGCATAATGTGAGGCAATGTTCTTATTACCACAGCTGATTGAGGGTACTCTCAAAGTAAGCAGGTGGCCAACTAAAATTCACAGCCTCTTTTTAATTTTTTTTAAAATCTAATTTAGGGATTGAAGGAACTGTTTTGCAGAACATAACTTACAGGTTTCAAAGAAACAAAACCCTTCAACACAGGCTTGTAACTCTTCTGCAGGATGCTGTCAAAGTTGACAGTATCTGTGTGTTCATCTACAATTCTTTTACATGCTTCCTCTCCATGGTTATCTCCACTGGTTTAATTAAATTCACAGGTTGCGTTTTTCACTTAGTGCACATGGTGAACTGTTTTTGGCAGGAATTTTCTTTGAGAGTTTTTTCTGAGTGTTTAATGGCCTATGTCTGATTGAGGTCTTCAGACACTGCAGTAATACAGATAACATTACTGTCTACAGGCATATGCTCCATCTGCACTTTTGAGACTAAAATAGCAAAGCTGATCTCATTTTATTGAATTTTTCACCCGGGCAAGTAGCTGTTCAGAGGGGAGAGGCAGGAGGTCTGAAAGGATCTGATCCCAGTGTTTGGATGCTTGTAATCTTGGATATTTAGTTATTAATTTGATTTTGTTAACCTGTATGCACATGACAATGAGTGTAGATCCTGCCTCCCAAGTTGCTGTATCATCAAAAGTATGTTCTCTGTTTCAGTCTGCTCTGTTGTGCAGGGTAGGCTGTGAGTCTCACCATAGTTCCTTTCTCTTCTAGAGATTTGCTGGATGCAAGCATTTCCATAGAGTTGACCTCTATATCCTGCTTGAATCAGGTCCAAGATAACTCACATTCTGCCTCGACTGTTAAATTGACTGCAGCAATGTTTATGCATGGCATCCATCCGTTTTCCTGTGCTGAGAGTTGTACTTGGATCCTGTTTGGTTCTCATGCTGTGCTCTTTCTTCTGACATGGCAAGAGATGGAGAGATCCTTGGAAAAGGAACAAGGGTGACCTCCCCTCCATATGGGAGCATGCTTCACTGATGGGTCATTTCCCAGCATTTGCTGCAGGTTTGCTGCAATGTGAGCTCTCTCCTCAGCCTGTCTTAACCTGATCAACAGTTCTGTGGGCTGCAGCATTTCTCTTGTACCTGGAATAATTCCTAGGATTATATGGTTGTATTTCTAGGGAGGGGAGGTGTAAATATGCAAAGGTGCCCCTTATGAGGTGTGCGTAAATGAGTTGCAAAGTAGTAGGTGGATGCAGCAAGGAGTACAGAGAGGAACCAGGATTTCTGAGCTAGTAAGTTTTTTTTTGTGGATCACTCCATCCTTATTTGTTGTGGGTTAATGTTCCCATCCTTTTTCACCCCACCTAACAAAACTGGCAAAACTTCATTTTTAACTCTTTCTAATACTCCTTCTTGATTGGATATTTCTATTTTAAATAAGTTTCTTACAATTACTCTGTTTCTAAATAAAATACCTTTTTTTTTTGTGGTTCTACATTGTTTACCTCTAAATTGCTCCAAAGTAAATTAAGCTGCGTTAATGAACCTCCCAATGTGCAGGGCTAGGATTTGCTGTATCGTGGTCCAGTGGGGCTTAATTACCATGTAAGATTTTATGCAGTGCAGCATGTGGAATTTTGTAATGTGTTTTTTGTTGTTCACTTCTTGAAAATATAAGGAAAATTACATTCTGAGAAGTATAAAAACTCCTGCTTGCAATGACCTTAAACTAATCATACTTTAAGGATAATATATTAGCCCCTTTCCAGGAAAAGACAGCATCTAGTCAGTCTAGTCATACAAGAGGACTTGCTTTGGTTGAATGAATTTGTTTTTGATGCCCATGTAGCTAAACCAAGAAAACCTCCAGTTTTCAGTGTGCTTCAGTTGGTTTAAACTGTAGATTTGTGTCTGACTTGGAGGTGTGAAAACTAAAACCACAAAACCAGCATGAAATGATGATGTGTCTTATACATTAAAGTAGTTATTCGATAAAGCAATAATGGGGAAAGGTTTTTGTCTTGCAGTTCATCTTTAAACAATGAAGCATGTGTCACCCAGATGTTTTAGGCTTCCCCCCTACCAGGGGCACACTGTGTGCTGTTTGAGCAGCCTGTTTGAAGGAAAGGTGTCCCTGCCCAATTGATTTGGCCAATCAGTCGATTCTGTGATTCTGTGACTATCAGGGGTGTGGAGTCACATATTAAAGGGAATTGCCTCAAAATTCAGCCATTTGTAGACTTGTGCGTGAGCGTCAGTTTATATCCTGTTCATTTTTTTCAGTCTCCATTTTGGAGTCCTGAATGCCAGATAACTTAGCATGTCAGAGTATGACATAAACCATCATAGAAAACAGCAAACTGCTATACTTGGACATAACATATTGAAATTCCTTGAGATACAGGACAGATGTGCCCTTACCTATTTCTAGTGACATGCAGCAAAAAAAAAAAAAGCACACCTTGTTTTCTTGCCAAACATTCATGATTAATTTAAGGGAGTGTGAAATGCAGCTAAAAGACCCCACATTTTGGGTTTTAATCACAACTATCACAACATCTGTGTAGTTAATTTAAAAAGGCAGAGTTTTTAGCATTTTGTCTGTTCCTTTGCCATGTTTCATTCCACCAGTATCTTATGTGCCTTCCAGAAGTGTAATACTGGACATGGTGATTTTTCCAGGATGTTCTCTCATCTTTTCCCAGGAAAGCAGTATCTATGCAGCAGATTGACTTTTTTTAAGAGGATTTTTTTTTTGGCTTAAAGAGGAAAAAGTTTTCTCTGTTTTTTCTAGGAAAGGAAAGGTCAAATGCTTCCACATGAAATGGAAAATGAATTTCTTTGTCTTCCTAGTGGCTAATGGATACATTTAATTTTTCGACCAATGTGCTCCCCAGAGCAACTGCTACCATAATATAAAGAGCTATTTTGTGCAAGAAAAATTATCGATTCTAAATTTATTTTGGATTTTTAGTTTTACTTTCAGATATTAAAAAGATAATTTGTTTTGTGGTTGTTATCCATGACACTTTGCCAATACTTTCTTCTGCCTATCAGCTGCTCTCCATCCATATTCAGATTCATAGCACAGAGGGTTGGAAGTGTGCACATAAATAACAACGAGAGGTGGAGGTGTGTTTTATCTCACTGGTGATTGAGACTTCTCTGAGAGCTCTGACCAGGAGCTAGGAGAAATTGATCTTTGTGGAGATCTGTAAACATGGTGGATAAAGGCAGCTCCATTTATTGGATATATTCTCAATAAATAAGGCAAAACTCTGCCTTGGGCCTGTCATCTCTTAAAGCTGAAGGAGCAGTTGCCTTGCTGTTGTCAGCATCAGATACTCATATGGAATGAATTTGCTGTTGCTTTGGAGGAAGAGCTGCATCTGCTGCATTTTTTGTGGTGGTTTTTGTAAATAACCTGCAGACTGCTGAGAGAAGAACAGCCACTGCTTTTCCAGTAGCTTCCTTGGTTTCCATGAATGGGAAGTATAAAAGGACAGTGTGTGACTGTAATGTGTGTTGTGTTCCTGAATCTGTGGACAGGATAAATGATGGCTGGATGAGGTGAGAATTGCTTTGTGTGATCTCAGAAAATGTTAAATGTTGAGCCAACTCTTCTCTGTACTCCCCCTGCCCCTTCAGGAACATCCTGTATTTATGCAAATATTGCCTTTACATGGTTACATACCTGCTTTTGATAGAAGTTATATCGACTAAGATATCCTTATGCTGGTGCATTCTTATACTTTCTGGGAGCTGTACAGCTATATTATTTTTTTTTAAGTCAGTCAACTACCCAAAATTATATGATGAGTACAAAGTCCATATAAATGAAATTTGTATTTAAAATACTGACAATTATTTTGATTCTGGTTATTTTAGCAGAAGCACCTGAAAAACATAACAATTTTTGGTTTATAGATTTGAAAGTGGATAAAATACCGTGCTGGATACTCTTTTTCATATTTACTATTGAGAAGAGCAAAGGTGAGGCCAGAACTGAAGTGGAAGGGTTTAGGAGATGAGATCTTGTAAGTGATGCTGTTCAGGAGGAATGGCTGATGTGATGTAAAGGCAGTCCTGTTAAGCAGTTCTTGTTTACCTGCATAGCATGTGTGACATTTAAAATTAACATGGGAGCACTACATATGCTAATAACTAAATGAACAGAAGCTTCTTATGAGAGAGATGTTTTCAGTGATTTGCATTAACAATAGGCAGAGGAATGCTGGCCTAGGCAGGTAGGACGCCAGGTGTGGAGCAATTGGAAGTAATCAGAAAAAACATGTTTATTTCATGGGAGCAGCAATTTGTACAGAAGATATGTGAATGAATTATTTATAGTTCCTGTCTCTTCTAGTGATGTGTTCCTTGCAGTGCTGGTTTGTTGTAGGATCAGGTATCTTATGTCTCTTTCTTAAATTCTTTTCTGTAAAATTATATATAATCTCAATACTAGGAAAAGTTTGCCAGGGCTTTGGCAAAGAGAATGTCACCCTGAGCGTGTAACAACATGAGACTTTGTTCCGTGAGGTTTGGTGATTTAATTCTAAGTAGGAAAAGCCAGAAAACAAATACCAATTAGTTTTTTTCTTCTAAGTTTCACAACCTTTCGTTAGCCATCAGCTTCTGGTTTCCTCCAAATGTATTGTTTAGACAGATTTGAACATAATTATTTTCTTGGAATGAGGGGCTGCTGTTACATATAAGAAATAACAATGTATGTCTGTTAACCCTTTAATATACACAGTGGTATTACTACTAACCTGTTGAGGCCCGTAGAGTGCTTCTTGGTGTACTTTCAATAATTATTATTACATTATTTTACATTAGATTATAAAATTATGTGCTTGTGAGTTTATGCATGTACTCCTCAAAATTACTATGATCTGGTCCTTCTCCATAAGTGGAAATCATTTTACCTTTTAGATTAATTCGAAAAGACTAGAAGGCTTTTGTGTTTTGATGTCTTGTGTTCTGTTGTGGGATGCAGTTACATCAGAATAAAGTTCCTGTAAAATTTTAATTGGTTTGATTTGTCAGGGGACTAAATATTTTAATTCCAGGTTTTGTGTGTCCACAATGGGGCTTATGTGATTATTGAAATTCCTTATAGTTTTACCAAACTTTTCTACCGCAGTCTTCTGAGCCATTTGGAGGAGTTATTTACAAGTTACTACTGTTACAGTTTTCCTGTGTTTACATTCAACTCTGACAAGCTAGTCAGGTTAAAATCAGCTGTTAACACGAGAGCTGTTAGCATTTCTTATGTGGAAATAAAAAAACCCAACATTTTAAAAAATGGAATGAAGAATGAGACTGACTCATTCTGTGGGATCCTTGGGAGCTGTGGAATGTGTAATGTGGGGAAAAAACTAGTGGAGGACACATCTTTAGTAACTGGGGAATGGAGGTTTTGCCAAAAGAAAAACTTTTGTAACTTTTTTCCATATGATTACAGAGAATTTCAGACAGCTGTGTCTGTGTGTCTCTATTCCTTTTCTGTCTTTTTTTCATTTTTTCCATAGGGAATAAAAATATTTTTACAGAAAAATTACCTTTACCCTATTAAATGTTTTTCTTGAGAATGGCAGTGGGAAGAGGAAAGAATACTCCAAATCAGAGAGAAGAAATGGCACCATTTGGGGACACTTCTTGAGCAGCATCCTGGCTTTATTGTGCACATTCTGTCAGGCAGCGTTGAGTTCTCTGTACCTGTTACACACCTGGAATCTGTCTCTGCACTTCACAGCTCTTATTATGGAATGAAGTTTATACTGTGTTTTTACTTTGTGTTTGCTGCCACTTGCCCGTTCATATTTCATTAAACCAGTTAAGGTATCTTAGTGGTTTTACCAGGTCACTTAAGGTGAAAACAGAGAGCTGAGGACCTGGAAATGTCATCAAAGCTTCCCCCATTCTAACCACGCTTGCTCTTGGGAAACCTAAATATGGAGGCTCTGTCTGTAAGTGCTGCCTTAACCAGGAGCACAGGCTGGGATCACAGAGCCAAGTGTGTAATCCAGGAGTCACACAGTCAGCAGTGAGCTGTGTCCCAGGGAGCAGAACATCTCCCCTCTCCTCAGCACAGCTCTGGCTCATGGACTGGCACCTCTGCAAGCCACCTACAGCTGCTCACCTCCCCCTCTGTGCTGCAGCATAGCTGTTACATGAGCCAGAAATGCAACTGGATTACAAGAACTCTTCTTGCTTTCTTGAGTGTTGTTTTTAAGATGGATTAGTTTCCTGAGTATTGCAGGGTTGCGTTTGGCCCAGCTGAGAAGGTGGTGCAAGTATGAGAGAGTAGCCTAGAAGGGGTCAGGAAATCTTTGAGGTTCCTACTCCCAAAATACTCCTTTAAAGAGTAGGAGTTCATACTGTTAGTGGAGATTGCTTGCCAATATATAGGCAATAAACCCAGACTGGATATAACCACTGTTTAAATGGGAAGTTCTGTAGCAGAAACTTAGCTTCATTCTGTGTAGGGCCTGCTGCCCTGAGTTGCACAGGAGGCAAGGCTGCTTGCACAGTTTGATAAATTGGTGCCTGCTGAATGCTGAAATATGGTTTTAGTGTGCCTAGAATGGAAAAAAGGGAGTGTTACATATTTTGTGTGAACCTGATGGACGTCATTGTTTTTTCCTGGGCTTTTAGTATCTGTATCACCTTTCCCAGGTGAGCTGCTTCCACGCTGTCCAGCTTTGCTATCTTGGGACAATGCCCCTGGGCCATCTACCATGTCCATAGGTGCCACCACCTCCTCACCTGCAGCCCTACATTAACTCCAGATACCACAAAGTATTTGCATTCTTAGCTTCCACACTTGACTGAATGTAAGCCTAATTTATTTAGGAAGCAGTAGTGTGTTCTAATAGCACTAATGCTGTAGTTCTAGAAAGTAATTGTACTCAAGCAGCCTTATATACAGTTAGTGACTGTTGAATCTATGCTTTCAGGCCATTTATTTCTTCAGATACAGTCTCTTACTCAGCAAGTGAGTATCTATATATTTATCTCTATCCATATCCTTAAAATGTTTGTTGTTCTTTTATGCTTCCTATTTCTACAGATCATAGATTTTATTTCTATTACCGTGTCCCACAGCCAATTTTTTTTGATTAAGAGAATGGTCACCAGTTATTATATCAGTCAGAGAGCTTGGAGAAACTATTCAAAGTCCACTCTACTTCACTATGTTTCATAATGTGGCCAAACAAGACTAGACAAAATTTTTCCTTGTTGGATCCTACGAGAACAAGAGACAACAGTGACTGCACTGTAGGTGGTCTTTATTGAAAAAGGGATGCTTGTCTGATAAATAATTTAATCTTATAAAAAAATACTGAAATTGCTTGTGATCCTGTATTGTGCTGGATTCTGAAGACATTTTGTTTCCCTTGTTGTTTTGCTAAATGCCATCAGTATTCCAAGTTTGACCACTCGTCTAAAAGGCCATGTGTTAGTTCCTCTAGCTCCCATGGGTGCTTGTGCTTTTGAGACACCTGAGATGAAGCTCCACTGGCATTTTGTTAAAGCTTTACCTGTATAGTATTTTTTGTCTCTTGTAAAATGAGTGTTTCTGAAAATTCAGCTTTCAGCATTTGCTAAAACTAATGTTACACTTGGTGGCATTTACGAATTAACAAGAAGATTGACTGTGCTTTTTTCCCCACTGAAATCTTGTGTGAGACCTTATTACCACTCCCCATCATTGATTCCAGGGGGAAAAGCTGGCTTTGGTGTACTTGCTCTGAATGCAAACTGTGAGAGCTGTTAGAACTCCTCTATTTTGCCTTTTACTTCAGATCCTCAGTTTCAAATCTGCCTGAGGCCATTGCAGCGAGGAACAATTGTGCAGTGAAAAGCACATCCCCCAAAAGGCAGGTATCATGCAGGTCACAGATACTGTGAAAATGGATTATAACTTGTTTTTACCTTTCAAATCTGCAGGAAAACATTATCAGTGGCACTAAAAAGAAAATGGGATTTGACAGTGTTGCTCCTTTTTAGGTTTTTTCTTTCTGCCATGTCTTTCTCTCAAGGGAAGTCCTAAGCCCCTCATGAATAGGGACAGAGAGTTGAATTTCCTTCTGGGCCTCAAGGCAAGGTACCACATCTTGTCAGGGTTTTGCTAACGGCGCCATGAAGCAACCCTTGTGTTTGCAAGGTGTCTTGTGAAGCATTGCATGAAAGTGCTCTAAAGCAAGCTATGGAAAAATGTCATCCATTTACAGAAATAAACGTTCTTGAAAGAAGGAAAATGGAAAATTCATCAGGATGTTTGATAAAACTGTAGGAAGTCTACTTGGGGGGTGTCTGTGTGGAACTAAAATAAAACAAAAACCTGAATATTCAATTGACTTGAAAAGTATTTACTAGGAGGAGACATTCATTTTCTCGTGCTAAATGAAAATGAGTTTTGAAATTGTTCAGTCTCCAAGGTCTATGACTCTAGCAGCCTGAGATGTGTGACTACTAGTCATATATTTCTTCAATCAGTAAAGTGTTCTGTAAACAGCTATGCAGTTTATTAATAGTTAGTTTTATTGTTTATCAGTCTTTATTACTAACTCCAAACAAAATTGCTGTTTTCATAGGATCATAGAACGGTTTGGGTTGGAAGGGACCTTTAAAGGTTATCTCATTGCTTGGACCAGAAATGTTATGGTAACATTTATCTAATATTTCCCTTTAGTGGACATAAGACTGGTCTGGTTCAAAATAGTGATTAATCATTTTATATAAAGGAGTTAGGCTTTGTTTTTCAAGTCAACACTTGTGACCTTTCATCCAAACAAAATGGGAAAAATTGCTTTACTTACACAGCACTAGCACTGCTTTACTTCATCTTTCCTACCATCTGCAGCTGGGAAAAAATGAGGTTATGGGATCTGTATTGAATCATGTGTATGGTATTCCAGGCGACTGGAAAGACTAAAGCTATTTTGCATACTTCTGTAAGTACTAGACAGGCAGAGTACAAAGGAATGTAATTGGTAACCAACTCACTGTCTAGATGATGTTTCTTAAAATGCCCTGGAGGAAAAAGCATAAATTATTTTTGTGCTTTAATAGGCATGTTTCCTTACAGGAATTTAAAAGTACTTATAAATTCAGTAAGAAAGGTATTGAAAACTTCAGAGGATGAATCAGGTTTTGCTGATCTTCTGTGAAAAGTTTCCTCCTAATATTCCATTTATATGATTGCAGACTATGATAATAACTTAATTAGTGTGATACATGTACAGTATTGTTATGTATATGTAATATACGTGCTTAATAATTTTGTTGGTTTTGTATTTCTGTTAGGCATCTATTTTCCATGCAGTCTGTGAGGAAAGGTAATGAAATATAATAAGGGCTGTATCCAAAGCAGTGGAAGGAAGTAATTAAACCTAATTGAAGTAATTTCTTTGAACTATAATAGCAGATGCAAAGGATTAATTCAAAGCAGATTAAGGCCAATGCATGCTTTGAATTGCCAGCCTGCAAATAGATAAGTATTACTGTTATTTAAATGAAGTCAAATGAAAGTATCTTCTGAAACCTGAGTCTGGAATCAGGTCTAAAAATAGACAGTTGGGTTAAGTTTTGATAAGGAATGTCACTTCTGTTTCTTAATTTATTACACTCTGCCAGTTAGAAATGAAATCTTAGAAATGCTCTGTGCATGTTATCAAACAACTGCAATAGAACTGGGAATTAGCCTGGGCTATCCCTGAAGGTATTCTCTGAATGGCAACTTAATCATCAGCTGTGACAAGCCCTTGGTTGGAAATTACAGGAAAAACTACTTTAATGATTTGGAAGTAAAATTACTTTGTATTTAGAAATGTTACCTGAGAAGTTATAAATTTTGTTCTGTCTTTGTAATGTAATGTTCTAATGGATTTCACAGTCCATTTTACATTAAAAACTTAAATTAGGCTTATTTGTACAATAAACAGGAAAACATTGGCTAATATTGCATAGGGGAATGAATATGAAAATTTATATGCAAAAGAGGCAAGATAAAGTTAGTTTTTACATGTTTTATTTCTTTGCAGACCTGATGCAAACAAGTGAACCGTAAACATAAATCTGAAGTTTTGGTTTCTTACTTTTTAGAGCTTTAGAATGGGTAATTTCTTTCCACCTGCACAATGATTCTAAATAAAGTACGATGCCAGATATCTCAACGACTAACTGATCTGTCAAACTCCTAAGCAGCTAAGTCTGAGTACATCCTTTTCTCCCCAGAGCCACAATGTGGGGAAAATAGAGGAGTGAGAGCTGTGAAAGACAATCATCCTTCTCTGAATTTGCTGATGGGCTGAGTGTGGTGGTAGGAACTGAGGCAAAAGCAGGGGCAGTCCCTAGTTGCATATGGATGGGGAGGTAGGTTTTTCCAGCACTGAAGTGGGAAAATGAGATAAGCTGTACACAGACTGGAAAATGTTAACCATTAGGAAGAAATAACAAAATTGTAGTCTGGGCTTCTCCCCCCCCGTTTTAATCTTATTGAAGCACTGAACAAGTGTGGGCAACTACAGTCAGATTTACTGCAGAACTGTGAGAGGGACTGCACTGAATGTTTTTTTTTGCTGTTAATTTGTAGCTTAGACTGTTAGTAATTCATGGCACAGGTGGGATTGCATGACACTGTATGCATAATGTCATAGACAGCATCACCAGGGTTCCAGAACTCTTTTCACTGTGAGACGAAAGAAAAGTTGGCTTCTCCTTTCTGTGTTACAACAGCGTTTGTTTTATGTGTGTTGGTTGACAAAATACGGATCCAAATGTTTTGTTTTGTTTTGCCTCTTGTTCTGCAGAGACAAACCGTGTTCCATGAGCGCCGGGCTCATGGTGTGCAGGGAGTGCCCCAGGCCGTGCCCGTGCCTCGGGGAGGGCTCCTGTGCCAAGCCTGTGCTGGGGTTGCTGCCTCTCTGAAAGCCAACAGTGGGCACCTGGGAAGGCTCAATAAATGAGGTTGCCCGAAGGCATTTCTTGTAATGACAGCCTGTCATCTGGCTTAATTAAGGCCTCTCTTCAAAAGAGAGGCCTTTAACTATGGATTTTTAGAGCTTGCCTCTTCCATGGTAAATGTAGGCACCCAGTGGAGATCAGGGCCTGCCTCTGTTTTTTTCCTGCCACAGGCCAAGAGTAATTCTGAAGTGTGGCAAAACAAATGGAACAGATTTCTTGGATCCAGTCTGTATCCAGTTCTGGGCTCCTCAGTTTAGGAAGGACATTGAGACGCTTGAGCACGTTGTTGTGGTTTGAAAGCAAAACGAGTGAGAGGCTCCAAGTCAGAAATACAATTTAATAGGAAGAAGGAAAAAAAAGGCTAAAATAAATGCAATAATACAAAAGACCACTGTCAGAGTCAGAATACAACCTGAGTGGGATGATGGAAGCAGTGATCCTGTAGAAAGGTCTGGTAGCTCTGATCCTCTGGGAATCCAGTGGGTAAGGTCCCCATATTGTCCCAAATCCCCGATTATATCCAGGTGAGAACGCTTGGCTCCTCCCCCTGGGCGGAGCATCTCACAACGGGATAATGAGTCATACAGGGTGTCCTTGATGGCCCATTGAAGTGAGATAACTATGATATCTATGAGTCATGCAGCAGGCCATTAACAAAAGATCCATTAACAGAAGACCCATTAACAGAAAACACTTTAACAGAAGACACCTTAACAGAAGAGGGAAGGGGAACCTGGAAGAACACTGCTTCAGCAATTGGTTTCAACAGTTCACGAAGATGGTGATAAAATACTTTGTGCATATCTTATACTGCAACCCAGGACACATGTCCAGAGGAGGGCAAGGGGGCTGGTGGGGGGCTTGGCACACCGAGGCTCTGAGGAACCGGCTGAGGGAAGAACTGGGGTTGTTTAGCCTGGAGAAAAGGAGACTCAGAGGTGACCTTATCACTCTCTGCAACTCCCTGCAAGGTGGCTGTAGTCAGGTGGTGTTGGTCTCTTCTTCCAGGCAACAGCTGACAGAATGAGAGGACACAGCCTTAGGCTGCGCCAGGGCAAGTTTAGGTTAGATGTCAGGAAAAAATTCCTCACTGAAAGAGTGATTGGGCACTGGAATCGTCTGCCCAGGGAGGTGGTGGAGTCACTGTCCCTGGACGTGTTTAAAAAAAGGTGTGGCACTCAGTGCCATAGTTTAGTTGATGAGGAGGTGTTGGCTCATAGGTTGGACTTGATGATCTCAAAGGTCTTTTCCAACCTAGTTCATTCTGTGATTCTGTGTCTGCTGCTCCCATTGCCTAGAACAAATAGCAGGCATGACTCTGTGTAGGGGAAGTTGGGATGCGTGTGCCTGCTTTTGATAGGAACTAAAATTAAAAGTGAAAAATCCCCAAAGTCTGAGGTTTCTCCTTTGCAAAGGATAGTGGGAGGCAGATAACCACCCACTAATACCCTAGTTGTTAGAAAAGAAAAATCTTGTGAGTCTGAGGCAGATGGGTTTGCCTAGCCTGGAAAAGTGAAAACCTGGGGAGTAGCTTTGGGCAGAGTCCTACCTCTGGAAGGGTTAGAGGAGATGGAAGCAGGTTTTTCTCATTGGAGCATAGTGGGAAGTGTCACAAACTGCAACAAGGAAAATTCCTACTGAATATAGGAAGAAAAATACACAAGACTGGAATATTGCTGGCACAGGGGCCTCACAAATACAGTCTTAGAAATACTCTAAACTCAACATGACAAGGTCCTGAGCAATCTGGTGTGACTTTGAAATTAGGCCTGCTTTAGGCAGAAGGTTTGGCAAGATGATCTCCAGAGGTCTCCCAGTCTTAATTATTCCTCAGTTTTATGGTTTCTTCAATGCCGCTGCTGCCATTCATAACGTTAATTGTACTGTACCATATGTAGTGGGTTTATTGAAGCATGTCTAATAGCTGTGTTAACAGAATCACCCTCACCTGTGGGCAGGCCAAGAATTTTTGGTTCTTTCATTAATCTTGCTGAGGTATAGTGTTACCTCCAGAAGGTAAAAACACTGGAAGTTTAATTTACATGCAGAGGGGTGGATTGAAGAAATGGAAGCAGTGGCCCCTCAGTCATTAGTAGAGAAACCATTTACCAGTTGGCTTAGGACACGAATAAATTGCAGTCTGACTATCATGAGTGTGGCATCCTTGATCTTTTTTTAAGGTCTCTACAATTAAGTGCAAGCTTCTCCTGAAAGGAGTTACAATTTGCATTACTCTTGAGAATGCTTGAAGGGTTGTATTTGGCAGAAAATTTTAATCTGACAGGGTTTTTTGTCCTAGAGCCTAAATTTAATTTGTTCATGCATAATGCACTCAGTTGAGAATTTTTTGAAGTGGTGGAAAGTAACTCTTCTTTTTCTGCCTATGTTCAATGAGACAGGAAAATCTAGCTAAACTGATGAGCCTCTAGTAATTTGATGATTTGTGAAAGAGTGAGTGCAAACTCAGTCCTTTTCTTTTCAGCTTTTCTTTCTGCAGTTCACTGTCTCATCCTGCCCCATTTTTCCCAAAGGACCCTATTTAAAACCTATATTCAGGGTTACTAACTTTTTCACGAAGAAGGTTAAGCTTGATGTAATTATACAAGAGAGGATACCTGCAGTGAGGTTTATAGCTTATTACTGTTATGAAAATTCTGTAGAGATTTTTTTTTTAGTGTTAGGGTTGAGGGAATGCTTGATACATATGCCTTTAATTCCTACGAGTATGATAAACAGGAGTGATTTATTCCAGGTGTCTGTTTCTGCTGAAATCCCCTGTTTCCTTGATAGCAATGCTGAAAAGTCTGTTTCCTTGCTTCTCAAGGGTTGTAGTGCAGGCACAGGAAACTCTTGAGTTCTGCTTATGCCAAGTTGTGCATGACAAGACTGTGTTATTTGAATTTCACAACATTATATTTACTGGAATGGTAGAATGTATGATATTGTTCATGGATTATGACTGTTAGATGTCCCCAAACAAAGTCTTGCAGGTTTCTGAGGAGTTAGAGAAGTGCTTTGTTTTGTTCTCATCTTATGTTTTTCTTGAGGATTATGATGCAAATACATTGTCAACTTTTTTTTTCTTTTTTCTTTCTTCCTTTTCTTCCCCTATTTGCCATTTGTTCACCATAGCTTAAAATCAACTGTTTGCTCAAGTGCTACTGCTAAAGTTGTAGAATGTTTGTTGGAATGAAAGGTCACTTGCCTTGTGTCTGAAAAATGAATTCATTCTAATGTGATGGTCACAGTTCTTTGCTTCAGTGTGGTTTTGGCGCTCCTGTAAGCAGCTCTCATTTGTCATCTGGAAAGGTTCAAATGACCATCCTCTGGCCAATATGCTGCCGTGTTTTGTCTTTTTGGATTGAAAGCTAAACTTAGTCCAGGTGCTCAGACCTGCTGTGTGAATGGTGGGAGTTGTATGCTTTGTATTCTCAGATTCTGGAAATAAATGATTCATTTTTGCTTTGGCACAAAGACAGAAATCAAATGCACAAATTCTAAAATTTATTACGAGCATCCCACAGCCACAGAATCAGTTTTATTACAGTATTTTTGCAGACTGTCTATCAGCGGCAAATCTGCACAATTTAAAGTAGATTTGTTTGTAAGACTGGCCTATAGTGTGTGTCTGCATGCATGTCCACATTCTAGTGGACAGATAAGAAGGGCCAATGTCACTACACTTTGTCTCTCGTATCCCCCATCCTTCTGGATATAGTTTCTGGCTTCTTAATGAATGCTTTTTTCAGTTCCTAAGCTTTTTTCCTCAGTGATTCTCTAATACAGGTACACTATTCTTAATATTTTCTGAATTAGACTGGAGGCCATAAGTGGATTACTACACTTTACTAGAATAAAGCTTCATTTTTAGTATTTCATGCCTTCGTATTCAAGAGCAACGAAATACTCTAGATTTTTCAACTGGAAGGTTGGCATTCCACCTTAGAGAAGCTGTAAATAAACACTGATTTCTGTCAGTTTGTTGGTTTAGTTGCTATTCTGTGTTTAATGTGCAGATTTTTTTCTTCTGTGGCTTAAGGCAAAACTCCTTGTTAGATTTGCTCCTCTGGAGCAATAGTCAGATTTTTCTAGTCTTTTTCCTCGCTTCAAAACCTTTCAAAATCTTCTTTTAGTAAAGGCTATAAACTAAAGTATAAGTGAAACTGTTGTGTTTACTGACACCTAGATTGAACTATACTGTCATCTCCTGCAGCTTTCTCTGATATTTTAAGGAATACTTATGAAAAACAACTCTGAAAAAATAATAAGCAGACACTGGACATAAGTCAGAATAATGTTCTGTTTTAAATCAAATTTTTTGTGTCTTGTTTGGTCTTCATCTAAGCCAACAGAGGTTTGATTCAATTTGCCAAGTGGTTGCATTATGTGCAAGTCTGACTTGGCTGTCAAGAACAGTATCTCAAAAGGGTCTTTTTGAGTAATCTGCTCTTTTCTGAGCCATCTACTTAAAGTTAGAATCTAGGAAAACAGGAGACTGCAGATAATTTATTTACATTTTTTTTTGCTAATGGGACAAGGGATTTTTTCATTGCAAATGGTTTAACAAAACCAGAAATTTCTGATCAGCTACAAGAATTTGAAGTTTTAGTCTCTTAGTTTGAATTCTTCTTGTCTAGGCTTTTGCATATTTCTAGGAAACTTGTGCAAGGTCAGCTCTGACTGTACTCAAATGGGATTAATTAGCCTGCTTTCTCTGAGGCCTGGCCCATACTGCCCAGCAGAAAGGATTCCACTTCTTTCTTAAGCTCTGCTTTTTAAAGGAGCATCATAACAGAGCGGTATAGTAAGTTTAAAAAAAATAAATTAAATTTTGTGCTCTGATGATTTATTCACAATTCTTGCTTTTTTAGGATTGTCTTTCCAGGGCAGATACATACATGATTCTTCAGTTTCAGTAATGAGACTATTGGTTCTCCTAACATAGGGAATTGGGTTTGCCTTTAAGCATTTTAAGCATTTTGCTAGCCATTCAGGAATTTGAAGGCATTTTGTTTTATTTTGTTGCTTTTGAAGCAAACTGTGTGCTCCAGAGGGTAGGGTGGAAAAAAATTTTGGAATAGGGAAAGAATAGGGAGGGAATAGTGCTGGGACAGAGAAATAAATACAGCAAGTATTTTGAGCAGTACTGAGTCACCCTACAGAGGTGTTGACAACATGCTTTTGTAACTCAGAACACATTTCCATAGTATTAAAGATGCAGCACAGAGCTCCTGAAAAATTGAAGGTTATGGCTTTGCATATTTTATTTGCTACCAATAACCAGATTTCTGGGTAAATAGGCACAGCTTCATTAACAACAGCAAGGGTTCACTGGAGTAAGAATGAACAGAATTGAATTCTGCAGAGCTTCTGCTCTTATTGAAGCTTCAAGGTAACAGCTAATTTGGAAATGCTCTGCACAGCATTTCCAAGAAAAAAAGCACAGCTTAATTGGAATCAGATGCAGTGACAAAGCTGTGTCCCAAGGTCAAGTTGGTGGTGGTCATTTTCCAGGAAATGAAGCAGTGGTTGCATCTGCATGTTTTATTTGGGGACATGACTGATATTTGAATAATGAAGAATCAAATTATTACATGCAAAATAATTTAGCAAAACAAACAAAGGAAAGTGTTTACTACCACCTTACTTGATGGATTTTTTTTTTCTGGTTAACTTTTTAAGCTGCTTGAAAGTGCTGGGATCTTGACCCTTTAACTGTGTCATATCAAAGGTATTGCACCACCTTACTCTCTCAAACTGAGTCCAAAACACTTCTAAGGCATAAATACACTATAGAAACAGAAGGTAAGCTTTGAAAATCTGCAAGTGAAACTAGCAAGTCTTAAGGTAGTTGCAAGAATTCAAAGACAAATTAGAACCAGCCCCCTGTTTTAGAGGATCCTTCCAAGACAGAAAAGTCAGGGATTTTACTCTGGAAGCCTCCCAGGGCATGTGTTAATGTGGTGTTTCTGTACCCTGCTGCTCACTTCTGATGGGTATCCAAAGGAATGTCTTCTCTGCTGTCTCCTGTCTGAAGTCAGGATAGCCTATAAATTGTTCATACACTCATCATAAGCTGTGAAGTAGTTACTGCAGAGAGGACTGGTGCTATTTCAGCTACTGTGAAAATATGTTTGTTTTGAGGGCTACATAACTTGGAATAAATGTTTCATTAAATGTGTTATGAATGATGTATTTAACAACTAGAGCAGGTCAATAATATTCAGAATTAAATTTTGTGGGTTTTTATTAAAGGTTGCCTGTTTCAGTGGTGAGTAGTTTAGTAAGCATGTGGTGCTATAAACAAATGCTTCATATGGTCTGTTATGAGTGCTTTATTAAATAGTTAGTCAATAGCTGCATTTACCAAATGAACTTAATTTATTGTATTTATTTTTTCCTAAGAGTTTCACAGTTCATTGTAAATGATTTATTGAACATATGTAAAGCAGTTTAGTAAGCTATGTTCTGCCTCTTAAAATGAATGCATTGCTAGTAGGGCTTGGTATTGCTAACACTTTGTAATTGTTTGAACAGTGTTTAAAAGTTACCAAAACATCATCAGAAAACACAGGTTTGTTTGTGGGCTTTTTTTTTTTTCAGTTCTTTTGAAGTCATTGTAGATGGTGTTTAAAACATTTAGTCAGTCTGTAATGTGGTCCTTTCTGTAGTTCACACTTACTGGTAAAAGCAATTGTGGGGACTCATCCATATACATTAGTATTGTTTTCTTAGTCAGCAACATTGCACGTGGAAAAGATGACACTAAAACCTACTTCATAGGAACCACCATCTAGGAAAACAATGCATTTGCCACGCTGACATTTTGAAACTTATCCTGCCTTTTATTCCATCCAAAGATGGGTGCTCGATATCTTTGAAGACTGATACTTGGAGATGGATTGTTACCTTCCTCTGAGAATCATTTCCTTTCCTTTTTTTTTTTTTTTTTTTTTTTTTTTGTATAGCATACCTGTCAGTAAAGAAAACAGTTTTTCTGCTTTAGAGGCTGGAGCAGTCTTCAGTTAGGGAAAGAACAAATAGGGCATATTCTCATATTCAAGCTGATCTTCATGGTTGTGGCTAATATTACTGCCAGCTGGGCTGTGAATATTGAAAAGAGCTAGTTTGTCTGGCAGAGTAATGTTGGTGAAGGAAACAAGAACCTGGAGCAGAAACACAGGCAGAAACCCAAGGACAAGGTGGGGCTGGGAGCTGCACTGTCTCTGCTTTGGGGCAAGGTCTTAATCCCATTTAGCAGTTGTGTCTTTTTGTTTCCTTTTCCAGAAGTGGCATGAATTAACAGGTTTAATTATTACAGTTTTTGGCTGACCCTCAAACTATTTTGAGCCTCAGCCAGTTGGTTTCATCAGCCTGCCAGTGTGCCCTTATCTTGTGGAAGCTAAAGGAGTCTGGTTAGAGCTCCGTGAATGGGATTTGTATGTGGGGGTGGCATCTGAGACAGCTTTTAAGCATAGGGTGAATGCAAAAAGTATTTTGACATCATAAAACTCACTAAAGGCCTTGTCTGAGGCAAGGATATGGGACTACAGAGCTGAGTATGGATATTTATAAGCAGCCTACAAAGTAGAAAAAACCCCCACACTTCATTTTGATTGCAGTTCTGTGAAATGGTGTATATCACACATGAATAATTCATAATTTAAAAGCTTAGCTGAAAGTACCTTCAGAATGTGCAGCTGTGTGTGGATTGTGCCCCTGGTTGTTTAGTTGTTAGTTTGTGTTTTTTTGGTTTTTTTTTGTTTTTTTTTTAACAATACATGATGAAAATTAATTTGGAGTTGTAGTATGGAAGCAGAAACAAATGTCAAAATATTTTTTCAAGGACTATATCTGGAGAGAGCATCCAAAATTGTAAATGTAATACCACATGCATGACAGAAGGAATAATAGTAACATGGAAAATGCTTTCTCTATAACTATGCCCTGGAAGCAGAGGCAGCAAACAATGAGGGTGTTGGAAGCATCATGTAGTGCACTGTTACCATTACTGAGAAAGAATATGGAAATGCAGGAGGTTGTTCACTTCTTCAGATAAAAATGCAGATGCTTGTATTGGCAGGATACGTTTGAATGCAAAGCACATGTGAGTAGGATTAATCCATTTCTGCACACCATTCCATCTTCAAGAAGTGGTCTATGGCCCATAAATTTAAGCTGCTTGATGAGGTATTAGAGATTTTTGCCTGTGTCTCGTGGTTTCTTAAAAAGCTCCAAAACCAAACAAATAACTGTGTTTGTAGAACATCTTTCTGTAACTTTTACTCTCCTTTCAGTTTTCCTTCATTTTTGCATTTCCCACAAGTAGTTGCTGTACAGTGTTGCTTGCACAAATTTTTTGCACCCGTTGTTAAACTAATGACTCGAGTGTGTTGTTCTGAAATCTACATATAGAAAAGTGCTTTAAGTAAAGGAACCTTGTAAAAGACTGGATTCCTTTCCTGTTCTGGGGTCCAACCACCCTCTGGGTGAAGAACTTTTTTCTAATTTCTGACCTAAACCTCCCCTGACACAACTCAGGCCATTCCCTTGGGTCATCTCACTGGCCACCACAGAGTAAAGATCAGGTAGCTCAAGCATGGAGGAGAAATACAGGTCCTGTTCAGACCTTCAAATTCTAGTTTGACTATACTGTGATGTTACCTTATGGGCATTGTGACCACACAGGAAAGTATTAGACCTGTTGTCTTTTGTATTGGTCATAATTTGAATTAATCCAGGACATCCTGTTCAGTTCTTTGTACACTGAAACAAAATGTCCAGCCTGACAGACAGTTTGATACTGGGTCTGGTTGTACATGTGCAAGTCTGGCTTCTTCTGTCCTGACTCCCTTCCCCTCCCACTGGAATGTAAAGGCTGTTCAGGTGATTTTGGTGAATTCAATCTTTAGGATTCCTTATTATGTTTTAGTGTGTCAATTACTGACTGAATGGCTCAGTTATTTGGCTTTTTAAGGTTCAGAATTAATTTTGTCTCCTCTCCTGCCAGCTATTTTCTACTGCTGCTAGCAAAATCCTCTTTCTTTCTGATTCAGCAAATGGATATGCAAAACCTTGAAATAATTTTCTCTTTGGATGGTGGTAAGACAAATGCTGCACAACATATGTTGGCCATGACATGTTAGGGCTTGAGCCCAGAGCTGATAAAAGTCAGTGGGAAGAAGCTCATTGACTAGAGTGGATCTTAACTCAATCCTCTTGCTAGCAGAAAAGGAAGCTTGATGGGATAAGAAGTCTTGCATGTCTGATATTGCATGAAAAAATATTTGTGCCTGATACATTAGGAGATTTGCCATCTTTTCAGCAGTGTCAACACAACTGTGTGTGAAATTCTTCTCAAGACATTTACATTATTTGGGTTAGATTTCACCTTGTGCCTTCTATTCATTTCTTCCATGAATATTCTATTAACCCATCTCAGAAGCCTCAGATCCTTGTTTTATGCTCCTGCCTTGCTTTCTCCCCTTTTTAAGAAGATGTGGTATTGACAGATGTTACTCCTATTTAATGAGACTCCTATTTGCTACAGATTTATCTGTCCTGCAGCTGTTCTCGCTCTGATTTTCCTTGCTCTCTTCTTTGGATCTGGTTTGACTATTCTTCTCTGTGTTTCTACCACAAACAATCCTGCTTTTTTATGATATGGGAATTGAGGTTGGTGATGAACTGGAGAAAAGGTTCTTTTATTCCTGATGGCAGAGACCACACAGAAGCATGGTGATGTGTGTGAAAGGTGCACACAGCAAAATGGTAAAATCTGCATTGTCCCAGTCTCTCCAGTCTCTGGTAAATGTGTGTCTGTGCCACAGGAGTTTCCCATCTCCCACAGAATGTCCCAGAAGATGTTTGGGAGTGGGGTCAATCTTTTTGGATTATGTAGGACACATTTCATAGCAATTGCAGTCTCTTGGTTTTGTTGTTTGCCTTTTTTTTTTTTCCTCTAGTAATCAGCTGGGCATTTTTTGTCAGACAGTCTTGATACCAGAGCATGGACAGAAGGAGTTGTGGGGAGAGTGGAAGGAAACAGGTTTGGGTTTTTTTTTTCCTTCTTTGTTAACCTGCTTCTGCCAGTCATACATATACTGCTGTTAGAAGAACTGAAATCCAGACCCTGAATCTTAGAAGTTCGGAATATTAACTGAAAATACTAATTAGCTGCAGAGTCAGCTCTATGAATGTGAGGGTTTTTTTGTGGTTTGTTACTGTCCCTCCCCAGGGAGTCTGGTGAGAGGTGTAGGGAGGTGTCAGAGATAGTGGGTGTCCAAGCCCAGTGTGTGCTGTTAATCAGGCAGCTGAAGAGGAGCCACGTTCAGATTGCTGCCAGATGTTTTTCTCTGCACAGATTTTCAAGCTGTGAAGCCAGGGCTTTGCCAGGACTGATAAGGCTAGGCATAAAATATTGGAGATGGCATCATGTTGGCCCAAAGGGTAACAATACAAAAGCCTGTCACGCTTGGGGTTTAAAAAAAATTTGCAGGATTGCTGGTACTCAGTCTCATTTTTGAAAAGCAGTTTAAGCATTTAGGCAGACAATAAGAAATATCCTTGGTACCTGATTTCTATTTCTCTGATATCAGTGAGGATTTAGGTCATAGGAGCCTGTGTGTTATTTGTTAGGGCTCCCAAGGCCTCCGAGTTGCTTTTCAAGTATCTTACCTGAAGTGGTGTTTATTTTTGAAGGAGAGAGTTTCAACAAGTACTTGTAGATATGACTGAGCTTTTTACAGCTGCTGTGCGGGGTGCTCTGAGCAGTGAGATGTGGAGATCTGAGCCCTTCTGTTCCCATTTCTCTGCAGGTGCTTTAGGGCTACCAGCAAGGCATGATGCCTTTCGTGTCCTAAGCAGCTCTAGCCCTGTGCACATGGAGCTTGAGGCTCCAATCATCATGAGGACTTTAGAATATCATTGTAGTAATAACGAGGGGAATTACACTAATGCACACATAAGCCTGGGTGTGTAAGGTGAGACCAAAGGCCAGCTTGGCAGAAATAAAAGACCAAAGCAAGCATCAGACAGTTTTTCTCCCCTGCTCTCCTCCAGCTCTCAACAATCCGGGAGGGCAGACCTCCTGAGTCAGCAGTGGCTTCTCTTTATTCTGTAACCCTTAATGAACTTGGTGAACTTGCACAGTCTGCTCATGAGCCCACAGAGGTTTATTATGTCCTGTGTCAAGGACTGCCACATGTGCAGGAAACACTCTAAATTCGCTTGGCGCACCCGACTTCTGTTCTTGAAATGGACACCGAAAAGCTATCCCTCCTTAGCCTCTTCATACCACTCCAAATACTTTTTCCCCAGCTGCTTGAGGAAGGAAGATACTTAGCATAGTTTCTCTGTGCAGTCTAGAGAAGTCTACCAGTACCTGAAGAGAAGCTTCTCTTTCAGTAAAAGACAGTTGTTTGCAAAGGTTGAGTGTGGAAAATAGTACTGTATCATTCCATCTGATTAAATGTGACACTCACCTGGATAACATCTCTAGATATTGTGTAGCTCCTGTTGTGTTTAAAGGGGTTGATGCACTTTTAAGCCCCAAATGTGGCCCTTGGAGACTGGAAGTTTGTTGCTACATAGGTAACCCATGTTCTCATTACCTGACCATTAACCTGGGAGATGGGAAGTCCTGCATTTTGATCCTTATTCAGGTTGTTTTCTTAAATATGAGACAATCTGCTTGTATTCACTTTTCTCAATTAACACCCCCCCTCCACCAAATTGTTTAGAGAATAGTATGTACTTTCATCATGAGGATCAACCAGCCAGCATTTTGTAAACACAGAAAAGAATTCTTTAAGTAATTTTGATATTGCTGATTCTTTGTTTATAAATATTAATATTTTTGATAATACTGATGTTAAACTGTGTTCATGTGTGTCTGCATTAAGAAGGCCTTGTAGTAAATTGTAGAGCACTGCAAAGGCAATATATTACATTTAAATTTTTTAAAAAGTTATTATTTTGTTGAAAACTTGCAAATAGTACCTGTAACCTTCAAGCTGTCTTTTCAAGTTACATTTTGGCTAGGAAGATGAAATTGTGGCATCTAATGGATATAAATGCTTCAATGCTGGGCATATTAAACAAAGAGATAAACATCAATATCTGTTGCTTGGGAGCAGTGGTTTATAGCCTCCCATTGTCTAGAAAATACATTTTCTTAACCCCTAAAATCTGACTTTCTGATCTTTTTCTAGGTATTCCAAAAGCTTAAGCTTTCCAGACAGCAACTTAGACATTATTTGGCACATAAGGAAAATTATACTGTGCTGTGAAACCACTTTTTATTACTATACCCACTGGTACTAGATCATGTCCCTGGTAGAAGAGTTTTGTTGATGAAAAATACAGTCCAAAAACAAGAATGATAGGAGCGTCTTTGAAATAATGAAGAAGGGTTGTAGTTAACAGATCCATCTATATGTATTTTGAAGCTCCCTTGTCCACAAAAAATATTCTCCATTCCAGTTCAATAACGCTATATAGCTGTGCATTTATTTTAATGCCAAGGCAAGTCTAGATGTATTAAAATAAAACTCTGGACCAAGGAGAGGCATACTCCATTCCAATCTCTGTGGATGGGGTCAAATGACTTGACCTTTCTTGTTCTTAAAATTTTATCTTCTGTCCTTACTGGAGGACAGTGCTGATCTGAAAAAAAAACCTCACACAAAAGCCAAAAAAAACTCTCCCAAAGCACTACCTACCACCAACATAAAACCCCCCCAAAACCCAACCTCCAAACAAGTGTCTAAGAAATTTTGAGTGAATGGTGGAAGATCCGTGTAAAGTAATTGCTTGTTTACACCCTGCTTGTGAGCAAGTTGAAGATTTCTTTTCACAGGATTCCGTACAGAATGGCATGATTTAAAATAGTATGGAACACATCAAAGTCTTTCTAGCCCTTAAATGTCTACATTTTTCATTGCAAGGTGTGACCTAGATTCCCCACTTACTGCCTACAGCAAAGCTTTTCTCTGTGCCACATAAAATGAGGGCTTAAGGAAAGCTGCCCTGTAACCTGTCCTTGTGATGCAGATCCCTTTTGGAGGAATTCTGGAAGTGTCACAGGCTTTCTGATGAGGAATGGCCAAGAGAATTCTGTTTAGTGCTGTTGATTTATTAAAAATACAGATATTGATCTAATACTGAAATCTAACTCTGATGGACAAAGACTCTAACAGTTTAAAGTTAGAAAGTGTATGTTTCTTACGACTCCGGGCAGCGTGCAGGGATAGCTCCCAAATACACACCTCAATTTACAGATGATCACAGGGTCTTTTATGTACGGGAGTATTGAATACCCAAAACACAAATACATATTCATAGCTCTGGTACATCCCATTCCCCGCTCCGTATGGTAATTAGCCAAAAAGCTATTAAAGCTGTTCATGTGTAGTTTGTGCTTTGAAATGGGTCGGTGGTCCTTTTTATGGGGTGGGGTCTCAAAATGATGAAGTAAGATGGGTCTTCCTGGCTTTGACTTTTTAACCTTTTAGTGTTACATGACAACTGAATCCTGTTTTTCCAGGGCTGTTTGATTTAAGGTTGTATTGTATTCTTGGAGTCTATTGATTAGTCAGAATACATAAACAGGCCTCATGATTTATCAGTTCCTTAAATCCGGCTACTGTTAGTAGAGGGAAGTTTGTCGATCTTACCTCAGCAATATCTAGTTTAACTAAAGTCTTTAATTCTTAAAAATTAATGTCTCACTGTAAAGAAACACAAGGAGCAGCACAGGCTCTGTTGTTTTGCTTTCACGGTGGTAAGCTTACGTAAGCTTTCTGCTTACGGTGGTAAGCAGAAGAAACTCCATTCTGATGAGAGGAAAGCCAGTGTCTTTACCAACAATTCAATGGGTGAAGGTATGGGTGTTAATGTCTTTGAAGTGGGTGGTAGTGTCCCTGCTGACTGTGGGCAGCAGATTTGCTGCAGGGCCCGGGCAGGCTGACTCCTGAAATAAATGAAAGTGGGTCTGCATGAGCCTGAGCTGCTGAACTTTGGGGTAAAATGCCAGGTTCAGGGAGCACACGTGGTATCGGGAAGGTTCGGGAAGGCTGTACCTTCGCAGTCCCTGAGCAGCGGGGAAAGGAAGAGAGCACCGAGCGGCAGCTGAGGGAAAAGGAGGCCGCGCCCTCCGAAACCTCGGGAGAGAAAACCCCGCCGGTGAGTGAGCCCCGCTGGGCTCTGTCCCTTTATTCCAATAAAACTGCAGGACTCCTCCGTCTCCTCTTTGGACGTAAACCTCTGGCGTTTGTGGATTTTCCTAACACTGGTAACTCAGGAGCCTTTGGACCCGTTGTTCTTGGAGCTCTGAGCTTTTCTTTGTTCCTTTTAGGGAGTGGGTTTCGAGGTATTGTTTTTCCAGCAGAAAAACTTAGCTGTAGGTGGGTGCCCACCCCCAGGCACACGTAAGCAATTAACTGTAACTTGTAGGTTTAATTGGGGCTTGAGGGTATAGTGGACATGACATTGTTTCCATATTGTGCTTAAGAATTGTTAAAGGGCTGTAGGGACCAGCTCGGACACTTCTCAATAATTGGGATTTTCAATTACCTGGTCCTGTTCATCTTCCAGGACAGAAGCATTAACAAAATTCTAGTAGCTGGTCTTCTGTCAACAGCCCTACACAGCAGTTCTCATTTCTGAAGGTGTGATCAGTGTGGGATATGTAATATCCTTGTGGATTTCTAGGTCAGCTGGAGCTTTGTGTTCAGAGAAATTGAACAGAGCCTGCTTGGGGCACTTTCACAGAGTAGTCTTGATGTGGAACAGAATTGGGAGGTTTTACATTCCTGCTGCAGCAGGAAGGAAAATGAAATAGTGCATATTACCTTAATTTACCGTATTGTGTCTTCACTTCCAAGTCTCACGTTGCTTTCAGCCATTTGTAAGGCCAAGGGAGATCTGTCTGTAGCAGCAGCTATTTTCTGTTCTAGTGGAAAATTCCTAACTAAGTAAAATACTGGATCTAATTCTGTTAATCTTGAAATAATGCCAGAGATGGTCTTGGAAAAGCCTGTGATCATTGCAATAAATATTTGCTTACAGCTCTAAGATGGCAGTGCATATTTATTTATTTACCCTGCAGGTTCTCCTTTTCATTGTTTCTTGACAAATTCTCAAATGCATTTGTTGTATGAAGGATTTGGAAGGAGGTTATTTTCCAAATAACTCTTGTATTTCCACTTGGCAGCTTTAATATGACCTTTGTCCTAACCAGGTCTTAAGCTTTTTCCATAATTCTTAACAATTGAATGTTTAATTCTTTGTAGCTCTCTGACTTCCATTCAGTTTCACTGACCTAGATTTTGGTGGTTGGGGTTGATTGCTGGGATGATCTAAGCTGCTGTCTACTAAAGCCTTAAATACTCTCCTTTGTATAAAGAGAGAATTATTTCTTAGCTTCTTATCTAGAGTGTAGTCAGGAGAAACAAATTCAGATGCTTTTTTGACTTCAGTTTTTATTCCTGGCGAAGTGATCCAGCTTGGATTTTGCTTAGAAAAGAGACAAATGAAAGTGTAAACTGGATTTGCTGAGGCAGCAGACCTAGGAGAGATGAGACAGCTCCATGCCTTGTACTGTGGGACACCCAAGGCCAGAGGAATTGTTCTTCAGGCAGCTGGTGACAGTGACACTGCTGATTAAAAAATCTTTGAGGAAAAAGTGGTGGGTGCTGCTCATAATGTGCTGTCTGTCAGTCTCTGAAGTCCTAGAGGAATGTTGCTGTACCTTTGGAGACAGTCCAGGACTGCTGTGTGTTGACATTTGTTTTACCTTTTTCACTTACTTTACTTTTTTTTTAGCCCACCTGAATTTTTTTTTCTTGGTGTGGTTGTTTTTTTTTCACAGTTCTTTTATTTTCCATGTCTTTTGTCCCAAGCTGTAAGCAAAACCAGGAAGGCATTATAGAGGTATATTAAAATATTGCAGTGGCTCTCAGGTGAACAGTTCTGCAAATAAAATCTGAAAGTTTGGAGGGCATAATTTACAGTTTGGTAAATGGTTTGGAAAACACCAAGATGATAAACTTGCTAATAAAAAATGAAGCTTCACTATTTTTGACAGAAATAATTTACATATGCTATTATCTGCCTCTCAGTGTTCACACGGGGAACACTAAATGTAAATTTTACTGAGGTCTGGAAGAGAACATGTAATAATGAAAAATGGATGTGTATATGAGAGAAAGGGAGGTAAATATATGGACTGATGCCAGCCCACTTCTGGCTTTCTTACAACACTGAGGTTATGGGCAGAGAGGAAACACTATTGATGGGTTAACAATTGTACACTTGTTCCATTAGGATTCAATCCTTTGTGGGATGAGAGGAATGTCTTAATGTCTTGGCTTATGGCCAGCAGTTATCTGAAGATTTAAAGAAATTTCATGTTATTAAAGTAGGAATCTGGAAAGGCAGTGAATGGCTTTGGCAGATGGAGGCACTTGTAAAATAGATAACACCTTTTGTTAGAAATAGCTCTTAACACACCTTGGTGTTTAGGTGTAGTATTTTCTGTCTGGGAATCCCTCTGGTGACAGACACGCCCATATCACTACATATTGTGGGGAAGTTGTGCATTATTTTTCATTAGATCCAGCCTGTGTGAACTGTGGCTGTAGCTGATCATTATTCCACATATTCATTCTGATGTAGAAGAGCCCATATTGAGTTGCAGTTGTCTTTCTTCTAATTTTCATGGTTAGCCTCTTGCATCAAAGGGTGTCTGCAGTAATTTTGTTTTGAGGTCTGGTTTCATTGCCTGTTTACAAAAGTTAATGTCAAGGAGGACAGAACTTGTGTTTTGTGTTAGCCTCTCTTAACCCTTTGCCAGGGCTCTGCAGCATGACATCTCATTTAATTCTGCTGAGGATAATTAATGCAGAGTTAGAAATAATGCTTCATATATGTTTTTATGATCAGTTTTCCCTTTTTAAAAGCTTTGTCCTGTAGAAGTCTCTTGAAGTATAAGGCAGAAATAAATATGGTAGTCATTCAGTAGGACAACGTACCATTCTAGTTTGTGTCTTAAGATTTTTCTTTAAGATATGAGGAATGATTGTCACTTCTCTTTCACTTGTAATGGATGGTAGCGTTTCTAATAACTATAGATTCTCAATCACATCAAGGGGTTTTTTAATAGTTCTGTCAACATAAAGGCAGATCTAATTACAGGAAGATTCACTTTTTGGTACTTGTGAAGAGACAAACACGAGACAAAAAAGCATTTTTTAAAATGAATAATAATTTAATAAGGGTGCTGGAAGCATACTAACTGGACTTTAGGTTATTAAGTGACTGCAAAGGAAAAGAGGTTGTCAGCACTATGGAGTCTCTTCAATCAAACCTGAAGCTTTGTGGTGCAATTTAGAGCCTGCTGTTAGTGGTATTTAATGAATGGTGTGGTGGTAAGTATACTTTTGAATGACATCTGTTGCTAAAGATTCTGTAATTTTAGTCTTAAATGTTTGCTGGGTCCTAATTCAGCTGCATTTTCAATTGTTTCTCCATTCATATGATAATCAGGCTGCTCAAGAATTGCTAATTATTACTACTGTTGTTTAAAGAATACAGTGAGCAAAAGCATGTTTGTGACCAGATACTTTTAGAGATGTAAGCATTAAGATGATAAAGCTCACATAATTCACAGCCCATCATGTGCAGGGGAATTATTAGAAAGCAGCTAAGCCTGTCTTGTCAACCTTCTAGCTGAAAGGAGGAAAAGTCTGTATTTGTAAGCAACATGATAACATTTTATCTGAGAGATGAATGTCAGCATTTCCATAAATCTCCAATTTAGAAAATTAAAATACTTTGGGGGACCATAAAGGGCTGAAGCTGACGTCTAGTTTCAGTTCTGTGCTGCTACAGAAGACAGGCTGTCAAAGATGTTCAGTTTAATTGCTAGGAGAAGGCAAGCACAGAATTAAAAGAATGAGTAACTCTAGTGATGAGGATTTCATGTTCTGTATGGATTCAACTTGTAATTTCCTTTCCTCTCCCTGGGTTCTTTTATCTTCCTACCTTCACTTCAGGTCCTTCCAACTGCCTCCTTCCCTATTTGTTTTTACCACACTTCCTCAGTAGCTCTGAGTCTGCTCTGCTTTTGGTGCTGATCGCAGCTCTAACAGGCATCATGTGTGTTTTCCCGGGTAAATCTGCCTTTGCCCTGGCTGCTCGCTTTTGGGGCTTTTAACGAGCACCTGCCAGTTTGCAATCTGTGCCATTCCTCGGTACCTTACCTTCGGGCAAGTGTCTGAGATGCCCTTCAGTCTTCATCTTCCTCTGACAAAAGATGCTTTGTTACCGACATTCCAGTGTAAATAGACCATTATTTTCTGGAAGTTTCCAGTTGCTGTCTGATTTGAACATGGACAGAGAAAAGCAGGCTGAGTCCCCTGCTCGCTCACCTCTCAGTTTGAATTCCCTTTTTTCAGTTTTCTCCTACCAGCTTCAAAGTGTCGGCTGATATTTTCTTATTATTTTTGTTAGGGTCTGGTATGTGCCAATGCTGCAGCCTGGAGGAAGTATCACTCCTGCAGAGCTGAGTAGGGAAACACTGGAGGAAACTGTTTAGGAGACAAGATAAGGAATAGATTATTTTGCACTGATTTGGCTTTGACTTTGCCTGCTCATGTGTCCGTGAGAATAGAAATCCAGTGAAACAGGTTGGGAAAAAAAAAAAATGCCTGTCAGGAACCGGCTAAGTTACAGGGTAATAAGAGGGAATATAATTACATTGTTGCACTTTTAGAGCTCCATCATGTTTCAGCATTGCACGCAGTGTCTGACAGCTCTCACACAAGAGGGCGCTCCGGGAATTTTAAAAGAAATTTGGGATCTGTTGGGACTCTTTTTGCATGCATGTGTATTTTAATGTGCCGTTTTCGTAGCTCATCCTTTAACTAAGGTTCAGTCTCTGAGCCTTAGAAAGCAGTGTCTCCCTTCTAGCTTTACCCGCACAGTAATTAATAGAAATAACTGTTCTTATTATGACTTTTAACTAAATCCACTCGGTGAGAAGGAATGATTGGCAGTGATTCTGAACAGCATAAGCATGCAGATTTTATTAACGGCTATGTAAATAGATGGTGTTTACTCTCACATAAGATGTAGTATTTGATGAATGTCAGTCAGAAACGCGACCTAGTTTTCATTTTCTGACAAAGCAAATCCTTGTATTGGGAAAGCACTGTTACATTTCTGGTACCTGGAGAAAAACACCTGCTTTTAGGCTAATGTAGGAAAAAAACCATTGAGAAACCAGAATCTCCACAGAAAAATCACAGCGGGAAGGTGGTGCTGTAAGAATTTTTGTTTGTTATTGTGGGGGGTGGGTTTGTTGAGTTTTTTGTTGTTATTTTTTGGTTTGCACGTTAAAGAAGTGTGTCCAGCCAAGCTCACTGTCTTGGGTACAGTCAGAACAGGAGAGGACATCTGGCCTGTAGCTGAACTTGGGAGGCAGCAATAAAGTGTGATGATACACTTGTGAAAGGTGGAAATTCCATTTCTTACTGAGCTTCTCTCATCTCTTGTCACTTAGGTCTGATGCCATTTGAATGCTCACTAGTCTGGTAAGAGCTTGAACTGGTTGATGTGAAGCTGAAAGACAGTGTAGGTCAATTAGCATCACGCATTTCTTTACCAGTTTCCATGCTAAGAAATGTTAAGTGTTGGTGAGAGAACACTGACTTTCTGGGAAGACAAATGTGTTAAATCCAGTTCTGATTTTTTTTGGAGCTCATGGGAGCAAGACTCTTCCACTTCTCCAGAAATGCACACCCTTTCCCATGAATTTGTTACCTCCTGCCTACACTGTTTTTAAAGGGAGAAGAGCACTTTCTTAGCTGAGCACAACCCATAGTTAAGCACAGGTTAATGCATTCGTTTTTCAATGCAGTGTTCTTCTAGGCCTTTTGTGAGTATTGAGATGGGCAGTATTTTACTCCTAATGTCTGGGCATGCAGATTAGTGCTCTTTCAGGACAGGAAACTGGAGGGAATCGGTCTCACCCTCACTTACCTTCCCAGTGAACTATTCTCTGTTTTGCAAAATTAACATGTAAACAACCATATATAATCCCACTACTTGTGCTACAGTTGTACAGTACTGGTAAGTTTGAGGATGTTTTTCAGTGTCTATTAATGTGGGTGATTGCTTTTAGGAAGGTATTTAACATTCAACCTCTATTTATCCCTGGTAATGAGTTCCGTGGCCTAGTAAGCTAATGTCTTTAAGAGTATTTTCTGTTAATTCACTTGTTTTGTTTCTTATCTTCTGTCTTTCAGATTCAGTGACTGGCCTTGTTCTTCACCTGTTGACAGGCTTACAGGCCTGGACAGGACCTCTGTCATCACCCCTGTGATCTTGCCCGAAGGCAGGATCAGCTGTGTTTGGTCCTTTGGGCTGGTGATTGTCCAACTGGTTCCTAACCCCTTCAATAAGCCAGACCTTGCAGGCTAAACTGCTGTATTTCATTACAGTCTGAAAATGTTGTCCTTATCGGTCTTGCTGAAACTTAATCCCTTTACTACTTGTACTTTTATGTATTTGAAGCATATCACATTGTCATCTCTCCTTTGAATTAATGCAAGCATTTACCCTAGCTTTTCCCGATATTTTTTTAGAATCTCTGGTCTGATCTTCTTCGTTGCTTGTCATTCTCTGGGCTCCCCATTTCATTTCCCTTTTTTTGATGTGTGATGCTCAGAAGTGAGAATGATATTTTAAGTGATATTTTACAGTCTTGCAGTGGAACAAATGTATTTGCAGATGCTTCTGTATAGAGATCCTATATGGCGATTATTTAGGGTTTTTTTTTTCAAGGCAGAGGCATTTTAAGTTGCAGATTGCTCATTGGGTCTTTAATAGAAATATATTTCAGTTTTGCTATTTTCATGCTCTTAATCAAACTTCCAGTCTGATGAGTCCAGTTTTATGTTTCCTTTATAAGCAGACTAACTCCAGATTTTTCAATCGGTTACATGCGCTACTGTCACAGAAATCCAATTCTTCTGTTTCCTCTAAAATAAGGACATCAGAACTGACTTTGTGTCATTTGCTGTCAGTTTAATAATATCTTAATACTTTCAGTAGTTGCCAGTCCTTCACAATGTAAATCAATCACTTTATTTATCTTCAATCTTTAATCTACCATGAACAGGAACTGTAAAATCCAGGATTTTGTTTTGTTTTGTTTTTTCTCTCAGTGCTTGTAGTTAGCCTGGGAACTAGCAATCATAGTTTGAATTACTCTCTTCTACATATATTATACTCCTCAAGGTTTCCTTTTATGTTATTGGGAAGAATTGAGTTCATGATTGAAATTTCTCTAGTACCTCTCCATCTTCTTCCCTTAACCTAAGTAATTAGATGTTGTGTTCACATGTTGCTATTCTACTCTTAGACTAGTGTTTTTCCCTTTTCAATAGAGTTTTGAGCATAGCAGTAAGCACAAAGCATAGATTTTTTTTTTTGAGGAGGAATAGATTGAAGATTTTTCAGCTTCTTGATCTGTCAGATCGAAGTGAGTCTTGTTAAAAAACAGCTTGCCTTTTCCTATTTGTTTTACATTATGTGCTTTTCACCATGAATTGTAGCAGTTCTTTTTTGATTCACATTTCCTAAATCTCTATATCATATTTTCTGATCTGAGGCCCAGGCAAACACAACACATGAGAAACAATCAAAATGTTAATGTAATTTTCAATTACTTTAAGCCCAGCCCTAGTGCTCTCTTCCTAGAGAATGACCTTCATTTTTGTCCCTGCAGGGAAGAAATCTTCCTTAGGCAAGTATAGGCCATAATATGCTACTGTTTTTTAAGCAGAATTCCCCATTGATTTCTTCAGGGAGTTCCACTTAAGATGCGACATCACGGCAGAGCTCAGTCTAGTTACATATATCAAATGGAAGGATGCAGTTCACATACATTTTTGAATCCCGTGTCTAAGCTGCAATGGCCACTAGAGGGAATGAGAGATCTCAGACCTTTGCATTTCAAAAGAAACATTTTTTCCTTTGGTTGATTTTAGATTAATCTCTAAGAAATAACTGCTAATCTATATTAGCTCTTTTTTTTTTTTTTAAATTATGAGAAAATTAATCATGTGCATAAATGTTTGTGATTCTTATCTCTAGTGTGTTTTTTCTAGCTCTTCAACCAAAATCAGGCTGGTCCCAGAAAAAGATTTGCAAATCATCAGTACAAAAATTAAAAATAATAGGGATTGTGGTTAAAGAGATGTGTTTCTTTTGCCCCTCTCTGAGAGCTCTAGAGCTACTGGCAAAATACTGAATTAGTGTTGCAAACTGTCAGGGCCTTCACTTTCAATGCTGTCAGACTGTTTATGCCAGCTACTAATGACCATAGAAGAGTAGGCACTTTATGTTACTGAAAAATCTAAATTGCATTCCAGGTAGGCTGACACTGATGCTTCAGATTGTGGGTTTGCAAGATGATAATTCCTAATCTCAATAAAAAAGAGGTGACAGATTCGGTTTTACTGAGGGACTGATTGTCATTTGCATTTTAACTCTAGAATGCTGCAGAAACAATCCACTCTTTTTGTCTCTAAAAGTATTCTCCCTTCACTTTTTTTTCTGTCTGTAAGTAAACATAGTGTACATAAGCAAATATGTTCCTTTAAGTTTCTAGTTACCCATTCTGTGTAAGCACGACTTAATCTTACACAACCTCAATATTTTCTCTGTCTTAGCTGTCATTAATCCTGATTATGCACCAGGAATTGAGCATGAGGATGTTTGAGAGATTGGTGCTCCAAGAAATGGGGACTTCCTTTGGGGGGATAAAAAAGGCACTTTCTGGATTACCATAAGACTCAAGCCTCTATGGTTCTTTGTTTGAAGAAACTGGGGGAAAAAAACTAGGAATGGTAGAGTAATTTAGTGTTTTCCATGTATGTCCACATAAGGTAACAGAAGCACATGTGTGAGTAGAAATGGCAAGATAGTGTGAAGTTTGTCCTTCACATATCCAGAATGTGATTATGCTAAGTGGTTTAGGATCCTAAAAAAAAAAATTAAAAAATTCTGATGTTATGTTCTGCAACATTTGTTGAGGTTCATATGAATTCTAGTCCCATGTGCTTCAAAGAACAGACATCCTGAGTGTGTCATACAGCTAACACAACAATCAGAATTGTTTAAATACCCCTTTTGAAGGGGGAGGAGGAGTGATATTGGTGAGAAAGTCCTAATAATGAAAGCTTTTGGGGTGTTTTGATAGCAGCTAGTGTAATCATGAAAAGTGGTGAGCATGCTGTTACAGCCTTTTCAAGATGAATAATGTTACACTTAAAAAGAGGCTTAGGATGAATTTACTGATAAAGCAAGTTTTATAAGGTCTTCTGTATATACAATACTTACTGGCACTCGACCAAATTATCTAAAAGAAATATGTGCATGCCCTAAAATAAATAACTTTAGGCTGTCTTATGACTTTCAAAATACATACTAATTTAAGAAGAATAGATCTTGGTATCTTTTGTCCTGAAATAACTCGCCTAACCTCAGTATTTGTACAGTGTATATTTGGATCACTTGCGAGTATTAACATGATCCAAATTGTTACCCTGTGCAAACATTTACTAAGGCAGTGTGAGGTATAGTCTGTAGTCTGATGGAACTTAAAATGCCAATTAAAAATGATGACTTATTTAATGCCAACAGGCCATACCCTGCAGTGCTTACTCAAGCAAAATTCTAATTGACTCCAGTGGGAGGTTTGCTGAAGTGAGAATGGTGGAGAGAGAAGAGGCAGAAGCAAAGGCACGACCTCAAATATTACTCCAGGCATCACAAGGGGCAGCATTTTGTATTCCCTGGCACCAGCAAGGAGCCTGTCTTGCTTACAGGCAAAGATTGAAAGAACAGGGATTTCTCTGGAGCTCCCTGCAATTGTAGCTCACTTTAGGGAATGTTTTTGGTGAAACCTGGCTGTTCATTGAAAATTGCAGGTTTAATGACAAGGAGATCACTCATGAGCTTGTATGTGTTTTCACAAATGGACATGGGATGGTGAAATGGGGGGTAAAAGGGGAGATGACATTAAGAAGTATCCACAAAAGTAAAACTTTACAAGGATCTGTTTATTTTTTAAAATGGTCTAGAAACAAGATACCTCAAGAAAACAAAGTTGCCAACAATCAATGTGATTTCCATCTCTCTTGGGCTTTATTTATGCTCTTCTCGTTCTCCATGTCCTGCTCCCAGCAGCCAGAAAAGCCTCTGCATTTCATTGTGAGTCAGTAAGGTAAAAGGAATGTCATCCAAGTGGTGTTCTGTTTGCTGTCCTCTGTCCATTGTTTGACAAGTACTTTGATGTGCTTTTTGAACTGCAAATAAACCATCTGTTGAAGATTTTGGTTGCTACTGCTTGAGATGTGTTCACTAGACAGACAAGTTGGAAGGTTTTTCTCTGGCTTTGTCACTGGAGTTATTCCTAAATGCTTTTGACAGTACCAAAAACCCTAGAGAGCACTCCTGATTGATTACTATTGACTGACAGATTAGTTGGTTTGTTTGGGTTTTTGCAGGTAGAAATTACTCTCTATTCAGTGTGCACCTATAAATTACAGTGGTTTACTTACCTTTAGTTTTAATAATGGTTTAATTTAGTGTGCTTATTGCACAACTTCACTACTGCTGCATTTAAGTTAGCAGAACAACTTTATTGCAGACTGGTACACATTGAGAGGTGTGTGGTAAGATGTTAGAAATAATAAGGCGTACTTCTAGAAGTTCTGAAACCTAAGACAGGACAATTTAATAGACTTCACTTTTTATATCTGTTTTTCTATAGATATAGATAATTTTCTATTTTTTCGATTTCTATCTATATTTTATATCTATCTATCATATTTTTAAATGATAAAAGCTTAAATGTGGATATTTGTAATGGATTATATACCTCTCAAGTAGTCTTTGTTTTACCTTCTCCACTTTGTTCTCAGAAAGCAGAAATGGCTAAAGTATAAAGGAGAAATGAAAGTTGAGTTTCTACAGTCCTTTTGAAGACCTTTGCCATTTATTGCCCAAAATACTGGGGTTTTCTACTACTTTACTATATGCTTGTGAGCAAAAGATGTCTTGCTCAGATTTACCATCTTTGTGACTTTATTTTTAATTTTTTAAAATTTTTGAATTTTGCTAATTGTCCTGTGAGATAAGCAGATGATCTATTTAGGGAACAAAACTCTGCTATTTAAGTGCTGCTGCAGTTCCAACAGTGGAGATGTCAGCTGTTGCCTTGGTGGTAGAGGATTTACCCAGTGGGCATGGGCATGTCAAAGGGACAGGAAAGGCCCACGTTCAGTGCCAGTTCATTTTTTCATCCTTTTCTGATCTCCATACAAGAGGAAAAATGGCAACTCTGCATTGGAATGCTGAACATTAAATTTAGAGAAGGAGCAAATATAAATAACATCCCTGTTTTTATAGATGACATCTCCACCTCTGTGGTATCTTTCTAGCACAGGGTATTGAAGCTATCTGAAACTCATTTACCTTTGATAAATGTTGGGGCTTTTCCTCTTCTTTGTGATCTTGGTTCTCAAATGACAGGTATTTAAGAGGAGTGTTCACTTGATTTAGAGCTCTTTACTCAATGCCATCTAAAACTATGCTTAAATCACTGGAAATTTTTGTAATAGATCTTGACATCAGCAGTACTGTATTTTGCAGGAATTATACTCTAGTAAGACTTTGTGCTAGATCACTGCTAAACATGAGAAATGAGTTATTGTAAATTAATTTTTTTTGGTAGTAGTGTGACACTCCATTGTCATACTCCATTGTGACCATGACAGTCATCATACTGCCATAGATCATGGGAACAGTAGTAAATAAACTGGACAATAACCCTGTATAGATTGTGCTTAAAATAGTTCTGATACTGATGTACCCCTGCTCCCAGACAGCTGCTTTAAATGGTCTATTATTGCACGTATTATGCAAGTCTGTGACATTTACCTGGCTACATTTAGATTTTAGTATTTGATATGCTTAAAAGCTACTAATTTTTAAAAGTATGTCTAATCCTGTGATTATAGTTAGCTAATTGTTAATTAGTAATTTATTTTTCTGTCAAGAGGCTTTTTAAATAAAGGTGGTAGTTTGATCTTGTTTTTTTTTTTTTTTACTTGTGATAGGAAATTTTCATGGACTATTGAGAATATTCTCCAAGTCATGAGATAAACAGCTTATGTTCTTTCATGGAGTTTCTTTCATAAGAAGAGGTTAGTTTTGGATTTCTCAGTATAATTAAATTGGTGCACCACCAATATACTGCACAAAAATACAGTGCCTTGCTGATCACTGAAAAGAAAAAATCCCACCCCACATGGAAATTTAAGTTCACTTCAACATGTGAACACACTCTCACCATCAGTTAGTAATAGTTATTCGGTGTTTCCTTATCAAATGCCTTCTACTAAATAACTGCATGTATTCTAATAAAAAAGGGAGTGGTAAGGCAGTAATTGCATATAGGCCTTGGATTTAATGTGATGGTGGTGTTTTTGTTCTGTCATAAGTGTGTGTCTTTTAACATGAAGTTGTTAGGAGAGCTGACAGCTCTTTAGGTGGCTCATAATAAGGGAATGTTTCATGTAACAGCTCTGGTTTTGTAGATCAATTTTTCTATTGAATTTTTGCATTCTGTATCTGAAAATACAATTTATTGTATCAAAAACTGATTTAAGTAGACTTGCAATTCAGGGCTGACTTTGATCTATCTCTGACTAAAAAACTGAACAGCTTTATCTTTCTATCATTTTATTTTGCAGAAGTGTAATAGCTTCAAGTGCTTAAAAACCACAGTGATTTAAATATTCTCTTTCTCCTTATCTTTTTTGTTGGTTCCTCTAATTTAACAGTGCAGGTGAAATGATAAAAACTGTGTGGACTTTAAAAAGATTTTTTAATGGTTGAGTTCGTTGTAAACTATGAGATTTTTTTGCCTTCAGCTATAGGCTTTAGTTACAGCTGATTTCCACTCATGTTTTTTGTGGAGGTTGTGTTTTGAATTCATATTTAAGTACATAACCATGTGTCTGCAGGGCAGGTGACTGCTGCAGTCCTTCTGCTGACATTAGAGGCCTCTGGTGATCCTAAAATCAAGGCCATTCAGAACTGTATTTCAGGTCAGGAGCAGATGTTTCTGGGGGCTAAAATGTACTCACTTAAAGCGTGATGATTGGCCAGTATTTTATAAACTTCTTTTTTTTCCCCTTGAGGTTTGTGTCTTGATAAATATCTTGTGTGTGGCCCTTATAAAAGACATACTTGTTAACAAAAATGTCTTTAAATGAGTTTGTTCTCCTGAAAGGCAGCCTGTTTCCAAGACCTATGCCAACTGAAACATGTCCTACTAATTATGACTGTAGGGAGACCAAGCAAATAAAAGACTGAACTGTGCTTGTGGCAGTCATTCATCGCACAAGAGGACACACATGGAAATTATTCTCATTATTACTTTCACAGCCTGGATATTGAAGATTGTTCTCTTTTGCTCTGGTTGTGCACTCTTGCTGTTTGAGCTGTCCTATTGAGCATCCTTTTATGTTTCTTAGAGATTGTAAATGTTTGTTTTCTAGATTTGTTCGGTTTAAAGAATAATAATTTTATTTGCTTTGTAGTAACTGTGCCATCTAATCCATATTAAACAGTGCAACTATACACGTAGACTAGTTTCCAAGGAAACATCATCCCCTCTGCTGCCCCTGAACCCCTTCTGGAACTTTAGAAAGTGAAGTGTCTTACTTTAATCACACCCTGTTTTTGCCATCTTGATCCTGAACTCATGTTTCCAGCAAAACTACAGCTTTTTAAATGTTTACAGTGCTGTTGTGAAGTTTATCATGCACCAAATGATTTAAGATACTTAAATGGTATTGGAACAAATTACTGCCTTCATTATGACAGACAACAGATGAGTACATTACACTACTTAGTCTCAGCTTCTTTAACTTAAAATACTATGATTGTTTTCCATCCAGTAGTTCTGTAATTACTCTTTCTTTATGTTCACTGTAAGAAGTAAGACAGCATTTCTTAATCTCTTTAAATGGCACAATCAATAAAATCTTGTGCATTTTTGGGAAGGTGATCAATTATTTCATTTATGTATCCATGTAAGTAGAATGGCAGTTTAGTTGGGTAAAATTTGGCAAAGATACTTCCTTATTGTCTTGGTTCTATTGCAAGATTTCATGAGGTAAATTTCAAGAAGTTGAGCATATTTACTGGAATTCTGATAGGATCTGAGCTTGTACTTTGAGGAGTGTCAAACTACATCCATGCTTTGATCACTAGATACCTGCTTTGGCTTACAGGTTAAGGAAAAGAAAAACTGATGACTCAGTTAAAGATGGGATTGACCAAGACTTGGATTTGTTGGTGTGGAATTCTCCCTCCAAGGTTTACAAAGACCAGAACCTGCTGCTGCAGTTTCACACCTTCCAGAAGGGTGTGTGTCCATTGTTGTTCAGCTTGCTTCCTGTTTCCAGGCTTTCCAACTGTGCTGTTTTGCTGCATGTGCTGGGTGGATTTTCTGGTGATCAGGTGAGGTGAGGGAGCTGGTCTGCTCTGTGTTCATTGCTGTGTTGACCAAATTCAAATTAATTTCACATCAAGTGCAAATAAATCAGAAAGTTTTGTCTGCTGTACTGGCATCTAAGAGAGCCATGGTGTCTAGACAGCTTTTATATTTCATTGGTTTAAAAAAGGCATAAAGTTAATGATAAAAGGTGATGCTTAAGAGAACTGTGTCCTGAATTGGGAACTGTGAAATAAAGATTTAGGAAAATAAGTTTTTTCAGATATTTTCATATTTCTGACAAAGTGCTTGGAGTTACCAGCATGTGCAGTGGCAAAATGTCAGAATTTTTTATATAAGGGATCAGATACCTTGTGCAGATGAGTATTTAATGACATACTGCGGGTATTTTTTATTTTATCAGTGCTTTGCTTTTGAAAGAGCCCTCAGTGAAGTGACACATCCACACAGAGATGCAGGCACAGAGGCTGCCTGAAGCAGCTGAGTCTGTCACCGACTGCTTGTGCCCCTTGGTGCATGGGCTGTGCTGGGCTGTGCTCCTGCTGGAGCCAGATTCTGGCCATGTGAGTGTAGGAGCACCTGGGGAAGAAGGGGATGCTGCTCTCCTGGGATGCTGAAATGATCTCGTGCCATCAGAAGAAAAGTGTTTTCATAGAAGTATTGCTGAGGAGTGAAACTGTGCAGACCTGTGTGTCCTGTACAGACCACAGAATGTGTCTGAGAAACGCCACGTCTTTGCTCACAGAAGTTTTCAGAAGTCTGGTAAAGTCAAACACACTTCTCCAAGGACTCTTTGCCATTGCTTTGAATTACTCCTAAGGAAATTACTTAAAGGGCTTGGAGAACTGAGATAGTAAGGAATGTAGTGCAGAAATAATTGATCCTTTTGTTTTATTAGGTTGTGTCCCTGTTGTGGAAGTTTTGTCAATAACAATAACACTGTAGAGATGTCTGTCTGCAGTTAGTCTGTAGCTAGATCAAACATTTCATGGGGTTCTAGCTACTTGATTTCTCCTTGGAGAAGGTGATGTATTATTTAATTTGTAACTAAGTCCTGGGACATCTTGAAGAACAGCGTTGTTATTTATCTTTGCTATTCCAGGCAAAAGTCCACTGGTTGTGTACAGCACTAGCTTGAGTTTGTGAAAATCTGGCTTGCATACAGTTGATAATGATTTTGGAATATTTTCAGAGCAGAATTAAACAACTAACTTTTAAATTTGATTTGAAAGTGTAGTGTGTTTGAAGGAAACCTTTGAGGACGGTGTTTGCTGAGTTTGTGCTTGTAGCTATTACAGAGTGATTTGACTTGTATTTTTAATTTTTTTAAAAAGCTATTTGCTTTTAGATACCAGCCTAACACAAGAAAAGCATTTCCTCAGTTGGTACCAACACTCCCACTTTTTTTCTCAAGGGATAATAAAGATCTGTTTGCCTGGAATCAGTGCTGAGGTGTGTTACCTCACAATTAGCAAGCAGACTTACCCAGGGTTGCTCTTTACATCTGTTTGGATGCTGGAGAATTAAACTGATTCTGTGTTGACATTTTAAATGTTTCAGCCCCCCTATATAAAAATCTGTTGCTGCAATTGGTATGCATTTGGCTTTTCTGCATTGATCACATTGTGCAAAGTAGTTTCTGATGGCTTCCTTTAGTAACCTTCATATGGTAAATTAAACCTTGAGTTCTCAGTATCTGATTGTACTGACCTTCACTTCAAGGAGGTTTTTTATTTAAACTTTCAGCCTTCCATCAGACAGAAACACGATCACCAATAAAAATAAACACTCAGTCTTGCACCCTCAGCTTACTTGAACAGAAGTGTTCATAAACGTACAGCTCATAGTTGGGCAAATACAGGCAGCCTGCCGACTACATTTACATTTTTAAATTTACTGCAGTGAGGGTCATTCCAATTCAAAGGAGAGTGTTTGGTAAATGAGTTGGCAAGCAGGATGACTTTGTAGTGTTTAAAGGCGCTCTGCCAAGGATTGGCTGGAAAATGCTTGTTGTCTGGTTGCACCTATTGAAATGAGATGGGAGAGAAAACATTTGGATTTAGTGGAATAAAATATATGAAACTCCCTTAGTCAGTGAAGGAACTGCCATATTCTAGCATGTAATTCCTTGTGATCTCTGCCTTGAAAATGCTAACGAAGGGAGAAGGAATTTGATGACCAATAGCAATCAACGAGAAAGTGTCCAGTGAGTGATGTAGCCACAAATGACAGTTACTTTTATAGTTACTCTGTGGAAGTTCCAAACCCTTGTCCTGAAATGCTAGTTTAGTGTAGGCCATAGAGCATATTCAAAATACGCTGTGAATAGGTCAGGACACTATGAAGGAAAATCACCCCGGAAATCAGGAGATCCAGATCTAGTAAGAGAGCTGAAAGTTCATTTCTCTCACTGTCAATCATGGGATGCCAGTGCTTTTACCAAAGTGTTTGTCTCTTCATCTTGTCTTCTGGCAAGTGAGCTCCAGTGGGCAACACATTCTCAGTACAGCTGGTTCTTCATTAGAGCAGTTGAGGAAAGGGGCCTCTGGCCCAATATTTGTATTCCACTTGTAACAGTGACACAAAGAAACTCTTTGAACTGTGTGCAGTTAGAGATTGGAGGTAATTATTTACATTTGTGTCAGATTAGCTGTTTCCTGCCCTTCCTAAAAGAGATAGTCTTTCCCTGTTTTTTTCTTTTGTACAGCCATCTATTTTACTTATTCTTCCACTTTCTAAAAGGAAAAGAACAGTAGGAAGGAAAGAAAAAGCTTTGCTTTTTTGAATGGAAACCTCCATAACACGGCTAAGGAGTGCACTCTCTTCTTATAACTCATGGTCTACATTCAGATTAATCAAAGGGACCCTGGGGGTAAAAATTCAAGGCTCTTCCAGACTACAGAAGATGGTGTGGTCCACAAGTGAAAAACCTCCCCAGAAATTTCCCTGCCACAGTCCTCTGCCACTTACAGTAAAGGAGATTTAGTTCTAATCTGGCAGTGTGTGATTTGTTTTGTTCTTAATGAGAATTTAGCTTCACATTTTGGTCTGGTTTAGAGATACTTCTGTGGTCATACTGGCAAAATATGCAGCATAATATTAAAATTTTAGTTAGTAGGATTGTTTTTTTATTAGTCAAAACAAGGTAGGACATCTTTGTGAAAAGACTTGATAAAAACCATGTTTTCTTATGTGTATTGTCCAGTCCTCAGGATTTTTATGCTTGAAACAGTTGCACGTTAATACCTGGCAGTAAATACTAAATCCATGTGTGGTGACTGGCAGATTAAGCACTAGGGATTCCAGTGGAGATTAGACCACACGTTTTGAAAGTGCAGATGTCAGTACTATTTTACGTCACAGTGCTGAGTTTAGCTGCCTTGTTTTGCATATAAACAGGGGCTATTATATCATCCTTTTCTTCTTTTTTTTTCTGGTGTCCCATTTTCTCATTTTAGTTGCTTTGCAGTGGTGCTTTTGGCACTGTTCATCCTCACAGAGATCAAGGGATAACTGGTGCAGCACAAACATGAAAGGCAGTAAAAGGCTGTGAGTCCACTACATGAGTTAGACAGGTGGCCTTCTGGTTGAATCTGGGAGAGAAGGAGAAAGAGCTGGAGGATTTGAGGGGGAGTTGGAGTCAGGCAATTTAGTGGCAGGATAAAAGTAGGGAAGCAGAGATGGAAAAACTAAATGAGACATGGCTTTGAGAAAGTTGTGTCATATGGATGTGATATTTTTCAGAGCTGCCACCTTTCACCTGGGTTGCTCACAGTTTGCTAGATAATATGTTTATGTGTTAATATCAGATGCTTATGAATCCATGTGAAGTAAATAAAAGTCATAAAAGAAATATTTCTGCCCTTGAAGCCTTAAAATCAATGTGGGGAGAAGTGAGTTGTGTGCATAAACCCAGCAGTGTGAGAGAATGGATTCACTTTCACCAAGAGTGCAGCCAACTCTGAACAGAACTGTCCAGGTGTAACTGGTCACCTCCACTCACTGGTGTTGCAGGATCTGCTGAACGGGAACAAATGGTGCTAACAAGTCCAGTGATGTTATCAACAGACCTGTTGTGTTGTATACATGTCATTAGTGACTCTTGTTAACTTTCACTGCACTCAAGGGATGGAACACTGCCCTAGGGAGACAGTGGCCTACTATCACTGTGTTTAAGGAGAAATTTCTCCTTCTCTCAAAATAACTATTTTACTCCATTTTTTTCAGATGTTCTTTAATTTGTACATACTGGAGGTGTGCAATTAAAGGTTCCTTGGCCTGTTTCTTTCCTCCAGTGAACCCTGAAAGAAACTAGCTTTTGTTATGTAGAACTCTGCATTAATATGATGATTATATTATATTTCATACATACAGGGTTTCTGCTAATTGCCTGCCAGGAATGAATTCCTCTTCTGCACTCTGCCTGTTCTTCTCATGTATTTTGACTTTGGTGAAATCAGGGTTCCTCAGGAGCATCAAAACCAGGTCGTAGTTGACATCTGGATATGAAGTAGGTCAGGTCAGTGAAATCTCCAGGAAGCTGATGCAGAGAATTCCCTTGTTTCCCCCAGCAGTGATTTGCTTTCAGACCTGTGATCGTTCAGGTTTTTCTTCTGGCTTAGCCTGGCTGGAGCTCTGGGAGTGTTTTGTCTTTGTGCTGCAGAGGTGTGGTTTGGCTTTAGAACTGTCTGGACCTCCTTCTGCTCATTAGCTCCTGGCCATTGCAAAGGCTTTGTGTAACACTGCTGCTTTGGCTTTTTCTGTTCTGTAGTTACAGTAGACTAAGTATTTCACTCCTAAATTGAAGTACATAACTTTCACATAACTTTCAGCTTAATGAATGTTATTTGGGTGAGACACAGTTACATGTAATATGGATGTCAGACTGGATCAGAGGTCAGAATGGACGTGTGCCTTGCTATGCAGAAGGAATTTAACGTTTTACAAGTCTGACTCCCAGCCTTCAGGTAGCTGAAATTAGGATTATTCTCCCTCAAGTGGTCCCTTATGCTCAATCCTTACCATGAGTTCAAGGACAAAATTAATGTTTTGCCTCTGTTTCCTCCAGATTGAGATGTCTTCAAAGAATTATTCTTTTCTCCCTGGCTCCAAAGGAGAACAAATCTTCCAGCAACTTAACCAAAAATATTGCCAACCAAGGGAATAATTAGCAGCCAGAGAGTTTGAGAAAGCTATTTAACCTTTTCAAACAGAAGACCATGTCTTGCTTATTCCACATTGCTTCTGAAATTGGAATTTTTTTTCTTCTAGCACTGTAGAAGCAATTTTGAATGGATAAGAATCAAATTACTTCAAAGGGAGGTGGATCCTCCAACAGTGCAATAATGTTGGAGGGATAGGAAGCACAATAACTGCAAGTTCTGCTATGTTAAAGCTCTCAGACCTAGTCATCTCTTGCCATCGTGCCACTTGCAGGAGCTGGAGGACTTCTTGGAATCTACTCTTCTTAAGGTCATGCTTCTGTCTAAACTAGTTCATTTGGGTTTGTTTGGGAAGTGTGGCTAGAGGATCCTTTTGTTTACCTGGCCTTCCCAGACTCAAGGTTTCTTGCATAAAAAATGGTATTTTAATATTATTAAAGAGCTTTGAAAAAAGACTCTAAATTTGTCCACTGTGGGATACAGTATTTATTTAATCTACTACTTAAAAAATGATATTTTACACTCTATAGCTCTAGTGCTATGAGCACATCCTTGGGACGCAGCCAGACTTCCTGGTTTCCCCACAACATTTACAAATGCACAGAGGAGATCTTTATATGATTAACACTGGCTTTATCCAAGGCATTGAAGTCCATTTTCATGTAAATCTTCTGTATTAGTGTTCTTCAATAATTAGTCAGAGATGTGAACAGAACTGTGCAGACTGATGAGTAATAAACTGTAGCTGCTGAAGGAAAAGACACGTGAGTCAGCAGGGACTGGAATGGGACCTCAGGCATGTAAAGCATCCTCTGTGTAGTTCAAGGAAGAGGGGGGATAGCAGCAGTGAGCTCTGACCACCAACTCCTGCCAGCAGCAGAGGATGGGACTGTGCTTGTGGGGCCGTGCTGCAGTGCCAGGTGTGGTGGCACAGCCACGGTGGTGACACGCTGCTTGACAAGGTGTGTTCCTGTTCCCTTGTTCCCATGGACCCCCTGCCTGGAGATGGAGCACTGCTGTACTGGTCCATGGATGCAGTCATGCTGTCCTCCTGGGACACCCTCTGTTGGGAACCTGTCCTACCCTTCTGATTCATCTGAGGAGGCAAAGCTGAAAAAAATTTGCCGTTCATTTTGTTTAGTCTGTATGTTTATATAATATATGCAAGTCAAGGAAAGGTGAAAGAAATGATGCTCTAATGGCAGAAAGCCTGTTCAATTTTGAGGGTGTTAATCTTTCACAGTTTAATTTATGTTGGGAACTGCTAGTGACTTCATTTTTTTTTTTTTCCTTAAGCAAGTCTGAATCTTTCCTTAGACAAAAAAAAAATCTTGATAGAATAGGATTTTAGAAAAATTTGCCATTTTCTTTTGTGGTCATCTGATTGAGTCTCAAGAGTGTATTACATCCTCTTCAGCATTCTCAGTTATGGCTTGACTTGTTATGAATAAATTTACATAGCTTTTTTTGTGAAATATATCACAGCCCTCTGCAATGTGTTTATGAATAAGTTAGCATCTGCTAAATGGATTTGTTGTGCAATTTGCCTTGAATGACTGACTGTCTTCAAATCTGGCTGAAGCTAGGCCTAATAATCAGCTGAAGTTAAGGCTGATTTTCAACATAGCCATGGAATCATAGAATCATTGAGGTTGGAAAAGACCTTCAAGGTCATTGAATCCAGCCTTTAGCTGATCACCACCGTGTCAATGGGATCATGGCACTCAGTGTCACATCCAGTTTCTTGAACACTTCCATGCCTTTAAACAAAGGAAAGTAATATATATGTATTTTTCTCCTAATTTTTGACTTCTGGTTTTGCTGCTTTTGTTGGGGTAATTTTACCATGTTTGACCATTTAGCCAGCAATCTGGAATCCTTTTTCTACCTTGTGTTAATATCTTTCCTTGTGCTTAGACTGGACACCATTGTGTGAGTTATATTTGTTCACTGGGCTCAAGTATCTTTTATTGTGACTGAGCTCTGTGAGGCATCCATTGTTCATATTACAAAAGACATATGAATTAATATTTAGAGAACTTCTTGTCTCAGTGATAATTTTTCACAGAGGTCAGCTGCCACCATATCTAATTGTGCCTTGTGCCATTACCTCATCATAGCTCAGGTACACAGGGAAGGAAGGTCTTTCTGTTCTTGGGAACTTGTATTATTGGGAAAGAGCCTCATACTAGCAAGGTGCTGGATGTAAGACTGAGTAAACTCAGTTGTGCTGGATGGCAAGTCAGTTATGTATACCTCAGTCTTTTTTTCTTGACGTTACTTTTCTTTTTTTTTTTTTAAACAGCTCTCTGGTGATTTATGATCTTTTTGCTAGAGTGGTTTCCTGTCCTTGAACCAAACTTTTCACATGCAAACACTACTTTAAGGCATTTCTTTTCAATCAGGTGTGTATTTCTCCTCTGGTGGTAGTGACCTTCACACACAAGGTACTGACTGTCCCTTTTATGGGAATGATCCTTCAAGCACCATCTCACTGGCCTCATGTTACGTGATTTTCTTTTCATTCACGTACTGCTTCAAGGTGGGATGATTGGTAATTACCTTCATGCTACCTCTAATGGCAATATCAAGGTAAAAGAGACGTATTCAGGCTGCATCTTTATTTTGCATCAGCCTCATCTCTCATCAGAGCACTTTGCTTGTTTTAGCATTGCCACGAGCAGCCATCCACTTGTTTCAAGTGAAGGCACCGATTGTGTTGTCTCTACTTTCTGAAACTTCACTCTGTGAGTTTATTCTTTGGTGCTTTTGTATATAGTTATAGTCTGTGTACTTCCTTCAGTTTTATGACTGTTAAATTCAGTTTGTGTCACAGTAGCTTTACATTGTTTTCTTGTGTAATTCTGAGGAAATTTGCATGATGTAGTACATTTAATTGTTTGACCTTATGCACATGTGTCTCTCTATACCTAGTGTCATCTCTGCTCTGCAAACAGGGCACTGCATGAATGTTACTCATGCAAAATGTTGTCTCTCAAGCCGCTGATTCCTGTTGCTGCCTGCCTCAATACATTGTGCATTATTTGCTTGTCTGGAAGCTGTGATATAATTACTCTCTGTACCACAGTTAGTGCAAATGACCCCTTATACTAACTATTGCATTACTGTCTTGGGCATTGCTCTTCCTGATTTTCACACTTCCTTGTTATAAGTTCATCTGTGTTTTGTACTTTAGCATTTGCTTTTTCCTTGTTTTCTTACCTTCTGAGGTAGTGCATGAGTGGACTCCGAGCCTGTGCCACACGTCATCTCTGTTTGGGTGTGGTATTGCTCACTAGTTTTGCAGGTATCTGTACATCTTTATAATAGAGTTCCTGAGTATTCTTACTTGTTTCCTCTATTTGTATTTCCCCTTATTAATCTATTGCATGTTAGTTTATCATTATAAGATTTCATAACAGCGTGACTTGGCCATTTCACACAGCTTGGCAACCGACCAATCTGCTTTTTCCCCAAATGCATTATTACCCTTTCTTGGTATATGACAGAAATTGTGGATTGAAAATGCCTCTAGAATTCTGTATAAGTGCTCCTGGTTTGTGCTGAAAAATCCAAATGCTGTTTGTTGCCTGTGGCAGCCATTGCCCATTACAGATGATAATGTGACTGCTTTTATTCAAGTTCTCTCTGTCAAACTTCACTGCAATTTTTCATTGTGATCAGAAGGGTTTCCAGTTTCTAACTAAATTCCTTTCATGTCGGTCTGCTCAGGGACAGATCTCTGGTCCATTGTCATGATCACTGTTTGTTCCTTGTGTGTGTGTGTGCAGGAGGGAGATGCAGTATTTTTAGCTTCTGATATCAGGTATCTGAAGGAGCTAATTCCTTTCTGTCACCAAGTTCTGTGCAGGAGAATAAATGGGGATGGAGCCAAGGAGTCTAATGTGAACTTTTTGCCTGTTTCTGTATTTCCCTATCTCCTCAAGCACTTTTAAAATGGAGAGCTGTGTAGATGTTGCCCCATATATGAGTATGCCATAAAATCACAGCAGTATAATCATGGAACAACAACCTTGAGAAACTATTATCTTCCCTGTTGGGTTTAGCTTTTTTTTTTCTTTTTAGTTAATTCTCCTGAAAATGAGTTGGACAGAGACTGGTTACCTCATTAATGAACACTTGTATAATCCTTGGAAACTTGTGAATGAAAAACTTGATTGAACTGCAAAATTGATGGTAGTGATGGCCATTTTTGTTCATGCTCATTTTCATTATTGCAGCTGCACATGATTTTCCCTCCTTACCTGTACTTGAGCACTTTCTTCTCTGCACATAACAGTCTCTACAGCTTGGATTTAAAAAAAAAGAATAGAAAATACCTTGCTTGGTTAGACCAACTGTCCGTGTAGCCTATAGCTCTGTTCCAATAGCAGCAGCAATCCCCAGCATCCTCTGTCACTGACTTTGGGATCTTGGTATTGAGGCTACATCTTGGAAGTATGTTCCCGCCCCTTTAGGATATGTTAATTGACAGATTTTGAGATTTTGCAACAATTTGTTCTTTGCTGTACGATGTCGTGGTTGAAGGTTATCACTATTGAACTGCTGTTAGCCTGAGCACCTTCTCTTAAATGATCTGCTTTCTTTTGTGTTGGATAGTTTTCAATGCTTACGTATTTATGACCACCGAGTATTTTAAAAGTCAAATCTTCTTTTGCTCTTCCTGATTATCTATAATGCTGATACCCCACTTGAAAATACTGATCCTAATTCCACAGAAGGGCTGGAACATGGTGTGTATGTGCTAATCTCCAGAAAGGTCCAAGGTTTCCCAAGGAATTCTCCAGAATGAGAAGCTGTTCAGGTGTCTCCTTACTGTCAACCTTACAACTGCCTCATCCCCATTGTGTCCCAGTGAGAGGGCTGAGTCTCTGTGGATCCTCCTCTGCTTGTGGTCCTGGGCAAAAATGGGAACAGAAGAGATGTTGTTTTTACTAAAAGCTTACTTTGTAACCTTTGGCTTGTTTTGAATTTTAAAAGTTAATTATTTCTAAAAAAATTATTTCCTGTCTTAATTAAGCTCGCGTCTTAGAGCTCACCTCAGAGATGTTTCTTCTTTTTTCTGTTAAAAAAGAATTGGTTGAATTATGCTGTGATTTTCATCTTGGCAGTATCCTCAAAGAATCTTAATTGATCAGAGATGAGCTTTTTTCCCCCTTCTGGAAATAGATCAAATTTGTTTTAATCAAGTAAATTCAATTTTGTTGTTCCTCTTTTTGATCTTAAGAGAGCAATTTCCATTAATTCAAGTTTGTCTAAACTCTGTGGTTCCCAAGGGCACGTACATGACCTTCTGTGTTAGAATTACACTTGTGACTAACCCTAGGAGTCTTCCTTGGTCTGAACCTGTTTGTGAAAAAGTCTCTTCTGAATTTTGTGAATGACCTGGGTGTCGTGATTTTCTGCTCTTCAAGATAGATATCTCTCTCCTTTTAAATAATATTTTCAATAGTGTGTTGGATGTAAACTAAAATTTTCTTCTCTCTCACTGAAGGTACTTGCTTTAACCTAAGCTTTTAGAGTAAATGTCCGTGTTTTGTAAAGATGTCTTAGTTAAAAAGCCTTATTTGTGTAGCTGCAAAATTTGCACATAGCTGGAAGCATATATGTCATTCATAATTCTGCATTTGTCCCATTACAAGAAGAAGAAGAACTTTATTTTAAATATATTTTTATAATGCTCTGGATTGTAAAGTGGAACTTTCTAGTAATCTCATTATGCTAAGGCTTTATCCATCTAAACTGAGGTGGTGGCAAAAACCTTACAACCTTAAGGAGCTAATTAAGGACAAGAACATCTTGGTCTTGAAATAAAGAGCAAGGAGCACAGTGCTTGTTCCAGAGAGCTTAACAGCAAACTTTATCTACATAATTCCATTAAAAAATGGATGTACACTGTAAAGTCACAATATGAATTTCTTAGAAAAAATCTCTTCAGAGGTATACAAATATTTAAAAGAAGAGGAACTCTGTAATACATTTACTCTGGGGTTTTTTTGGTTGGTTTTTGGTGGTTTGTTTAGTTTTGTTTTGCTTGATAGAGAAAAAGGTCTTTTATACCTACTAAAGAATATTCCCTGAACTTAATCACTTAGTCCTGTGCAAGCATTTAATAGTGAAGACATAATTTTCAGGTTTGGTGTGTAGCTTGCTTATGTTGTCAGGCAAGTCACACACTCTGACATCCCAAAGCGTGGCATAGGCAGGCTTTGGTTTGTACAAATGCTGTTGTGTGCAACCTTGGAAACTGCGAGTGTGGGTGGTTTTTTGTTAAAATTTTGTGGCTAGAGATAATCTCTGAAATTCTGACTAAATGCAGAGGAGCCAAAGGGGAGGTCAAGCATGGCCAACATGATCTTACTATGATTGAAATCTGCAAAGATCTGGCTCATCTTAATTTTTGGGGGTGAGGTGTGTTTTAGGGTGGTTGAAGGGTGGTGGTTTTTGGTGTTTGACCTCAAAGCAATTAAAAACTTTGGGGAAACTTGGAAAATCAATTCTGGCAACAGCTTTTTGGGAGCATTTGAAAGCAACAAATTTTTAGCAGCTGTATGAGGGGAAAAATCATCAAAACTGAAATAGTAGGGACCCAAATTACTTTGCAGTGATGTGTAGACAACACAGAAATGTGCTTTGGAAATGTTACATAGGAAGTAGATAGCCTTGGGACACTTAAGCTTTCATTCTTGACAGGAAAGAGTCAAAGATGATCCCACATCTGTTGGCCCAAGGATTACAACTGCAGTGGTTATTTGCAGAAATATTCTGCAGTAGCTACCAAGATCTATTGATTATTTCTTACACATGTACTGTGGATTCAGAGAGCAAGATGAGCAAATCCTTGTTTTTCTTCTCAGCAGAAATGTCAGGGAACAAACATTGGCTACCTTTACCAGAATTTCTGCTAGCTAAAATAAAAAGCTTAAAGGGAATTGGAAAGCTCTATAAACTAGCTAAAAGGAAATGTTAGTGGGTTTGTTTGTTTTAAATAAGGCTTGTTTTATAGTTATTATATATGCCCATTCACCAATATATATTTTTTTAAATTGCACGTAACAAAGTTGGAAATTGTGTTCAAATAACATTATTCTCGTTTTACATTTTATTGCCCTTCCATTTTCCTCTACTGTTACTCACTCTGCAAAGAAAGAGATTATATTAATTACTTGATGGTATGTAGCAGAGGTATTCATGGTGTGGAAGTTAAAGGTAATCCTAGAACTGGTTTTTAGATCATCATCTTCATTATTTCAAGCAGTTTGTCTACAATAATGGACAATAGCACATTAGAAAATGATGCTTAATTTGTCTTCAAAGTTTAGAAAAAGTATGTAGTGCTTTTTCATCAATTAGCAGCAAGAGAGCAAATTACAGTTATATTAAACTGTGCATGCTATATAAATCACAAATCTTGTTAGCAAAGAATTAACAACATAACTGGTAATTTAAAATTTGCCTTTAGCTCTGAATAAGGATTGGCTGTGCATGTATTTTAATGGTATTGAAGAAGTAAAAATAGATCTCTCTAGAAGAGAGCTTTTCTGGTGGTAGTGAAATTAACTATCTGCTCTTTTATGAAGTAGTTGTGTAATGGTAATGTGCTGTAGAAAAGACTGGCTCTCTTTTCCTCGATTCATGGCACTGATTCTAGATTAAAAAAAAAAATCTGTTTTTTTAACTAACGGCAAGACTGGGTTGTATCACTAAAGGACATCTAGTTCTAGACCTAGACATCTAGTTTTCTCACTTTTGTTGGCTATTCAGGTACAGATGCATGAAAACTGCATGACTTCTCAGATGTGGATTAATAATAAGGAAGTCAAGGAGATTTTTTTCCCCCCTCCAGCATATCAAATATGTTTGGTATGTTTCTGAGACAAGAGACAAATTGCTGAGTTGCATGCTCCAAGACTTGCCTCCTGCTAGCTAATGAATTAGAACAAGACACAGAAGAAAAATACACCTTTTTTATTGGTTTGCTGTATCTCTTTAATTATCTTGTAGATTCTTTCAGTGTAGTGACAACCTCGAAATGGAGCCTATGCAAATAGTGAAATGTGGTTTGCAGTGTATGTGGGGTTCTGGGGATTTTGTTTTTTATTTGTTTGGTTTTTTTTCTGGGAGGGCAGGAGAGTAGCATTATGCATATCATTAATACAAATTACAAACAGCCCACTTGCAGTGATGATGTTCCCTTCCAGTATTCCCTTTGTGGTTATACTCAGTCAGTCTTATTTTCTTGCTGACCTCAGGTCCATCCTTGTCTGCTCCTCACAATAGTTGGAAAATACTATATGAAGAGCACCTTTATCTTCAAAAATGGTTTATTTTAGTGTGAGTCTTAGCATGTTCTTTCCTCTTTTATCCAGGTCAGTTCATGCTCTCATATACTTTGAGGTCATCAAAAGCATTTTAAGACTGGCATCCCTCACTACTACTGGTAGCTTTGGTCTGAGAGAAATATGTTATGCAAGTATTTTGCTGCTCTTTCGTAATAATGCTGATAATTACTTAAAGATTCTTCCCAATTTGTTGCAGTTAGGCTTGATCAAAGACTGATATAAACAGACATTATGGCTGGGCACTTATGTTTATTAATCTCTTACAGCTTAGAGGACTCAATTAGAAGGGAAGAACACATAATGATTGTGTGCAATGCAGAAGAATAAACCAAATAATTTCCACAACCTCTTTAATTTTTAAGATGCTTTCCATTTGGTTAACAGATGTGTTCTGTGTTCTTCAAGCTATTTCCCATTCTGTTTATACATTTTTAATGTTTCTGTAAGCCACAATGTGTAGGCATTAGATGCAAAATTCAACTTCATGTTCTGGCTGGCTTTAAAGGAAGAAGTGCTATTTTTCATGTCTCTCTTTCTTTGTTGTTTTCACTCTACCTGTTTGTTTTGTCATTTGGAAGGTGTTTAATGCAGCCTTTGGAGGGATGAGAGATAGCTGTGAAGAAAGATTAACCTTACAGTGACTTGGGCCTGTTTTCTTTGTCAGCGATAAAGAGGTCCACAACACAGACTATTCCTGCTAGAATTTGTGAGGTTTAGTGGGGGACAACGAAAGGAAAAAAAATCTCCCTGATATTATATCAATCCCAGATAGCCATGATGTGTTGCACAGGGTGTATGGTATTCCAGAGCAGAAACTATATTCTCAATAGATCCTTTGAAGAAAAAACGAGGTATTTAAAATACCTTGTTATGTTATGCCTTGCATTTTCCTGTATACATGGCTGTGATGTATCAAGTCAGCTCTTGGTATGAGCTTGTGGGATCCAGTAGAGCTTTCCTGAAGCAGCATACAAGAAAAAACTGGTAGTGTTGGAAAAGACATTGATTCTTAAACTTCTAAAATAAGTAGAATTTGAATACTGAATTAGGTTGGAGCAGGATTAGCCTAATACAATTCTGACATACTCTGTAAAAAAATTTTAAAAATCTATTTTTAATTGGGGAAGTGGTATTTAAACTTACCTTTTTCTATTGTTACTTATTATGATAGTTCATATTCTCTGATGCCTTTGGCCTGCAGTGGGATTTCAGTGTTCTGTCCCCAGGTTCCTTGGGCATGCAGACTCTTGGGCTGAGCACCAAGGTGAGATGTGTAGGAGACAGTTGCAACATCTTCTGCAAAATAACGTGGAGGGGGTTATTGTTTGTTTTTTTTGGGAGAGGCAGAAGAGGGGGACAATTAGTATAAAACTATTCCAGCCTGTGCTGAACCTGTTTTGTATAAATCTGTTCTCTTTGCTGTCTGTTGCATTAGACACAAAGGTATGTCTACTACAAAATTTGAGATCCCCACCAACTAAGAATTCCACAAGCACCACTGATCCTGGAATATATTGAACTGTGATTGTCACACTGTTTAATAGTAAACACAAAAATACAAGGTCATCTAACTCACAGAGACATAAATGGACCTTTACTATTAAAATATTTTTCTGGGTCGGGGTGCTTTTCTTTACTAGACAGCAAGTGTGTAAGTTCTATTTTTGTTATTTTTCCCTTTTAAATGTCAGAGCAAATGTTGATTAAGGATTCTCATTCAAACCACAGATAGTCTTTCCTCAATTTTTCTTCCCCATGAAATTCTCAGCTCTAGGTCACTTCTAAAATATCATCAGCATTGCATTCCCACCAAATGCCTCATCTTTTGGTCCACCTCTTGTATTTTGTTTTCAGTTGATAACAAGACCCAAAACTGAGCATAGGATCTAGCCCTGCATCCCTCCTTAGGTGGAGCTGCCCGGGGGTTGCAGGAGCTCTGTGGTGTCACCCCACAGCCCAGCAAGGGCAGCACTGGAGTGTGCAGCCTGTAACCACAGGGCTGCCTGGGCTCTCTCCTGAACAGCCTGAACTTGGCATTGCACTCAGGCCCTTCTCAATCACATTGCTCTCAGGAGTGCTCAGATCACGTTGATTTTCTTTTCCAAGTTTCCCACCTTTCAGCGTGTGACTGTTCCTAGAACATCTAATGATGAGGAGCATGATTGATGAGCCCTCACTGCAGCCCTATTCCTGTGATGTAGATGATGAGAGTATATTTCTTTATTGCTTTCTAACTTCATCTGTGAACTCATCCCACAGAGCTACACTGTTTGGGGTATGCTCTTTTTTACCTCATTTTTTCCCTTTTTATTTTTTTCTTGAGCAGAGGTGTCTTTGTGTGGCTGTCGCATTTTTTTCAGTTTTTTTGGATTGTTTGTGTATTTTAATCTAGTCAGACTGACTAAAGGGGAAAATGAATTGGAGATGGTTGAGTAAGTTGAATGAAGTGATTTGAGAACTGCTAGAAAACATGGAGGAAGTGAGTGTCTTTTGCTTCTTTGTGGGTCATCTACTCTCCCAAGACACCTGTGGCTATGTGTGTTTCTTCACACATATGATTTCTTTTGAGCTACTTTATTACTAAATTTACTGATGGCATCAACCAAAAGCTGGCCTTGTAGATCATCAGTGTTATGACACTGTTATTTTGTAGTCCCACAATAAGAAACTCAGGCGAGGAAGTTCAAATGATACTGGTGAGGACAGGCTGGCATGGGCAATTTTTGGTTACTGGTCTGGAGCTTGGGCTCATTGTCCCTTCTGAAGAACATTTGCATGGATGCTGTGCAGTGATCCTCTGTTTTAAAAAACCTTGTTTAATTCTGCTGAAGGTTAATAAAGCCTTTTCTATATGCTGAGTTGAAAAAAAAAGGAAAAGAAGGCATAACAGATGACTTTATTGGTACACATATATTATAGTTGCTTTGACATTTATGTTTTCCATACTGATAGATGAATGATTTCTGTGCAAGTAAATCAATTGCACCAGAAGCAGTAGCACCAGGGTCTCCCTGGTCTAAAAAAAAAAAAAGAGGTTTTGAAATACAATTTAACATGTTTTTCTTCTACAAGAGTTCAGTGGAGTTTTTTGCTCCTAAAAAACATAATAACAATTTTGCAACCTGGTGTTTAATGTAAACATTCATTCAAATTGCAAGGACCTGCCACCCTACTTCTGAAGAGTAAAGTAAGAAATTAACTGATTTTCATTCCATGTATTTAATGTTCCCTTCTTTTCTACCCCTACTCTCTTCTGCCTAATTCTGAATATTGTAGCCAGACTTCACTTCGACATTTAGTCAAATTATTGTAACTTGTTATATTTTTCTGCCAGTAGATAGCACTCATTTGTTCTTCTTATCATAGTTGTTTTCTTAGGTAATGCATATTTTGAATTATTTTCTTGAAATCAAGTATAAAACAAAAAGAGAAATTGTGTAGAAAGAATGTTCCAAGAATCGTAAAGATCTTAGAAATAATTAGGTAATTCAGTGATTAATTTCATGATTGGCAGTCAGGAAAAAACATCAGTATGTGTTATGACAGAGTTTGTAGAAAAGGTATTTAAAGAGATTTTGAAAAATCTATACCAGTACTTTTGATGAAAAATTTTGCCTTCACACCACAATTTGAATAGCAAAACATTTACTTGGTTTCACTGGCCCCCTGTGGATTCCCAAATGATTATTCCATCTTCCCTAACTGTGAAGCTGTATGAAATGTTATTATTATAACAATATACTGTTGTGAAATAGCAGTGACTAATATGTAAACTCAAGTGTACAGTGAATTTATAGAATACACCAGTCTTAAAACTATAAGCTCAGTATGGTCTTTAGGGAATCTGTCCTTTGAGACAACAGTGGTAATAAACTGTATATAAAAGTACCTAAAGCTCTGAGGTTCCTCTTCATCTGTCCTGACCCAGGTGCTGAATTTGGAATCGATCTTACCAGACTGATGTAATGGTTTCTCTTTGGGAAGGTCTGTACTGAGCAATGGGGTTCAATTGCTTCAATTGCTTTGATATAGGTGTCTAATGCCATTTCATATGTTCTGGGACAGAAAAAACATGTAGGCATGACAGAACCATCTTGGAAAGTCAGCCAGAGACCAAGGCTTGTAAAATGGTGGCAGACACATGTGTTCAGGTAGCTTATGTTCAGCTATTTTGTCCAGAGTATTAGTCAGAACAAAGATTGTTAATGGGAATTTTTCTGACCAAAAAATCAAAGCTGATCAGTCAGCTTTGGTACAGTTGTAACAACAAACAGTGCTGATCTGAGAAGATGAAAACCAGATTTTGATGTCTTCTCTGGAGGGGGAAAGGAAAGGGTAAAAGGACAAAGAAAGGCCTTTTAATTTTTTTTTTTTTTAAGAAGCATTTTCCTCATTGGAGTGGTTTTTTATTCATCTTTACTTAAGGTTTCCTGTATCAAAACATAGCTATGGGGAGGAAGATGCATGGAAACCAGTAGGAGTTCTGCTGATTTCCAGGAAGAAGGCTTTCATCACTAGATACTAACTATCCACGTAGAAGAAGTCTGTCCCTTGCTCTAACTTGCGTGCCCTCATGAGGTATCTTTCATTGCCTCTGTACCCACAAAACTGGAGGCTTTCAGATGAGACATTTACAATTACATCTTTATCCATATAGAACTGAAATCTCTATGACCTCTTTCTTTCAGGTAATGTTTGTTCTGGCACCTTTTTGCTTTGCTTTCTCCCACAGTGTGCTGGTTTGGGGCTCTGGGAGGCTAGTTTCTCTGCTCCAGAGATGGCTGGATTTCAATATGCTGTGAGAATATAGACACTAAAGCAGTCGGGGTAAAGATAAATAAAACATAAATTAAGGTATATTATTCATGTTGTTCTCTTGGAAGACTGCTCAATGATGCAAAGTTCTACTAGTGAGAATCTGCAGTGTTGAAGATTATGAGAATATCTGAATATCTGTCTTGCACATTTAAGTATGGGTTTTAAATAACTATTTTCTGCACTAGCTAAATGTTACCAATCAGGGAAGTGACATATAAGAATGATTCTTAAGCTAATGCTCTTTACAGTTTCCCCATGCATTCTGTATCGCAGACATCTCTTCAAAATAAGTACTGTAGCTTTCAAAAACTCTCATTTACTGACACATTATATTCTGAATTAACCTTCTGCAAAATCTTCTGTCTCCTTAAAAGTGAAGGCAGTGCAGCTTTTTGTGTGGCCTGTTGTTCCAAGTGTGGCCTGACTGGTGGACGTGAGACAGTTTCTGAAGGGAGCTGACACCAAAAGCAATGAGCTGCCTTGTGTTGTTCCTGTTATTTACAACCTTTAATTCAAGGCGTTGCAGTAAGAAAGTGATACCATCAGCTCAAATAGAATTTTGCTTATTCCCTGCTTAGAAGTGTCATTGACCTGTGGGGAAACTATGGGATGCCCAGGCAGTTGCAATACAACACACTCAAAGGCCAGAGTAGTAAAACATATTATTAAATGTCAATGAATACATTTAGGCATTGGGATGCAGAAGAGGTACCTTGTTTTCCAGGCTCAGATTGAAGAGAACAGAAAGCAGGACACAGATCTATGGCAGAGACATAGATCAATGAAGGACGCTTTTAAAAAATGTATACATCTGGAAATCCTTTAAAATGTCTTTTGGAGGACTGGAAGAGATAGTAATTAATTTTGCATTGACTGCTTGTAAAATACACACAATTAAGCAAGTGTCTTCAGCCCCCAGGTGATTAAGACTGAGGAACTGGAGCAGGTATGAATACAGGGCCATTATCCTGTCAGCAGTGCCATGAGCAGAACCTGTGCAGGGTGTCCACATCAACACTGAGCTCGTGGGAGGAAATTACCAGTTACAGAACTGGAGCACAGTTCCATTTTTACTGAAACCTCCCAGGGGATTGTATTTTGCCTCCTAAGGGATGAGTCTGGGATTATGGATATTGAGATAGTTTTATTAATTGAACAATAACAAAAATAGTCTTCCATTCTTACTTTGGGTAAGGTTTCAAAAAAAGGGCTTATTTTGTATATTACTTGATGCCCAAAACATGCTAAGTGCAATGGTAAAAATAACTAGCAAAGATTTTATAATGATGATAGATCTCGACACAGTAGGTAAGAATAGCTCCAGCAGAAGAGAGAATAATAGAGAATTGGGTTTTCAAACTACTCATTGGTGCCTGAATTCTTTTTTCGGGATGGAAGGATGAATGGTTTATGTGTTAGGTGGTGAACTAAACCTTGGGATTTTAATGAGGTCCAGACTTTCCCAGACAGAGGAAGAGCAAAAGTTCTGCTTTTGGTGTTATTTCTGGATCACTATCAATAGTGTAACATCCTAGTTAAAGGCAAGACTACTCACAAGGCTGCTGCTTTAGTAAAAAGTTTGTAGTTTCACAGTAGTGAATGACAACCAAATTTTGCTGGTCAAGGTTTTTAGTGCTGTTTTCTCCATTCTAACACAACTTCTTTCTTAGATTCATGAATGTCATGCCAACTTCTTTCTTCAACTCTAATTTCTACTTGATTTTTTTTCAAGGTGCACACTTGAATAGGAACAGATGGCACCTGATACTGTCAAACGTGAGGGCTTTTCTATAAGTGATTTATAGCTGTGGCTCTTTCTGTATTTTGAGCATGTAGCTTTGCAATTTAGATATTATATAGATTAAGTGCTTTGCCTCAGGATCTGCTGCATGACTATGCTGCTCTAACCACAGTGCAAGTTTGTGCAAGGATGCAGTTGCTCTTTTGAAGTTAAAAACTTTTTTTGCTATACAAATCTTGTTTCAGCAGAATGGAACATCATATGTCATGTAACACATAGGTGAATATTTGTCTTGCTTTATGCTATTTTCACAGCTTTTGTAATCTTTTCACAGTTAATTTTACCTTCACTATTTAAAGTCATGCAGCTCAGTAACAGTTGTGCCTGCACTAAATGGCTGAGTTAAAAGGCAGTATTAATGCTTGGGCAACTCACAGGGGTATATGCACATGTTCTTCTATTTGGATTGCATTAAATGAGTTTTCAGAACCATATGGCAACATACCTTAACTATTCTTTCTGAAAGAGTCTAACTGTTGCAGCCTTCTGTTCTAATTAGTTACATCTTCTGAGCTTTACCAATTTGCTGGAAAAACTCCACACTTAATATTGCTTAAATTTTACCCAAATGCCTTTTGTTCTTGTGGGTGTATTTTGATACTGTGCGTGTGAAATGCAGATAGGTTCTTAGTTACTTGCTTTACTTTTAATATCTCCCCAGACAATACATCACTATTTGGAAACAGTTACCATTGTTTATTACTGTGAGAAGTATTTCTCCTAAATAGCTGGGATTTGGTGAGTTGTAGAAGTCATACAAATATTCCTTCTTTGAAACAAGAAGGAGACTGCAGAGCTGCAGTGAAATATATTATCAGTGTTCATTCCAGCCTCTTGGGGACATGGAAAATTGTAACACATGGGTTTCAAACGGGAGTGTGCTTGCCCATCATTACCAGGTGTTGGAATATTCTTCTGGAGTACATTCTTTATGAAGGACTTAATGTTATATAAAGGATTTGTCATTTATTTAACTGCTTTTTAAAACAGTCAAATAATTCTCACTACATGAGGAAGTTATAATAGGGTTTTGCAAACACAGCAGCATGTTCTCGACCACTGAGCTGAACTGCTGCATGCACTTTTCATTAGCAACTGGGATAATATTGGTGAGGTTTGTACTATTCAGTCTGTTAAAGGTGGAACTGTGTCTGCACTGTGTGTAAATTTGAACTTGCATCTTAAATGGGAGTATCAAATTTGTTGGTTTTGTTCTCCAGAACAGTTCAGAAAATGGAAGAAACATTAAAAATCGGTTAGCATGAACATATGAAGATAGGTAACTTTTTTTTTAGAAATTTGTAGGCTCTTTGTGTGTAGAAAAGGGAAAATACCTTTTCATCAGTAAAAAGAAAACTCCATACTCCTGTTCCCAAAGGCACTGTGCAAGTAAGAATAATAAAAGATGTAATATCAAATCAATCACATTTACATTTCAAAAGCATCCTTTGTAAAAGTGCCCCAGAGGGCTGAATTCTGCTAATAAAACACAAATAAAATAAAATATTTAACAAGCTGTATCAAGCACAGGTAGGTTGTGCATGTTTTGTAAGTCTGACCTTAAAAATGAACAGGAAATCAGAGTTTTTCAAAAGAAGTTTAAAAAAGTCCAATGTCTAAAGATAGGGACCAGAGAATACAGAGCATGGAGTCCATAATATCTGCTCATGATCAGAGAGGAAAGCCACTGAGGCTGAACAGAGATATTGGCCTGAACAAGAGAGAAAAAATGGTCATATGGGTGTGAAACTCCACAACACTGCATTGAAGAGTCGATGTGTTGCCTGTGTTGCCCAATATAAAAAAAACCAAAAATAGCCTTCTTAAATGATTGCATGATATAAGACTGAAGTTGTAGGATCAGACATCAAACATTTTCTTATATTTATTCCCACTTTGTCACAACTGGGTTGTACTTTCAGTCAGGCTTTGAAAGGGAACGAATAAAGAGTGGAGATTTACGTTTAAAATGGCTTGCAAGGGCAGGTGGCCGTGGATGGCCTTTGATCCAAGGACATTGTAAGCTGGCCTTTTATCATAATCATTTTCATGCTTTTCTTTAGCATCAAAATGGTTCCTTTTAAAGGGTTTAAAACAGGACAGACCCACGCACTCGTGTATAATGTTACTGTCTCAACTTCTTCTGAGCCTTTTGGGGTGCTCTTCAGGTGACTTTATTTAAAGATACTTTTTTTTCTTCTTATGTTGGAATGCAGTATTTTTTGCCCTGTATTTTTGCTAATAGGTATTGTTCTGAATTGGACTAAAACTGTTGCTGCCAATGGGGAAGCAGAAGTGGCCCTTCATCTGGGAATACCATTATGAAACAAGAGTTGCTCTTTTACAGAACAGATGGTAGAGTGATAGCAGCTTCCACTTCAAACATGAGCAGGCACAGGGTGCATGTGAGCAGAAGGTTTTGTTGCAAATGATTTTATGAAGCCTTGGATATGCAGGTGAGAGAAAGTAGATGGGGTACTGGAGCAGTAAGAGAGGGCTGTATTTAAAGCATTGGATATTGTCACAAAATCCCTGGCATTCAAGTTCAGAGTAAAAGTCAAAAAGTCCTTCGGAACTAAGTGTGAGCTAGAAAGAAGTTTGGTACTCTCTGAGTAAAGAAAATACCTCCTTTTACTTTAATTTCTGTTGCATTCAAGGCAAATCTGTGTGTTTGGGATTTTTTTGGGGTGGTTTTATTTTTTTGATTGGGAGGGTTCTTGGGTTTTTTGCTTGGTAGTTTTTTTTTCATTCTTTTGTTATCAAACAGAATTGTAAGATACTTGGTTCTATAATAAATTTCTCATCCTAATCAGAATAAATGGCAGCACTCCTGAGCTGACTGATGAATTCTGTCAGAAAGGATTATCAGAAATATGAATTCTGTTAATTTGCTGTTGTCTCAGTTGTTGCTGTAAACAAAACCCTTACACTTGCTCCATGGAAGCATTTGGTTCCTGATAACAGGAAATATATTTATGCAAAAGTCTTTGTAGTGGCTTCTGACTTGTGCTGGTCCATGATAAGGCTTGGACTTGGTGGCTGTATGGTGCCACTGTTAATAGAGTCTGAGCACTTTAATAGTGACTTTTGCAGACATTCAAACACCCTTACATTGACTCATTTGTCCTGTGGACATATTGCTACCTGACTCTCTTAATGAATCTCTCTGTTCTGAAAGCAATGAGAACAGGCACCAACAGACTATCTAAAGTGAGTTTCTTAATTAGTAAAAAGTCATTCCATCAGTAATGGAGTTAACACAACATGCTTGCCTCAGGATGGGACTGTTGTGTCATTGTGTGTTCCTCTTCCTCCTTCCACACCACAGTATCTCTTGCTTTTCTGGCTGTTTCCTCATAGCCTTACAAAAGAGCATCTCCTTGACATACTTCTGATGTTTTCCTTGGTGTTTTCTGGTTCTTTTCCTTTGCAGCAGGGCTTTCTCAAATCAGTGCTCTGAGGGATCCTGGGCTTGGGGAGGCCTGGGTACCCGGCCAGTCTGTGTGTTGGTGTGTTGGACCAGAAGTGCAGTGGGTGTAGATAACTTTTGAGTATACCCTGTCAAGAAGATTGTCATGAAACTTGCAAGGAAATCTGATTATTGGAAGTGGTGAATAGACAGGCAGGTTAGAGGCATCTGTGACTTCTTTTCTTGGAACAGCAAGCTAAAAATAACAAATGAGAGGGACGATGCTGGAAAAATACTGGAATGCTGCTCACTACTTCTAGTGGCCCTTCAGCTGAATCTTGTGTTAGTGCAGACCTAATCAGTTTCTGTTTGTTTCATGCAAGTATTCAGTGCCTTCTGTACTAGTCAAGGCTTTAGTGGCAGACCTGTTTTTGCAACTGGTGGTTTCATAGCAAGGACAGACCTAGGCAGGGCTCACACGTTTTCTTTATGTTTAGGCAGACAGATCAGGTGTGATGTTATGGCACACAAGGTCACAACACCCCCATGCAGTGCTACAGGCTCAGGAGGACTGGCTGGAAAGGTCCCTGGTGTGAGAGGATCTGGGGATGTTGTCAGTCAGCTGAAGAGGAGCCAGTATGTGTCCAGGTGGCCAAAAAGGCCAATGGCATCCTGGCCTGTGTCAGCAACAGTGTGACCAGCACAGCCAAGGTGGGGATTGCTCCCCTGCACTCAGCACTGGTGAGGCCAGACCTCGAATCCTGTGTCCAGTTTTGGGTCCCTCACTACAAGAAAGACATTGAGGGGCTGGAGTGGGTCCAGAGAAGGGATGAACCTGGTGAAGGGCCTAGAGAGTGAGTTCCGTGAGGAGTGGCTGGGTGGGGGCTTGATGTTTTTAAAAGTCATGGTTGTTGCACTTTGGGACATGATTTAATGGTGAACTTGATGGAGTCAGAAAAGTGATTGGACCTGATGACCTTCAAGGTCTTCTCCAACTGGCACATTGATGTGATTCTATAAGCCAATTGGCAAATAATTGTCCTTCTCTCCAGGCATCCCTTTCCTTCTTCCTACCTCATGCGTGTATTTCCTTCTCTGTTTTTCTGATTCACATGTCAATTTCTTTATTCTTCAAGATAATTTTGAGCCTGGTTTGGTTTTTTACCCTTTCTTTTATTTGCATGTATGTGTGCAAATTCACAATAGACATGACCAGCAAATCTGTGCCCCCTCTTTCTGAAGAAGACGTTTCCTCTGGATCATGACTTTGCCCCCAGGAGTTCACTCTGTGCCTGTGTGTCACTGCTGTCAGCTCAAACACAGACCATTAGCAGCAGGGGGCTTTTTACCCTGGAGTGCTCTTTTGGTGCCCTACAGTATTCCAAACAACATCAACCTGTAGTTTGTGTGTCCGTGTTTAGGTCTGTGGAATATGAAATGTTAAGGCCCATTACGTTTTTGCAGCAATTGGATTTTTTGCTGGAAGGGGTCTTGGGTATTTTAAGCAATATAAAGATGGGTATAAATTGAATGGCATTTCGAAGTTTTCTTTCACTTGAACTCTCATCTCAATTGAATTGCAATGAAATTGTAGCAAAACATTTCATCTAATTGTTAAATAGTTCAGAGACAGAGCTCAGTTTTAAATGAAATTTGCAGGATATGACAGCTCATAAAACAATCCTAGTGGGGTGAGGAATAGATTTCACTGGCAATCTTCCTGTGTTTTGTAAAAAAATCAGTGATTGGTTTTGAAACAATTAGAACCGATTGATCAGAAGTTATTGTCCACAAAACACAGGGTTTTGTCTGAAATTAATATGAAAATAAAAAAGTGTCAAAGGATAGTGTTTCCTTCAATTTATCTTGCTTTATAGGAATATTATAGCCTTTCCCACTTCCCCTGCAATTTCTGTCTTGTAGTATATATTTTCAAACCAGTGAAGTTTTGGAGCAGCTTTTAAAACTACAGTGATGAAAAGTGGTTTTGTGAGGTTGGAAGGGATGCCCAACTGAGTCAACTCATTTCAGGGTGACATCTTCAGAGTCAGCCTGCTGTGCTCACTTCATGTTTGCAGATTAAATACTTCTATACCGGAAAAATACTCACTATCTATTAGCAAAGCATTTCAGTCTTGCGAGCTTCTACAAGGAAGGTGGTTTGGTCTTTGACTTCTGGAATAAAAGAATTTGCTTGCTGGATGCTGTTTTTACTGGGAAACTCAAGCCTTTTTGAGGGAGAGCTGTCTTGAAGTATGGTCTGAAATATGTACACATTTTAAATAGTGTGTTTTACCCATAGGTTGCTTTCTTTTTGCTTGAACTACTTTGTTCATGTGCATTAACTTGACATTTGCATCTAAATACCTTAACTCTGGAGAAGATAGGATTAAGCGATGGTGAAAAAACAAGATCTGTAGATTTGGCCCAAACCTGTCCTTGTTTTACATTTCTTTTCTCTATAACATAGGCTCTTCTTGAGGGCAAGATACAGGAGAAAAAAACACTGGCACTATATGCATCTTTAACAAACATGGAAGAAATCGAAATGGAGAAATGTGTATGTTTTAAGGGTATGGAAACATATCCTTACTTTTTCAATAAAGGATGTGTTTGGGGTAATTTACTTTTATCCCAAGTAATGTGAAGTATGTGAAAGAGAAATGAAAGGATATTTATTTCAGAACTTATCTTTTATCTGCTAACAATATCCAAGGTTTTCTCTGAACAGTTGAAGTGTTAAGCAGTTCAGGATCTTGCCTTGCTCTGTCTTTACTAGGTAAATATAATTTGAGTATTTATGAAAGGAATATGATCCTGCATGATGTATTTTTACCCTCCTCTTTTCTGTTTATTTACCAATCAATAGTGTTATTATAAAGCCAGAACTTGTTGGCCTTGAAAAGTATAAACTGTGTTTTAGATTTTTGTTATCTTGCTGATTAAAAAAAACCCTAGGGGATATTTCCCAGCAAATTTATAACGGGATGCTCTTTGAATTAAGTAATTTCAGACTCTGGGCCAAATTAGGTTTCAGTGGAGTGGGTTCAGTTTTGGCAGAAGTGTACAGCTCCATGATGGTTATGGCACATGCAGTTATTCATAATATGGTATAGATGGGTGCCAGGCAGAAGCCTAGGAACAGTCCCTCACTCCATATTAGCATTCAGATTCTAAGCAGTCACTGCCTTGGCCCGAATTCAAGCCGTGGAATTTGAGAAACTGAGGACCCTGGATCCCTCATGTATCTTTCATTTGGGATTGTTTGAATTCTGCTAATAGTTGTAGTCCAGGGGCCAGTTGCCAGTCTCAGTTTGGAGAATGAGACTAACAGGTACAGCAGAGTTGTGGGCAGGTCTACAGCATTTGTCTTGTATTTGAACACAGATCAGTCTCCAGTTTCTGTGGTATGCAGGTGTACTTTAGAAAGTTTATTATTTCCCCTTTGAGTGCTCCAGTTTTTGAGGTGCTGGGAAAAAAAGAAAGCTCAGTCATACAGATTTAGTGTAAAAGCAGCATGTGTCTACAAATTCTAGCTGCACTGGGAAGGGTGCATGAGATGGTTTTTGTGATTAAATCCTGCATAAACAATGGAGAATGCTGAAACAGGGCATATGGCAGCTATAACTGGGCTGCAGGAGAGCGTGTGGGAATTGGAATACATTGCTAATGTGGTAGCTTTTGCTATGAGGGCAGATCATTCCCAAAGGCAGATTACGATAGTGCATCTTTAAGACATCTAAATGGTTTTGAAATTTCTAATCCCAGCCTGTTTGCCACAGTTTAGTGCTGTGTCAGGTTCAGCAGCACTCAAAGACAGCTAATAAGGGCTTTTATGCATAGTGGTGAACAGTTATTGAAATGTTAGTGGGACTTATGTGTCAAGGGTGTGCAGTCTGGTCCCATTTCTATTTAAATCACAAGACGGGAAGCTAAGTGATGTGGAGAGGGGTCTGGTTTGCAGGAACAGAGATGGCCTTCCTTATCAGCAGAGCAGATGAATCATCCTTGCTGTGGGACTTACTGGGGTAATGTGATTAATACCATTTAGTCTGGAGAAATTCGTGCAGATGCATCTGTTTAAAGGGAAAAAAAAAAGCCTGCCCTACCATCAGTAAGTTTCCGAGTAATTTCTTTATTTTCTTTTTCATTCACCATCAGATTGATGAATCTGAGAATCTAATACTGGTCTAAGAACACAGAATTTGTGGATAGCAAGTTGGTATCTGGTTCACACAGCTGCAGTTTTTTAGTATGTCTGCAGGATTTAAATACAGCAAGAATTCTGCATGGCTGGATGCCTTTACGTTTGATGTTGTACTGCCCCACATCATTGTATGCATTATAGCCCTTTGATTTCTTAGCTTTCTGTAGTGAATTGATCAGGATGCCAGTATGCCTAGCCCACAGCCCACAGCACACCATTTGCTTTCTCTTTAGTTTTCAGAAGCTTAAGCAGAAATCACTGCCTTGATAGTCTGCACTGCTGTTTGTATAGAGTACTGCATTTGATTTTAAGACTAAAGAACCAGAAGCTATGAGGGAGTTCTGTGACAAAAAACAAACATGAAAATTTCTGCAGCGGCAATAGAGAGGCTGTGTTCTGAAAGTAACTAATAGAAGGTTGCTTCTTGCACCTTGGCAATAATGATCTTTAAAGGAATGCTGAAACACTTTTAGAGATCCTCATTACAGTTATGAGAAGGACATGACATTTCATCCTCTTTGTGATTCACCAAATTTTAATTTACCAAAGGCAATTTACAACTTTGTTCGCCTCCAGTGGAAACATACACAGAAAGCACTGCAAAGGAACTAATTCCCCACGGAGGAACAGACAACCCCAGCAAGCAGTATTCATCCCTGACATCCCACCTTCCTTCCAAATATAACATGCTTCAACTGTGCTTTCTCTAATCGAAGTGCTGTGGCATTAAAGGAAACTGTGATGCTTATAGCTTGTCTTTCAGACAGCTGATGACAGCAAAAAAGGCCAAGTTTATTTAATGTGTCTCTTGACAAATAATAAATCAGTTTGAGCTCTCACCCAGAAATCTTGTAAAGCTCCTTTAGCTGGTGCCTTTGGAAGCAGAATTCTCCATCCATAAGCATGGTGGAGAAAATTTATGGCTGCAAGACCTCCCTTTTAATTTGAAAAACACCTGAACAACAACAATCTGAAGGGGCAGTGAGACAATATTCTCCTCCTTGTTGTAGTCAGTGGCAGTGAGATTACCCAGTTGTGTTTTCTATTCCTATAAAAATAAACATCCTATTGAAGTATCAGTATAGGCCAAACATCTCCTTTCAGATCAGCCTCGTGTCCCAGCAATGCTTTCTTGGTCTTGCCTCAGGTTCTGGCGCCTGAAATAAATGAGAGATGCAAGTGGCAAATGTCTGAGGTCCCCTGGCTTTCACTCAGGGCTGTCTCCTAGTCCCTGGGATACATGGCATCCTGGTAGCACAGGGAGCTCTTTAAAGGATTAGGAGACCAGCTGGATGAAGCTCATCAATGACACTATTTCCACCTTAGCCCCAGTGAAGCACACGAGAGCTCTCATTTTCCCTCTGAAATGTCTCACAGCAAGCCTGCACCGTGTGCACACACAGCTGATTCCCTGGGGAGGAGCTGAGGCACGGGGAGCTGCAGGTAACTCTTGATTTGTGCTGTTAACGTGCATCAGTAGAGGATTTACTGCAGTGAGCACGCTGGGACAACCTGCAAGGAGCAGAGGGAAGGCAGGGCTCGTGTGTCACCTTCTCTCTGTACTAGCTGGAGGGAACCTAATGGCTTATGGAGAATGCTGGGAGAAAGTAATGAACTTTAAAAGCAGTGTCCTTGCTCTTAAACTAGAAGGTTTGGTTCTAGGGCATGTTGTAGTAGCTGAGAAGCAGAGCTTATGGCTATATAAATACAGCTATATAAATACGTAGATTAGTGGCTGCTCATAGACCAAAGGAACTGATTTAAACCTGGTTCCTTCTTCATGGCAGTGTTTAACAATAAACTAACTACACAGCATGCTGAAATCTGGTAACCTTAAACAAAAGCTTAGCATATATCTTTTGAGACAATAGGCGGAAAGAAAAGGAGGCCTTGACAGGAGAAAAATAAGTAAAAAAAGCAAAAATAAGACACAAGAGAATAAAAGCAGAAAGCATGAAACGCAGGCAAAACCAAATCCACTAATAAGAGAATTGTCAGACAGGAAAAAGAAATAGAGAACAAACAGAGAGCAAGACAGAAGTAATGAGACAGGGGGGAAATCGGATTCAAAATGAAATCTGGTAATAAAAGAACTGTCAGACATAAAACGAGCCAATATATGACAAAGGAAGAAAGAGCCAAGGAGACGGAGGAAGGCAATCTTTGAAGAATTAAGCTAACCAGATGTGGCCTCCAAAGATAATTTGTAGAAAAGTTGATGTTACTCCTGATTTCTAATGAAAGCAGACTCTAAGAAACACATTTCTTTTATGCTCTAAGGAAAAAGGAGTTTGGCTTTTTTCTAAAAATAAGAAACTATATGAGAGAAATCAGAGGGTTTTGCATTACTTTTACAAAACTGTTTTGTAGGTAAGGCTGTGCTGAAAAACAATGTGAAACAAATAAACTGTAATGTGGTTTGTGTGTTGAATCTGTTGTGCTTAGTCATCCACCCTAATGCAGGTTCCTTGACCTAGCTGCATTGCCTTTGTTTCCTTCATTTCCAAATACAGACTGTAATATAAACACACACATAACTAAAACTGGAATGGAGCAGAATTCAAAATGTTCATAAAGGTTTTGGTTGTGGGAAGCATTTTCTACCTTGCCAGATAGAATCTAAGCTTTTCTTTGAAGACAAAGATGAAGATAAATCAGTGGAAGACGTGAACCCTTTTACTCAGGCAGAATAAACCCATTGGCTTCAAAGGACCTAGGATTGAAAGAAAGACCTCTGATTTAATAGGCTAGCTCAAGAAACCCAGAAGTCCACTTACAATGCTTGTAATGTTGTATTTCTTAAAACTGATTGTGTCCAGAGGAGTATATGCAATGAAAAATTAAGTACACATATTGGCAGTGCATGTCCCAGGTATGTGCTGCCTGCTTCACAACCACTCCCTGCTTACCAGCAGCAGTGGCTGCCTGTGGGAACAGCTCCATGGCCTCTGGAAGCTCATTGTGTCCTTTACTTACTGAATTTTGGGTCAGATCCTAAAATGGGTTCAGCTGAGATGTTACCATCATGTTCATTCTTGAATCTTGCAATCCTTCCTTCCTGCCTTCCTGCCTCCCTCCCTCCCTCCCTCCTTTCCTCCCTCCCATGTCTTGTGGTTGCTTTCTTTAACTTGTACAAAATACAGAGCTTTTTCTTCCCATTTTGGGCAGTGAATTCTGGTCTGTGCTGGTTTATCAGATGGTACTTAGCAGGAGTTTAGTCAAACAGTCCCTTGCTTGATGTGTTAAGTATTCCACTTGAAAACAGCTTATTTTATCTCGTTTCTTTTTCTCAGTTAGATGGCTAAAACTTCTCAAGTAGAGATAAAAACTAGTAATTAATAAAGAATAAACATATTTATTTCCTCATGTACCAGAATACAGACATTTGCAGAAAGTGTTGCTGTTTGTCAGATATTTGGATAACAATACCAGAAATAGCAACTGAGTAACTAATGCAGGCAAACTAAGCAGAAACTCATGGACTGAATGTAAGATCAGGACTGCTGCAGAAATAAGACAACCCATGCCTTCCTGTGAACTTTAGTAACCCTTGGAGGAAGCTCTGTAGAGTTCTAGTGATGTTAAAAATAGTAATTCATCCTATCTACTTCTAGTTTTGAGGATAACACAGAAGAAGGTACCAGCTCTGTGAACACAACTTCTGCGTTTTTGCTTTGTTTGGTTTTTGTTGGTTTTTTTTTTCTCTTCTTTTCCATATAATTTTTTTTAGAAGAAACTAATGCATTTTCTCTGTCTGTAGAAACGGAACACTTACACTGGGATATACTTGAAGCAGTATTTCCAGCCACATGTATGTAGCTATGTGAAAGTTAGTGGAGAGGTGACATTTGGAGAACTCTTCTGAGAGCACTCAGGGTGACAGTAGGGAATGAATAATAGAAGTGGTGCTTGCAGAGTTTTCTCTTGTGAGATTTTCCATGTCCTGGGTTATCATGTTTGATGCACTCAAAGTAGTAGGTTACCTCAAGGTACCTTAGAATTGGCCAAATTGTAGGTTAATCTGCTTGGGGTTTGGGGGAAAGGGGCGGGAGGAGTGGGGTGTTTGTATTTAGTCAGTTGGAGAGAAAAATTTAGAAATGTAGGTTGGAATATGATTCTTATAGGCAAATGTTTGGGTTTAGAGATATTTCCTCGATCCTGCTTGCAGTTTACAAGATGGTCTTTGTTTGCAGTGTAACCTTCAAGTGAAAGATTGTTTCACAGAACTCTTGTAAAAGCTTGAATGTAGGAAATTTGGTCTCCATGCAGAAGTTCTGGATCTCAGACAATTTCTCAGATGAAATTCATATTGTATTTGTAGATGAAGTTAATAATTTATGTAACTGTATTGGAATTAAGCTACTTAGGGTTTCACATGCTTATAAGGAAACTGCACACAGAATGATGCCTTAAGGATTAAACTCTTAGTGGTGGCAATAAATAATGCAGGAAATTCAAATATTGAATGCAAAAGAGACTTCAATCAGGCAGAGCCTTGCTGACATTTCTTTTCACACTACCCTGTTCGTATTTTTTCTACTGTTGTTCCTGAAACCAGTGGCCTCCTCTTGAGAATTTTATCATGAGCCATATGTATGCTTTGGTGTGGTTTAAAAATGAGTACTCAACTTGAAGGCAAATTGAAAATGCAGGAGGGTGGAACCCAGCAAGGTCAGGTCCCAAGTGAATCTCTGTGCATTTCACTGAACAATTTCTACCCTGAGTTATTGTGTAAATGGTAATAAAATAGTGAAGGTCCTGTGGGATTTGAAATCAATAGCCAAGAGTAGAGCTACACATCTGTTGCATTTATTTTTAATTATTTTAAAGACGGAACTCTAAAAGAGTTAGATTTTAGGGTTTTTTATCCAGCAAATGACACAGCTGCTTTAATAAACAGTCCACCAAGAAAGTCATATAAAAGCATTAAGAGAAACGTGCAAAGACAAGAGTTCAAAAGCTGAAACATCAAGCAGTGACAGAGTTGGTGAGCTGTGAAACCTTTAACTCTGTATTCTTTTGGGTTTTCTTTATAATGGAACCACTCTAACCTCCCTCTACCTGTCAGCCATTATTGTTAGCAAGAAGAGCAGGGCTCAAAGTCTGGAGTGTCTGTGTAGAAACATGAAATAGGATTGTTTTGTGTTCCTAATGAGTAACCTGGGAAAATCTTGGGCTTGTATGATGGGTGACGTTCCCGCACTCACACACAGAGACTTTGGCAACACAGTTTCCGACTTTTTAATTAGTATATGTCTTCAGAACCTCTTTACTCTGTACCTGTAGGGGTAAAACTGTTGTCTAGAATTTAGAAAACACTATAAAAAAGTGGATCATTGCATCAGGAGATGGCAGCCACAGGAATGTAGAAGCCAGACATCCCTTCCCTGGTGTCCCAGCCTTGTCAGTGCCCTCCTCAGGGAATGTAAGGTCTTTTTTCTTCTACCATGTGGGCAGGCCTCAGGGGAAGCCTTGTGCTTCTGTGCAGGACCTAAAGAGGCAAGCTGCAAGGGTACCAGAGCATTTTGTTTGTGATGGGAAATGCTTGAACAGGTAGTCAATTAACAGTCCAGACCTGTCTGCAACTGCCATGGAAGATTCCATCTGGCAAGTGCTGTGGCTACAAGAGGACTAATGGCTTTAATTTGGTGAGGGAAAGATTTCTGTTCTCTCTGAAGAACAACAATGGCAGAAAAGCCAGGGGACAGATTCTAGGCACTTCACAACAAAATACTATTTGACTCCGTTTATTTTATAGAATTAAAAACCAGAGTATTTGCTTTTTCAGTGGTAGAAGCAGAGGAGACTGGGTAGTGTTAGAGTTAAAAAACATGTATTTTGCACAAGAATGCTAAAGTAAAAAGTAAAAATGAGACAACTCAGAAACAGTGTTATGAGAAAAGTGTCTGCAGGAAAGCAGAAAAGAAATTAAATGCTAGGTTTTTGTGAAAGATGGACTATTCCTGCTCCTGGGAATAGAATTTTTAAGGATTCTAAAATTATAGACTGACAATTCCTTATAAAAAAAAGACAATTTTAAAATTTTATTCATAAAATTGAAAGTGAGATTTGCATAGGAAATAGCTAGGAAGCTTTTCATCTTAATTTGAATCAGAGGATTCTTTGCAGGAGTTAGTCATAGCAGAAGGTCTTTTCAACAGGTCAATATAGAAGAAAATTCCCAGGCTGTATTACTGGGAAAGATATGTAGCTGGCATTTTATCAGCTACAATCAAAAGCAGCAAGGGGTAAGAAGATGCCCTGGCAGTTTAGTTGAAGCTCTGTATTTGAGTTGAAGCACTGTTTGTTTTTCAAGACCCAAAATATCATCTAGACTTGGAACAAGGTTGCTATTCCATCCAGTGCAGGTGGGCTTACTGAATGACAGCACTTTGAGCAGAACAGCCTTTAAACAAATAATTGTGATGATGATGAGACCACTTTGAGAGCCTTAGAGCTGCTGTAAACCAGTGGAAATTGTGCCACAGAGTTCAAGCAATACAGTGTGCTGTGAAATTGCTGTACACAGAGCATGAGCCGATCAATGGAGCTGCGGCATTTCTTCCCAAGGGAAAGAGCTGTCCAAAGGCAAGCCCCTGAGAATGGAACAGAATGCCAGTAACATGAAAGGTGTGAGAGCTGGAATCAAAGCAGGCTTTGCAGACAGAGCCCAGACACAATGGCAGAGGAAGAAGGTTTGCAGCTGGTTTTGTGCACGTTCCAAGAATGCAGACAGTGGAAATGATTTTCGGGTTCCATGTGCAGAGGGAGCATGTGGGAAACCTGAAGAGGCAATGGAGGGTAAACTTTCAAAGACAAACACTCTCAGGCAGACTCTAGTGCCTCCAAGTTCTGTGCTATTCAGAAAAACTGTAAGATTCATGGGAGCAAGGTTACTACAGCATTTGAGTTATAAGGACCAAATTATTTTTTTTATTTGCCCTCCAAGTAACAAACCCATACTAGCAGTGTAAGTTAATCTAGTGTTCAATCACTGCAGTAAGTCCAGGGAGATGTGAGAATCCAGGTATGCTGATTCTTGTGTCAGTGGCTAGATAGTGATTTTACCTGTTGATAGAAGAGTCACTGGAAATGGAAATTTGTCTTGATATAATTTTGCCTTACATTCGATATTACAGATGAAAAAGGAAGAGCTTCTTATTAGAGAAATAGGAATAAACTCTTTTTAAAGCAGAAGGCTTAATTATTCAATTTGCAGAAGGCTGTCTGAGATCCAGTGTGGTGCATGTTTTGAAGGCCCATTATTGTCAGTGTTTCCAGTTAGATATTACAGAATCCATGGTGCACCTGCAGATTTGAGGGTCTGCTCTGTGCTTATCCATCCTGTGGTCTGTGTATTTGATAAAAACTCTTTAAAACATTAAGGGATAATTGCATTTGAGCAGCTTGGATCATAGAAATGCTGTATTTGATATTTCCCCTCTCAAACTATCTAATCCTTAAGCATGTTAAATGTGGTTGGCTTGTGTGTAGATTTAGATGCCTCACCCCATGAATCAGCTCTAAATTTAGTTAAAGTCCAGCTATTTTAGTTAGGCTCCAAGTAGCAGGACACAAGGACACTACATGACTCAGTTAGTATACAATAATGTGAAGATAGTACAAGGTGATTGCTTGGCCACACCCTGAGTGCTACAGAATTCTAAGCATCTCAGTGCAGTCAGCTGTAGTTCAGTGTTATTTAGGCCTGTTTTTCCCCCTTTTGCTATCCCATATTTTCACTTCCTTATCACTGTCAAAGTCTGACATTAACCTACATGTGCACTCAAAATCACTGGGGCAGAAATACTCAACATGCTGATTGTAGAGCACATTCCAGCATCACAGCAGAGACATGGATGCCAGGATAATTTGAGAGGTGCAAGTACAGAATTCCTTTTCTGCTTAAATAAAAAAAAAAGTCTCCTTTAGTGATTTTTGTTGGAAATTATTGACTGCTATGTAGGCTGAAAGCTTGATTCAGTGTTCTTTGCTGAGAAAATTACAACAAGTTATCTCACCATCTGTGATACTCATGTGAATTCTTCAGAGGAATGGCACAGTTGTTATCAATCAAATTTCTTTATCAAACAGACCTCTGCACTCTGCACTATCAGAAGAGTGTGTTCACAGGACAAAACAGAGAAAAATTATATAATGTATTACTCTCCTCTATTTCTTTTTAAGATGCTTGGCTGCTTGATTTACTGCTGTCCAGGAAGGCAGGTTTGCTGAATTCATGTGTGCAAAGCACTTGAGATGCACATTCTGCACAATACCCTCAGAAAATGCTTTCACTCCACAATGCCCTCCAGCACTTGTACAAATCAGGAATGTAAGTCTGTAGGTTGTAATCCTTTAAGACAGCTTTCTCAATCTTCTGGGCTGAGGTATAATCAGACAGCATTTCTGGAACATGCCAAACCAATCAGGAGCAGACATTTTTCCTACACGTTAAATGGCCTTTTTCAAGATGCTATCATTAAAATCTTATACCAAAATGTTAATTGAACAATATTATATTCTTGCATGCCTGCATGTCTTTCCCTTTCTTAAAATTGAGTTTAGTAATAGAAATGTTTCTCAAGCCAGCTAGCCAATGTCTGAGAATACAGAACAGCTGTCTCTAGTGAATTTTCCCTGTTTTTCTTTCATTAATTAAATATTCGACATTGTAGCATCCTCATTTCTCTCTTGTTTGAACTGGATCAGCTTCCATTCTCAGAACATTTCGTTGCACCAATTCATTCTAATCACACTGCTGCCTTGAGCATGTATTTAATCGCATCCCTGGGAGTAGAAGTGTGGTTCTTTCTGCATGCCTTGTACATCTCCGAATTTCAGAACTTTGTTGTTGTGATTGTTTTGTTTTGTGGGTTTTGTTTGGTTTTTTTCACCTCCACCCCATCCCTGGCTTTTTGTATAAGCCTCCCATGCACCGGAATCTCATGGAATGTATTTGCTCTTCATCTCCAGTGAGATGCCAACATAGCAAGATTGTCTGACGAGATACGTTTTTGTCTACTTACCAGTTTGTAACTAACCATTGATATAAAAATACCACAGTCCAATTAAGATCTCCAACTTACTGTAGCTGTAGTATATGCATCTTTCAGCCTCTCATTTAGTTCATGGGATTTAAAAACCTCGACTTTGTCTTAATCTTGAACTGAATTCTTGTAAGTGATGAAAAGCAGAAATAGTCCAATTGGCATAAATACATCACATTAGCTAGAGTGTGTGAGAGAAAATCAGGCTCTGTCAGTGCAGTGTGGTTGTGGAACTGTTGTCATATGTGATTTAAAAAATATTTGCATTTTGCAGCTTGGTTGCATTAAAGCATCTTCTGAAGTGAATTTGAGGTAAATATGTATAATGGCACTCAGGGTTCTTCTGACTTTAGCTGGTCATGTCTGGTGAGCTGCTGAAAGAGTTCTAGAATTTCTTTACACTGCTGATATTTGAGTAAGCAAGTTTTTCTCCATGTGTGGTGATCTCATATGCCCTTTATCCTCTTTATACTCTCCTTCTCCCTGCTCTCTCTTTCTGTACCCTGGACATGCAAGATGGCAAACAATCTGTCAGATCTGGAGCTATGTGCATGTGCTGGCCAGCCAGCAAAATGTCAGGTAGAATGTCGAATAGCTAAGTTGTACCTATCTGACCTCAAGTGTGGGTGCTGCTGGTTTTTTCTCTTGGGAATTTAATTAAGTCTGAGATAAAAGACCAGCCTAGCACTTTTTATCATTTTGTCAAAATTTGCAAGTGCATATTAACTATAGGCAGAAAAAGGGAATAGCAGACAGATAAGCTGCATTTAAATTATAACAAAACAACCCATTCTGTCCACAGCCATTCACAAAAGCCCCCCACTACCCCAAACCCCTAATGTCACTATGTAGTTCAGTAGTGAGTTCTTATATTAAAGGTGTTTACTGCCTGTAGTTCTTGCTTTTCATCTAATAGTGAACTACTTAATGCTTATATGCTTCCAACAAATGGAACTAAAATTGTGTAACATGCACTCACTTTTGGCAACAGTTCAAGAAAAATTCTTTTTGCCTTGGAAGGATTTAATTCTCTCTTAGTTGCTTTGAAATGTTCTGCTGGCCATGGTGCTCAATATAGTTACAACAGTGAATCCCTGCATGGTCCTGGATTTGTTACAGAATTTACTAAAGCCAGCAGTATCCAGAATTAGAGTATTTCAGCCCACTTTATTAAATAAGTCCCTAAGAGTCTTTGCAGTTACATTGTACTTAAGTGCTATAAAAAATTATTTGACACTCTGAGTTGGATCCTGTCTTACTGTTCCTATGAAATGAAGACTGTCAAGAAGTGCCTGGGAAGAACAGGTGGAGCTATGATAGAGGTAGGATGTTCTTTGTTATCCTCAAGTTTGAAGGTAAATAAGAAAAATCCATACTTTAAAAGCTATTCAGTCTGTCCTTACTTATCATGTATTTTAAAATGGTGCTGTGCAAGGCCACAAGGAAATAACTGGAAGAACAGTCACAATTGAAGCTTATATGGCCATGCTTATGTGCCTGTTTATCTGCTCCAAATAACTTCCACATTTCCTGATTGTCTCAGAGCTACTCACATTCCTCTAAGTTTTGTGAGACAGAACCTTTTTCTCACAAAACTTCCAATGGAAGTTGAGGATCTAAAGCAAGCTCCCAGGCTGAGGAAAGGCAGACAGAGCTGAGCTGTAATACACACTCTACATACTCTGCCTGGCAGCAGCTGCCAGTTAATCAATGCATATATAATTTGTTAATAACTGCAGTGTATGTGGTCTCTGGCTTGGGGAGAGTGTCTTAGAGGACATATTTTCATTATTTCCATTATTCATGGAACATCTTGTAGTGCTAAATGATATACAAGCAGCAGGAAGATGGAAAACTCATCTCTGTTTGATCATAAACTGCAGAAACCTCCAGGGACTAATGAGTGTATTAGAGCTGCTTCGTGCTCTCACTGAGGCCCAATGACAAACAGAACGTCCACAGCCAGATGCAGATGAGAAATCATCCATCTGTACTCTGACTGTCTTTGATCTGACATTACAATTAGGTGATTGCAAAGGGTGAGCAGTGTATGTGGGCACTCTCTTGCACATGCATTCAAGGGTATCTCAGCTCTGGTACTTGTTTCTTTAATTTACAATCCACAGGAAACTGTAAGGATTTCTTACTTCCATTAGTAACATTATCATTGCCGTTATTTTCTGGACAAATGCACTGTTTGTAGTGATGTGAAATCTTTCCCCTGAGACTCTCCTGTTTAAATATCCTCCTTTTGTTTGAAATAAAAGACACTTTAAGTTTCATTTTTCCTTTACTTCTGCCTCCGTCAGATGTTAAAGAATAAGGTACCGTGTTAATTCTGCTTGCAGGAATTCATTCCACTCTCGTAGGACCATAAATGCATTGTGAAGTGCATGTGTTGGGGGACGGGGGGTATCCTCCTTTGTTTTCTTTGTCCCTGTGTACCAAACGGTTCTACTCCCAGAGAATGGAACGTTATGCCTACAATATTTTTATTACACTATCTATAAAAGACAAGCCATGAAAACAGTGCACCAGGAAGATACAAGATCAGAATAAGGGCCAGTTGTTTTACAGCAACAGTGTGCTGCTATCCTATGCCTTTTAGGTCTGTTTTCCAGCTCTCCTACCACTTATGCTTCTGTTGAAAAATGACCTAGGGAACAAACTTCTATGGTCAGCTCTGGATGATCAAAGCAGGAGAAAAATCAAAGAAAAAGCAATGAGGACATGAGTTTGAAAGAAAAGGATGGAAAGGGGGAGGTATGGATAATAAGTTTCTTAACCTCGTCTGCAAGTCCCAGTTTCAAATTTCTTTATACTGAGCAGGAGAAGCGGACTATCAGCAATATGTGACTTTTACTGGAATAGTCTTTAGTGAGCTCAGATGTCTCTCAGAAGTTAGGAGAAATTTTCTGGTTCTTTTGACAGATTTAGGATCAGATTTCTGTAGTGGCTGCTTGCTGCACCTGCAGATTCCTACACGCAAGCAGGCTCCTGGAGTCACTGTGTGCTGCCAGTGGGGCCTGGACAGAGATTGATCTTGCCCCCCTGCACGTAGTGCTCTTCAGTAGCTTCACAAATGAATGATTTGGATACAGGACTAGAAGGGATGCCGAGCAGGTTTGCATATGATACAAAACTGGGAGGAGCTGTTGACTCCCTTGAAGGCAGGGAGGCCATGCAGGGAGACCATAGCAAATTAGAGGGCTGGGCAATCCCTGACCGTATGAGGTTCAACAGGGAAAGGTGCTGGATTCTGCCCCTGGAATGGGGCAACTCTGGTTGTATGGACAGACATAGGAATGAGAGGCTGGAGAGCAGTGCCATGGAAAAGGACCTGGGGGTCCTGGTTGATGGCAGGTTGAACATGAGCCAGCAGTACCCTGGCAGCCAGGAGGGACATCCCTGTCCTGGGGGCATCAGGCCCAGCATGGCCAACAGGGCAAGGGAGGGGATTGTCCCCTCTGCTCTGCTCTGCTCTGCTCTGCTCTGCTCTGGGGCGGCCTCACCTCCAGTGCTGGGGGCAGTTTTGGGTGCCACAGTACAAAAAGGACATTAAACTACTAGAGAGTGTCCAAAGGAGGGAAGGAGGATGTTGAAGGGCCCTGAGGGGAAGCCGTGTGAGGGGTGGCTGCTGTCACTTTGTTTGTTCAGCCTGGAGAAGAGGAGACTGAGGGCCTGCAGGCCTCGCTGCAGCTACAACTTCCTTGTGAGGGGAAGGGGAGCAGCGGGCACTGAGCTCTTCTGTGTGGTGATCAGTGACAGGACCCGAGGGAATGGCCTGAAGTTGTGCCAGGGGAGATTTAGGATGGGTTTTAGAAAAAGGTTCTTCCCCCAGAGGGTGGCAGGGTGGTGGTCACAGCACCAAACCTGACAGAGCTCAAGAAGTATTTGGACAACACTCTTGGGCACATGGTGTGACTCTTGGAGATGGTCTTGTGCAGGGCCAGGAGTTGGGCATAATGATCTTTCTGGGTCCCTTCCACCTTAGCATACGCTCTGATTCTGTACTTTCTTCTCAAAAAGAAACCGTGCAACAAATAAAAGGCGTTTTCAGACTTTCGTCTCTTTATGTTGCTTGCTCTCCATTCATCTTTTGGTGCCTCATGCTTAATAGCCTTGCTAATAAAAAAAGAAAATCAATTTCACTTCACTAGATTTCCCAGAGAGAAAGCAGAAAGTGTTATTGGTGGAATTTTTTCTTGAAACTTTATTATAAAAGAACTCCAGGCCTTACTGAGTGCCACACTTTTTTACAGGGGATCAAGGGCCATGTTGTGAGGTCCTTCTTCCTGTGACCCTCTGGTGCAAACATTTCATTTGAATTCAGCACATTTAGCATCTGCTAAATAGTTCATCAGAAACACACAGTATTTCCCTGAGAAAAAGTGTTCTTGCTTGGTGCTGTAAAATGTCATAAAATTATAGCTAAGGCAGTGGTGTTTATCATGTTGTGTTACTCAATGTGCACTATGTAGGAGTTTAACTAGGGATTCAAGGTGTGGGAAGAAGGTTTTTTCCCTTTGTTCCAGCCTTTCCTTGTTTAGTCACAGTATTATAAATGTACATCTAGTCAGTTTGATCTTTCCTGAAGCCTTGGGAATCATGGTTTTAGGTTTCTCAGTTGAGTGATCTGCTTTTGTTCTGCACGGTGTCGGTGTTAAAAGCTTAGGTGTTATAAAACAACACGTACAGCAGAACAGCACTTCTCATCTGCCCTTGCTTACAGGGTGCTCAGGGAGTCTCTGTGCATGGGAAACTATTCTGTCCTCTCTTCAGTTTTTGAAACAGAACATTTTGGTAGTCTCTCAGTATATTCTAAAGAGGTTTTGCAGGTAAGAGCTCCATCTGTCAACGTGGAAAACATTTTACAATTCATTAGACAGTTCAGTGTGACATAGTTTATCAGGGACTAATTTCTGTTGAAAATTTACATGTGAATACAAGATTCTAATCTAGATTACTTCCCATTCATTGTTTGGTGGATGCTATTCTGCCATAAAGACCTTTAGGAATCAGATATATGCTTGGAAGAGATCTAATCCAAAATGTGTAGAAATTGATTTGTCATGATGGAGGGGTGAGGACAAGTAGCAAAATCATGCATAAGTTTTGTATTCATCTTCCTTACTGTATGTATTTACTGCTAGCTACTGCTTAGGGTTAAATATTTGCCCGAGGCTGTACAGTTTTCCTGCAGAATAGGTGACAAATTAAATGGCTTGTAAGAAATGTTCTCTAAACAAGGCTCCATTATTTGAGTGGCACAGTCCTTCTCACCTTGAACTTTTAAAATTCAGAAATTTTTACTTATATCCACTTCTAGCTTGTGGTCATGTTAAGCAATCATACAGGCTATATATAACAACAGCAATCTCCTTCAATCCTTTTTTCTTCTCTCCTTTCTTGCTGCCCTCCAGGGTGTTGGAGTTTCCATAAGATGATGTATTCCTAGTTAGAATTTAAGTCTAGTGACTGGAAGTTCAAGGTTCGCATCTGCTCAGAATAATATTCTTGGACTATTGCCTATTAATTATTCTCTTACAAAAGCTTTGCAAGCAAGTATCATGGGTCAGGATGATTTAAACTTCCTTGAAATTAATCTAATTAATAGATAATTTTACCATTGTACTTTCAAAAAGATGATAAAGTTCAACAATAATGGACTCTACTATGGATTTTTTTATCTATTAATATCATTATAGATCAAATTTGGTGATCAAATTAAATCATAGATGGGTATTAAAAACCTTTGATGAAATAGTAATTTTTTTAAAATCTCATTCCAGTACTGTTGTAATGTGCTGCTTAGGTAGAATGAATTAAATGAATCAAACTGAACTTAGTCATTATTAGACAACAGCATAATTTAAAAAAAGAAAAAAAAATTGAAATTTTCCTTCCTTAGTGGTGTCACTACCTTACCTGATTTGATTCTTAGAGTAATTGATAAATTTTGAACTGCTTTGCATTTTTAATTTGTGTCTTAGTGGACTATTATCATATCATTTCTTTCCCTCTGATGCCATTTTTAATGGGCTTTTAGTTCAGCTTATTGAGAAAATAATTTACCCCTATATAATAGAATAACAGCATTTTCCCCTAGTCAGCAGTGTTGTCTGCTGTGGTCTGCTTTTGCTGCAAGTGGCAAAGGGGGTCTTTTAAGGTCTTTATTTTTTGCATGGTGCAGACTTGCTTCTCTAACTTAGCTTGTGTATCATGACTGGGTTTGGGGGGTTTGTGCCTCGCAATTGATTTCTCAAAACCTTTCTGATTCTCCTTCCTTCTTAGTCTCTGTGCAGTAAAATAGTCCAGCAGTTTATCCATTATTTTTCTATGTATTAATATCACGTATCTATATCTATCCTGTGTTTGTGGAAGACAGAGAAAACTCAGAGAATTTCAACCAGTGCAGAGCTTTGCTCTAAGTTTCTGTATTCTTTGGATCAGCAAAGGAAAACACTTTGGGTGTACTAGAGAAACTACATAACTTCTCCATTTCTGTGAGCGTCCAATAACAAGAAGAAAAGACAGAAGTGAAAGATGAGCAGCAAATATCTTGCTGTACTTACTGTTATTTTATCACCCCCAGTTTTATGATATCACGAAATCTCTTTTTCCTTTACTTTAAAGGGTTCTGTCAGCTGCTGTCTCTTTGAGGTGACAGTACAGGGCTTTTAGGAGATGACAGCTTTAGTGTAGAAAGGCAGAAGGGTGAAATAAAATGTTTGTAACCCTAGCAGCTTACCTCATCCTCTAATGCTTTGTGCACTTCTACTCTTCACTGGACAACATATGACATGGTTAGTACAATCTTGGTCAAAGTTTGAGAGCTAAATCGTTTAGTGTCAAAATTTCTCTTACCTCTGTTTAAAACCATAGTGAATGTAAAGTGACCTGGCTGTGGCAGGTTTTCTGTCATGGTACAGCCTGGGCACAGTGTGTTTCCTTGAGACACTTCCAAAGTATTTGAGTTAAGGCTGACCATTGCAAACTGTTTTTAAAGTAGTATCTAAGGACTTAAAAATAGATTCAGATGCTGTTTCCAAGACCCATTTCTGTAATTCCCCTGTCAGAAAGTGGAGAGTGCTTTCCAAAAATCTGACCCTAAGCCCAACAGCTCTATTATTCTAGCTGCTGCAGCCTTTTCTGTCCTGCCTGGCATGACAGAGACCATTTCTGAAAATTGTCGTGTAAAAACTTTCTGGAGGTCATTTGTTTCTTGCAGCTGATACCAAAGTTAAAGTAACAGAAGGCTCTATGGGTGTTCTGCAATGTGAAAAAAAAAAAAAAAAAAAAAAAGTCAATTAGACAAGCTCTAGAAAAACAGGATCAAGTAACCACGGTGCTTGACATACTGACAGCTCATTACCTAGAAGCAAATGACTTAGGACTCATTATCCTGCTGATCACTCACTGAATTATCAGGAATCTAAATAAAATTGAACCATGAAATACCTTCAGTCAGGGAAGTTTTGTAGCTGAACACACAGCGTGAGGTCCCTTTTGGACAACTGAGTTTATTACCTGTGGTCAAGGAGGATGCCCTAAAAGCAGAAGAGCAGAGGCTGAGAAGCTGATGTATCTGGAGAATGGGGGACCTACTTTCTGGAAGATTGAAGAGGTTGGTTTAATTACCTTGCTAAATCCAGTTGAGAGAAGATATATCAAGGTCTGTTTCTGAGAATGGACAGGACCAATTAGATACATTAAATGCAGTCTGTTGTTTAGAAAACTGCTTCTAATCTAGAGACGGTTCATTAAAATTAGCACTTTCTAGGTAAATACTTCTGAAAAGGTGGTGCCCCCAGTAACCCCCCAAGGCACCTTCTTTCACTAGTGTTATAAACTTCCAGCTGTGCTTCTTGTCATTGAGGGCACTTTGCATGGCCTAAGTGGAACAGTACTTTTTCTTAATACAACTCCAATCAGAACATCTGGATATCAGTACCAAAGTCTTAAGACTATTAACAGGGCTGAAATGCAGCAGCACAGAACAGCAACCACTGGAGTGGTGTCATGATAGAGAAACAAAGGCCAAACAACTCCAGGAAAAAGGGGCACATATACTTGCTGCTCTGCAGAGGACTCTGTTTCCAGAAAGAGAAAGGGTATTTAGTAAGATAAAGAGGAGAATTATTACGAGATGAAAGATCATGTTCTCAGAGGAAATTTAGAATGGAATTAGTCAGCTAGACAGAGGACTGTGTGTAAATGAAGAACAGTTAAGTACAAGATTCTTAAAAGCAGTTATGAAAGGAGAAACTGACAGGGAGGTTTGACTTAAGTGGGAAGTTGGGGCATAACTGCAAAAAGAAAGGATTAAATAATTAAATACTGCAGTTTCTTAAGGTAAGTAAAAGAGGAAAATTTGACTACAGTATTGTGGAGTAGTAAGAAGCTGCTGAAGTAGAGGCACTATCTGGCAAAATAGAGAATACTGTGTGACTTTTTGGAGGATTAGAGTATCTAAGCATAGTCAGAGGGTATAAAATTAGATGTTGTGGTACTCAGTGAGGTAGTAGCTTTCAGACAAAAGGAAATGGTGGAAGACAGGCTGAAATTTGATCAGTGAAATTTGTGGTGAATGCTGAATAACTAAGAATGAGAAATTGAAAATATCATGATTTAATGTCTTGGAACATTAACATCTGAAGTTGGGTCTTCTAGGCATGAAGTTGTGGGAGTCCCAACAGACCTAAGGTTTCAACCAATTAAATCTATTTTCCAGCACTGTGGGATTAGTTACATGTGCAGAAGCAAGGAAATTGCTGATAAATATTCTGATTACTCACATATTCTGGTTTTGATTTAATGAAAAACGTACAAAAAAATCTAATGAAAAAGGAAGGGTATCATTAATTTTGGCATCTAAAATCAAATAATAAATGATCAGCTGATTAGTGATATGCATTTTGTTCTTTTAATTTCTTCAGTAATGTGTTAATGTCACATTATATAACACTTCAAATGAATAAACCTGGAAATGAAATACATTAGGATGCATCTTTGTGTTCCTTCCCTGACTAGTGGACAACTTATCTCATTAATCTCTATAGTGGTGTTAATTTAAACAAACAACATTATTTGTTGAGATTTGTGGCTAGAAGACTTAGGGGTTCACTGAAAAAATCTTATGCTGTTTTATTTTCAGAGCAGTGGGATAGATTTTATGACTTCTAGTGACTGGAACATGTCATAAACTCTCATAAGTTGTAATGATTGTACAAACTACTGCAGACCCAAGTATTCTGACAGAGAATGTGGGCACAATGAAAGATGGCCAGTAACAAGTGGCCACAGGGCAATGGGGTGTTATGTCCTGTGCAAATTCCTTCTTGTGTTGGTACCTGCTGCTTAACCAGCACTGGGGTAAAGGTAGAGGTAAAAACTGATAAAAGTGAAGACCTTTGAGAGGAATAGTTGAAAACACTGAAAACAGATGAAACAGTAAATGTAAGAGTAACATTGCTGCATTCATTATATATGGGTTTTGAATATCATAGATGTTGAAATGTCTAGGGTCTGTTTTTAGAAGTAACTGATTTTGACTCTGGTTCTAAATGAACTTTAGGAAAACTCATCTTTGCCTAGTACTTCCAAAGGGTTGTGGGGTGCATTATCTAATCTCACCAGTGTCTCTGGCAGCTTCCCTGCTGGAAAGGAAAAAAACCTTTCTGTAACCTCTGGGACACTGTGATGAGTTCATTAAGGTTTTAGTGGCCTTATTCTGTTTCTTTAGATCAGATTAGTGTTTAAGATAATTGAAAGTATATGGCCTCAGGGCTGTTAGTGTGTGGGAGAGATTCATATCCTACAGAAAAGTTGTGGGCAGAACCTGCTTCCTGCACCAGGTGCAAAAATGAAGATGAGAACTTGTTGTTCATATCCAGGTCAAGGCTTGCACAGCTGGCACTAAAGTTCCCCTGTGACTGTGAGCTACAGAGGGGCAGTATTGGGTACCACAGGCATCAGCAAGAACATTCACAGGCTGGGTTTGGTGACACAAGACTTGGCTCAAGTGGGAGTTGAGTTTGCAAATTGAGTAACTCATACACAAAAGCCCTGGGAAAGAATTTAAAAATATATATTTTTCATACTGTTCCTGTTGAAATTTAATTGTGCTTCTGGCTTTCTCTTGCTCTCCTTTGACTCAATTAGAGATATCTTTATATGAAGGAGGGACAGAATTCCACAGTTGGCTTTGTTTGGTGCAAGTAGCTGGGTATGCTGTCATAGAACAAAGTACCTGGACAGTAGATTATATCTTCCTTATGTCTTACACAAAAATTATACAATTTGAATGTTTTGGGGGTTTGTACTACTTTTGTTTGTTTCTTTCATGGAAGTGAGTAGAATGTGGATGCAGGGAACCAGGGGTTTGAAATAATTTCTGACTCATGACAATCTCTCTATATTTGATGGACTGAAGGATGGAAAACTATGCTAGGTGCCCAGTTGTGTTGCATTTCTTTAATCAAAGTGTTCTAGATCAGCTCTGATAGAGTGGCTAGGAGTGCTTTCTTTTAAGTTTAAGAAAGCAACAAATAGAATATATTTGCATTTCCACATGTAGCACTTCCAGTTTTTAATATAGAATCATGTCAAAATGTGTTTTTATCTAAGCCTTATTAGAGATTGATAATCTTCTGCATGAATTTTTCATGGAGTTTTTCTTCTGCCTATGCTGGTTCAATGATGCATTTTCATATGAAACACATAAAGCTTTTTTAAGCAAAAATATAAGTGCAGAAAATCCAAATCAGTTCAATTACACTTGCAGATTAAAATAAAGCTGTAATATATATCTATTGTATTGAAATGCTAACTCTATGAATTTTTGATCTGCTTTAAAAATGTAAAACTTGGATTTTATTAGATTAGCTGTGGAGTAATCTAGACTGAATAAATCTGTCTTCCCTTCATGTGATTTGTCAGTGTTTGTAGTGGGTTTGTACACACAGCTTTTGCCATTATTTTCCAGGCAATAAACGCAGCCATGCAGAAAAGCCACCCATAAATGTCAGAAAACAGAGATATTTTGTTGCATTCCAAGGGCTTTGAAGGTCAAGTTCAATTCAGTTAGCTCACCCAGCGTGAGAGGAGCGTGATACGATGATGGAATGTGTGTTTGGGTAGGATATATATGTTACTGTCCCTGTACTATTCTATCAGGATAACAGATCAGTGAGAGATTAAACTTTACTGCTTGGAAGAATTTCTTTTGGAAAACTATCAATTTTTATAGTTTTCTCCAGCTCCTATTGAGATGCTGTGCAGAAATAATGAATCCAAGGAATTTACAGCTTTTATCACAATGGAGATTGACTCCTGATTGTGACTTTTGGTTGCTATTCCACTGCAGGTATCCCATTCAACTACATGTATTCACAAAATAAGTCTCAGATCATGGATTTTATTGTAAACATGAAATTGTATTTTGCCTTCTTCTGATGAAAAGAGGTTTGTATAAAAGCAGTTTCCTAATTCCTAGAAGTGAGAGGTCAGCACAAAAGGCAAAGTTTTCCCACTCCAAGGAATCTGTTCTGCCAAGTCCCACTGCAGCTCAGTGCTTTGTGGTTACCTTCCCCTGCCATGCCCCACTTTTTTTTTTCTTTTTGTAAAGAGAAGACATGATCAATAAAGCTCGTAATCAAGTTGAAGGCACTACCTTGATCAGTGCTTTTATTGAGTTTCAGTGCCCGATTAAAGGAACTCCCCAGTCAACAGAGGGATGTGTCATCCACTGCTTGAGCAGTATGTGAGCAGTCATTGTGTCTTGTAGTTGCAGCGCTGCATAGTCTTTGCTATCTGGAGAGTCTCTGTGGTGGCATCTGATAACCTCTTGCTCATGTTATCCAAGGATGAATAATGAACAGACTCCTACCTGTAGAAGGAGTACAGTTGTATTAAATGGGCAAGAAATTTTCTTTAAGTTCCTGCTGATTTGCAACGTCTTCCGGTGACTGTTTGAGCAGAAGTGAGTAAAGCAGGGTCAGATCATGTCAGTGAAGGAAATCTCTCTGCCAAAAACGTACGGGTCATTTGCCCCTCTGTGTTGGTACTGACATTGCATTGCTCAGTGCAGCCCCTCCTAAAAAAAGATGTAAAATGTAGTCCTGCCTATTTTTCATTGGGATCATAAAATAGTTGGATGTGTGCTAGGAGCATGCAGTGTTTAATGCAGTTGATCTGCATCCTAGATGAAAAACTCTGTTCTGTAGTGCTGTGAAAATAATATGATCGTTAATGTTTCCAATAAAAGTGCCTGGCTGGGTTCTGCATGCCTTCACCCAAACACACCCCCTAAATCCCCTCCCTGTTCCATGTGTGTCCCATGGAATGTTGCACTTGTGCTGGAACAGGCACTCCTTGGAATGGACCCTAATGTGACCATCCCAGCAAATCCCACATCCTCCATGTGCCTCCATTTGCTAAAAGATTCGGTGCCCTGAAGGTTTGTAAGCCACAGGAATAGTTTAAAGTCTCTCTTCAGAGAGGACTCTGCCATGCCAGTGTCCTGATTTTGGCTTTTTTTGTTTGTTTGTTTCCCCAACCCCTTTTTCTAAGCTTCCAATAAAGAAAACAGCACACAGAAAAGAACTAGAATTAAGCTGGGAAGGTGTTTTATTCCCCTCACTAAAAGTAGCGTTCTCCCAGCTATATTGTAGAAAATTTCAAATTCCTGTTACAAAATAGCTGATCTCAGCCCAGACTTCTCTGTAATTAGGTCATGCTTTTTATCAGCTATAAATGGTTCAGCCTATTGGAACGTTACTCAACGTGCCAGAAGCAGACAATGCTTGGAAACATGGAATAATACATTTTGCTTTTCTGATGATGTATGTGGCAGTTATGCATGGATGAAGTAGTCTGGAACAGGCTTATCCGAAGTAAACAGGGCGATTTCCATGTCTGATGGAAAACAGACAAATGGCCAAAAGAATTTAGACCCCGGGGTTTCCTTGCTTTCCTTGCATCCATAGAGGCTGCTCTTGCCTCCTGCCAATCCAAGACAACACTCCCACAGCTGTGCTGGAGAGTGCCTTGGTCAAATGTAAAACTAAAAAAAAGAAAACAGAAAAAAAGAGAAGAGACTACAAAAGATCTCTTGCAGCCTGACTGAAGTGCATCATCTGTGCTTAAGAACAGCTTCTTTCTAGTTCACCGTTACCCTTTTTTTAATTTTTTTTTTTTTAAAGACCAGTGTGTAAAAACTCGTTTTTCTCCTTTCTGAACCTGGACCTTTGCCTGGTGAAGGAACTGACTATTACTTGAATATTTTTATATTTCAGAGCAAAGCCAGCCTTTCATTCAGCCAGACCTTAAAGGGCCCATATGGCTCCTCACACTAAACAGGGTTTGCATCCCTGCCTCTGGAGCAAGGCATTCACCTGCTGAGGGTGCAAGACTAAAATCAATAATGATCCCTTGCTTCTGTTTATCTTTTCATGCTTATGAACAGCAGGTGCAGTGCATAGACTGGCAGAGAGAACATCCAGAGGAACTTTCCAAAAGCACTGTCCTCACAAAGAATAGTGTGGGGTGAAGCTGGTGTGAATGGTCAGAGCAAGAGTCCTGCCAAGTAGCAGGCTGGGCAGGATCTCCTTTTTCTTCCAGTGTTAAATGGCTTTGAGAAGGAAACAGAGGTGTGGTGTCAGTTTTTTGTTAATGTCAAGTCTGGCGTGGCAATCAGGGATCTTTACAGAAGGAAATTCAATGGAGAAAATCTGGGCTTGTTCAGATGGTGGTAGGCAATTACAATTCATTTGTGTGAATTTCTGGTTATACAGTTTTTGCTCTGTAGCATAAACTTTCCCCCACAGGCAGAAGTGAGCTGCAGGCAAGTGAAGGTTTCCAGCAAAAGGCATTTTCTTCACAGATGTGCAGCTTGAGAATATGGGATTGTTACAACATTTTATTTACTTTCATTTCTTCTGCCTCTGGGCTCCTGTCAAGTGTTTAATTTTATTTGTCTGATTATTTTCTTTCTTATCTAGAAGTTAGTGCTTCCAGAGGTTACATCCCAGTGTAGTATTTACTAAACATATAGGTATGTGATTAACATCCATTCCTCCTGCTGCATACCAATCACACTAATGATTTTACTGCTGTGAGCAACATTGAATTTATCTCACTTTCACTTTAGATGCCATCACATTACCTTTTCTGTGAGTTTTTGAAACAAGAAATTGAGTATTTCTGGTATTTAATGTCAAATAGCAAAGAAGTGCAAAAGACTTTTAATAACTGCATCTTTTTTCAAATACAAAGATCTGCTGACCAGAAGTCCGCTGGTATTTTATTGTCTTCTAAGAATCTTTCTTGATGGATTTGTGGGGCTTTTTGTTGTTGTTTTTCTACTGGTTTATGCATTTTTTAGTCTATTTCTGGTTGAAAGAATAAACTTTTTGAAAGGGATTTTCATGAAAATGTTGGCTGCTATAGAGTGCCTTTCAGAATGTTTGTGAAAATCCCTCAGTTACAGATTCAGTCTTAGGATGGTGCTGATCATGAATCTTTATATATTTCTATAGAGGAGAAAGAGAAGTCATCTGAGTGAGGTGTATCTGGCTGGATAAGAGTTAATACTCACATATGGATGGTGGGTTTTTTTTCTTTGAACTTTTCTCAGCAGGTGAAAAATAGCTACAATCAGGTACTACTTCAATAAGTAGTAACAACTGACTGCCAGGTTGAAAGATCACAAATTCTTGTACCAGCAGTTCTATTATAGGGGAGTGTATGTCAGGCTGTGTGTGTTGGAAAGCTTGCCAAGGTATTGATAAGAAGAGCTGGGCAATAATCCAGCACCAGAAGAAAAAAAAAAATCACCATTTGAGAGCTGTACTGCAGAGGCTTTTCTTTTTTTCTCCTTTTTAATACTACTTCATCATGCAGAGACTACATTAGTGTTTATATAATATGCATCTACAGCTGCTGATGGAGTTCACCCTAGTTGTGAAGGACATCAGTGGATCAGTAACTGGAGTTTCAGATTAAATATTCTTAACAGATCTTATAGAATGAAAAATCAACAACCTTTTTTAAAGTGTGCTTTGCTGCCATGGGGATTTTATGGGGATAGATATTTTAAATTACTGGACAGCTTTCAGCTGCAGTATAAAGTCAAGTGGCAGACTAGCCAAAGGCATGCCTTGCTGAGAAGTTTAGGTTGCTTTGGTGGTACTGTGACCTTATGGTGTGTGAGACTGGGGCTGTGCTAATGGTGTGTTTGTGCCTGGTAGAGTGGGGCTGTTTGCATAGGGAACCCTGGGCCAGGAGGAGACTGCTGAAGGAAGTATAGATTCAGCTTTGAGTAAGCATGAAACTGTTAGCAGGAACCATGGGATATGGGGAGCTCAAAGTGCTGGAAAGCCTGAAGGGATAAGAATATCTCCAGACAAATAAATGCTCCTTCTTATCAGGCTTCAAGTTTAGGGCAAGAAGGAATAATGACACAAAATAATTGCTGAAATCTGGCAATGCTTTGCAGTTTGAAGGTCTCAGAATCACTGGGGCTTTTCGAATCTAGTAGCTTCTTATGCATGATAGCATATGGAAGGCCTTCAAAATACTTCAACAGTTACTCCTTAAAACTTGGAAGTTCTTTGCCTTACATGATTTCATATCATTACTTAAATAAGTGTGCTCTTTCTGATGGGAATGCTGTATGTAATAAAGTTGTGCAGTTACCTGAGACTAATAAAAGGAGTTTACATATAGGAGGATTATCTCTTACATAAGATTTTTAATACAGACTGCTGCTGTTACATCAATTATTTGGACTGTGCTGATTACTGTTTTGTTCATTGCTCAGGTCTTACCCCAGTAAGCCTGAACCCACTCTGCACAGTTGTGGCTTTAATGAAAGATATGATTGAATATGTTGAGCTGCTATGAACCTAGACACACTACCTCTGAATTGTGAATCATCGTGAAAACTGAATTATGTAACAAGTTTTCAACAAATGACAGCAACACAAGAGGTACAGTGAGCTGTGTTTTGAGAGCCCTTGACCTGCCTTAGCCACAGTAAAGGCCAGAGCTCCTGCAGAGAAGGCATGCAAGAAGTAATGTGTCTTCTATTCATGCCTGCTTGAACACCACAGTCCTCAAACACAGTCCTGATTCATGGTACCTTCTTATGGGAAACACTTTTCAGGATAAAACTCACATGTTTCTTTCATTGTAACTCCCTATTTTTAGGTACACTGCATTTCCTGCATTACTTCTTCATCAGTGAACTTCATTTTTGCTCTTATTTCTCAGCTTCCTGGCTGCTTACATTCCAGTTAAACAAAGATGTCCTTCTCCAGGAAAAAAAAAAAAAAAAGTTGCTTTAATCTTAATTTTACTGGTTTTTGAACCCAAACCCAGATCTTACTGGTGATATAACCCCTACCAGCTTTGTTCTTCTCTCCTCCTAAGAGAGAAACACTGACAGCAATCTCCTGTGGAGTCTTTGAACATATTCAGGTTAACTTTCGCTTCTGGAATAGAAGAAAGTAAATCTTCAGCTACTGATGTTATGCAAATGAAGTTTGACACATGACTATTTCTAGAAGGATTTTTGCTATATAGTCTTACTCTCTTTGAAAACTTCTAGGACCCCTGCTTGACTATCTCTTCAGCAGCCCTGTTATAGGGAGTTTCAGGACAAAAGAAATAGCTGGAAGGCATGTTTTTTTTCCAATACCAGTGAAATCAGTAAGGTATACTGAGCTAGAGTGCTGAAAGAATTTCATTTAATGCTCTCTTGTAATAGAAAGTAGCTTTTAAATGGGATGCTCAATACTATAAAAGAGAAAATTAAATAAAACTATTTTTTACATATAGTGGTCTACAAAATGAAACAAATTCAGTAAGTGTAGCCATTATTGTTTTCAATTGGTGTTATACTTGAGTAAAAACTGAAACCCTGCATCAGTCCTATAATGAAAGTAGTATGATGTGCAGAGATATTAAAAAAGTGTCGAGTTACTCACTCTGCCCATAAAGGTAGGTATTGTGAAAATAATACAATATTACTGCTTATTGTGTCATCTGAGAGACTCAAAGCCCTCACACAAATCTTTACCTTTCATTTGTCCTTCCAAGCTCAGTGCTGCCATGTATCTATAAAATAAAAGAAAGAGTGAGTACTGAAGAAAATCAATTTATGAAAAAAGGCTTATTTGCACTTGCTGTTTGGGGCATGGTTCCTAGGGTTCTTTACTGGAATCTTTGATAATACCATGTTCAACTTTGTCTTTGAACAAATTCAGGCAGTTACTTGTGATAGAAACAATAAGGCTGAAAAACAAAATAGTTCTTGAATGAAAGTTTTGGAGTTGAGTAAAAGTCTTCTTCTCTTCAGTTCTTTGTGATCTTAGGGAAGTTGATTTCAACCTCAGTTTATGCACCTGTGAAATGAGTTTTTACTGTGAAACTCACTAGGATGGGGATTTATTCCTGCTTGTGAAGTGGTTTGATAGTCTCTGCCATATAATACATGCCAGGTGGCAGGGCGTTGTGCTCTGGCTAGAAAGTAGAATAAAGGTACTTAGTACAGATCTCAGTGAGATTTACAACTTAAGAAATTATCTTCCTATGCTGAAAATATTTCCTTCCTCCCTCCCTCCCTCCTAGACAACTGTATGCAACACAAAAAAATGTTTGTGTCTTATTATTCTGTCAGGTATTATTGAACTGTAAAAAAATGATCTTGTCATCTCACACTTCTTAACAGATTATGAAAGAAAAATGACTAAAACTTGTTCAGACTGTCAAGTTCCTGCCAATGTGAAACGCCAATGAATCACCCTGGCACTGGTAATTAGCCAAAACTAGATGATATGAAGCACAGAAATAGTGCTTGGGACCATGTTGTCAAATACATATATTTATACCCCTGAAAGTAGTTATTGTTTTATTCCCATGAAGTTTTTAATTAAATTCTATCCAGCAGACTAGTATGACACTCCTGTTTTTATTTCAATTCTTACTTTAACAACCTAGATATAAATAGAATGTGATTCATGCCTACTAGGTATTGATTTTGATATACATACTAGACAGAATGAGCTTGGTGTCTGAGAAATCACTGACACCAAAAGTGGGATGATGCTGTTGTGGGGATTGAGTAAAAAGAATTAGAAGTTACTGTTTAGTCCTAGGGAGTGCTTTTGGCCCATTGGGGTCTCAGGTATTGCAGTTCATGTACTCTGGTCTCAAGTTTCTCCTCTTCTGCCTTTTTTTTTTTTTTTCCTTTTTTGACCTGGGAATGATCCTGTAGGTGGACTTAGTCTCATTAACAAAAGGTGAACTCCTTCACTCTTCTGCCACAGGATCCTGTATTCATGAGAAGGGGAATTTTGTTCTTGCCACTGTCATCTAGGCTAGTCAGGTACTATAGTGACTGTAATAAAATGTAACAAAAACTAATATACCATGCAAGTCGTCCAGCCAAGAAACTCTTTAACATATGTCTTACTGTGTACTCCTCACTGAGTATGTGAAAAATGGGAAACATTTAAAAGATGTTCATAACTGAATATACATTTCTTATGTAGATGTTGTCAGTATCAAAATGTCTACATTAAGTTAGCTAAAAAAAAGAAGGGATTGATTGAGATTTATGCACAGGATATGTCCATGTTAGAGAAACATTTCTTTTGTTAAGAGACAATTTGCATTCATAACTGAAAATTAAGAAGGAATAAGATTTGTTTCTCTGCAGACTTACTAATTAGTGTTGGTTTAGCTCTCCCAAATGGTAGGATGTGTGAGTATTTAAAATGTTGATGCAGACAAATTTTGAGACAAATTACAATTTGGTATTCATCCCTCTATATAGCTTTAGACTTCTTTGTCATATCCTAATGACATGTAGAATTTCTGGATTCTCAAATGCTAAATTTGAAGTTTTATCAGAGGACCAATAACAAAATCCATTTATCTGCAGTAAAGGAGATTTTACAAGAAGCAGTAAATAACAAATAGCACCTGGGTTTGGTTCTCTTTTTTTTTGTTGTTGTTTTGTTTGTTTTTTTTAGTGAGCAGGTAAAGAACATAGGGACTTAAGGGAATCAAATTACTTTTAGAAGTGCCCTGTACAATACTCGTGGCCACTGAGCAGACTTTACTTGGTGCTTTAAGAAGGCTAAAATTATGAAAAGTATGTGCTTCGGTGTTTTTCAGTATTTGTACAGTGAAATTTATGGAGCTACTGAAATGCCAATTTGCAGTAGTCTTTCCCACTGAGAATGTCTATTGTTGGATCTCATGCCTTCAACAAAAATTGCAGGGGAACTGAATACTTAATACAAATGTCCTTTGTACAGGTTGATAAGTAAACATTGTGTTTGCATATGGCTAGATCTTTTTTTTCCCCAAAACAATTTCAACAGATGCCTTAATTCTGTTCTGTTGTAAAAATTCCTTTCTTTCATTTGAATGTTCTTGTTAGTGGAAATTCTTTCTGGCTAAGCAGCACACAGAGAATCTTTGTTGTTTTCCTTTTCAAGCAATATTTTCTTACATAAAAAAGCAAAAGGACACAATTTTTCTTTCATCTGGTATTACACTGCATTTAAAGAAAAGAAATATAAAAATCAGGTGGCTTCCTAAAAATTTAGCTACACAATCTGAATTCTTCTCAGGACAAGGGCTGTTTAGAACAACTCCTTGTGAGAAGCACATAAAGCTGATTGCACTGTTTTCAAGTTCAGAGCAGATCTGCCCGAGATAAAGGAAGTAAAAAGTGATATTCAATAAACCAGGAAGATAGGATATGTGGAAATCAGGTAGTAGCAATCTTGCTTCCTTGCTTCCTGTTTTGATTGAAACATGCTCATGTAGTGGAATGAGACTCTAGATTCCCCTTTAAATATTTGCAATATTTTAATTCTGATTTGCAATAAATAATATGACTAATCCATGCTCCCTCTCATTGCTTTATGATTATCACTTGCACTGCACATCTTGGCTGCTCTTAGCACTTACAAGGCTCTGATATATAGCTAAATGTTTCTGACTCCATCTGCTACAAAGAGAAGTGACACAGAAGTGCTCCCCAGCCATTTTATTGCAATTTAATGTAAATCTGTTACAATGCAGATGATGAAAAGTGCAGTGGCTTCCATGAATTCTGAAAGCTGCGATTGGGTTGTGGCTGCTGCGCTGCCCTCTGAAGATTTGCTGGGTTTAATTTTACATTGCACAGCCATTAGCTGACTGAGATTCCTCACTGAATCATGCTGCCAAAATACTTCTTCATCCTCCTCTTCCATTTCTCCTCACAGTGACCTCGTTCCCCCAAGTATTCCAGCCCAGTCTCTCATTGCTTTTATCTTACAAATTGTAACCTCCCAGTACATCAGAACACAGAGCCATGCAATTGACCCCTGCAGTGGATTATTTTGTTAACTCTTGTTTGTGGGAATATCATAACATCCCTTCCAATTTGCTGCGGGCTCATTGTGATTCTCACTGTTGTGCAAAGAACAGATTCATCTTACCTGGTTGCAATGAGAGCTTGCCTTTACCATGGCATCACATGTGATCTTACTGCAGTCGTGTAAAAAAAGTAGTGTTAAATGTGTTCTGTGCTGATTAGTTGGTGGTATTTGTAGATGGGAATTGGGGTGATCAGATTCTGTCATCCAGCATTAAGTGTTATTATACACTCATGGATAGGCCCTTAGGCAAATGATTTTTTTCCCCTGTATTTTCTGTAAATGTTACTGTTTAGAATGATAGAATTACCTTCAGTAGAGTAATTAAACTGTGGCAAATTAGGTAAACCCAGAATGTAATTAAAGTACAGTAAAAACTCCTGTAAATGATAATTGTTTCATTCCCTCTGGGAAAATGTGAAAATAATCTTTTTGATAGAGTATCATATCTAGAATCTTTACGCATGCCAGCTGACATGTTTGTCCTTAAGTAATTTATCTGGAAGTAATTGACTGCGGTATTTAAAAATAGCTAAAAATAAGGAGAATATATTTTCTTACAAGTTTTTCACCTGCAGACTGGGGAGTTACCCAGGGAAAAAGTTGTGATCTTTCTGTGATTACGTTCTCCAGTCCAACTGACTGGATGGGGTAGAGGCAGAAGGGAAGGACTAATTAGACACAGACTTCAGATTGGTTGAATTATTAACAGTGGAGGTCATCTTGTCCGAAATAATAATGCCTTACTTTGTAAATTCATGAAGCTGGAATAAGGCAGAAAGTGGTGCTGACTTCACCAACAATTTATTCTAAAGTATTTAAAGTTAGAGCATGAATTTTGTTGCATGGAATGATCTCTAGTGATGGTGATCTTCCCAGTAAACCTTGTGTGGTGTCACTGCAGATGGCATCTTCCTTTTGTGTATTGTCATCCCTAGAAAACTGATGACTTTGAGTGAAGACTTTGGTACGGATGTTTACATAAAATCTTTGTTCCAAATGCAAATAAAATTGAAAGTTGATAGACGTTTTTTGAACCTTAAAAAAAAGGCTTGGGTTTGTTTTTTTTGTGAGCAAAACTGACTCATTTGCAACCAGTTCTAAAAGAAACTCTGCAAACCTCTGAAGTGCAAATTTATTGAAATAAAACAATTGAGTCACCTGAGTCCTTGTGCTCCTGCAGCAAGGTGGCTACCAGAGGAATAATTTCACATAAAGCTTTCTCAAGTGTTTTTCCTTCATCCTCCAACTGAAGATATGTATTTTTTTATTAAAACTGACTCTCAATTTTAATAGTTCATTTCCTTTCTTCTTTTCATCACAGAGAAAGTCCATTGTTGCTGTGAGTTTCATTGCAGCATTCCTCTGTCTGATCATCGTTCGTCTCACAAATGAAGTAACTTTTCCTTTGATCCTAAACTGCTTTGGACAAACCAGAGTCAAGTGGATCCCATTTTCTAATGGCCAAAGGCAGCCTCTGAAAACTCATTATGGATATATAAATGTAAAAACACAAGAGGTAAGACCTGGTTTTAACAGTCTGGCAAAATGGACTGGTAGATTTCTTTTGCTCTGATCCCATCTAATGCTTTTTTACAACCTGCCCAGTGTAAAAATTGAGCAAGAGTGTTTCTGAGCAAAGTGGCTGTTTTAGAAGTCTGCTACCACTTAAATGACCTCTGAAATTTTAAAAATCTCTCCCCCATCTGCAGTGGAGAAAGCAGTGAAATGGCCTCAAAAATACCCTTGATAGAGTAAAAACTTGTATAAACAAAAAAGAAAATTTTTCAGATTAATTTCAATCCTTCAATCCCTCTAATACAAAAGGAAATTTTCTTTGTTGTAATAAGGTCCTAAAAATGTTTCATTTTGCCTGGGCTTCCCAAAGAAGTACCTTATTTTTGTTTGTATGGGCATGAAAGAGGAAGAGGCAGTGATTTGTGAAATGAACATGTGTGAGGCTAGTAAATGTATAAAGCTAGAGGTTTACTGGATTTTTCTGGAAGTGTTGCATTAATACTTGATAGCTATTTCAAAGCTAGCTATGTATTTGCATTCCGAACTTTAAAAATGACTGATGTGTATCTGCTTTGCAAAATACTTGCTGTGTGATAAAAATACTTGTCTGATGAAATTAGGTTTTACAGGGTCTCCTGCTTTAAAGTGTCTTAAAATTTCTAGAGCTACTGTTGGGTATTGATGGTGGTGCATTTTCTTCAGACTTTTTCCTCTCTCTTTGTAATATTTGTAAAATGGAAACTTTCAAAATAAGATAACATAAAAAATGAACTCTTTCTATAGTTTGTGATCAGTTATAACACTGTCAGTCATGAGAAATACTATCAGACTTCCACTAATTGCTAGTTATTCTTTTCTATAGAATTACAGTTATTAATAAGTGAAATTCATTCACATAACAGCTTTTATAGAGAATGAAAATACTTTACCCCTTCATTATATTTAGTCCTGTAAGTGCATTGGACTAGTTAGTTATTATCATACCTTTAGTGGGTTAAATATGAAAATCAGAATGAGAGAGAGGTAGTTTTTAGCCTCTTTTAAACATATATAGCTTTTAATCATTGTTCCTGTAAGATGCAGCACTATTTTGGAGGCCAAAGTACCTTATCTATAAAGCAGAAAAAGGACAAACACCTGAAAGGAGAACTGTTCAGATGTGACTAGTAGTCCCAGGAAAGGCATGGGAGGTGCTGTTGAGCTCAGAAGGGTTAAGGCTCCATCCAGCATCTCCATCCCTCCAGGAATGAGAGGGCAGCGTGTTCTGCATGTCCCTGGGTTGGGGCCACAGCGGCAGGCCTGGAGTCTGAATGAGGCTGAACTGCCACGGTCACTTGATCACTATCAGTCTGAACTGATCACTGGAGAAGAGAGGAGCATGCTAATCCATTTTTATTCACCACTGCCTTCAGCAGAGGTTAGAAGTAGTTTGTGAGGGCCTTAATTCATTCTTAAATTTGATAACACGCTTGGAAGTTCTAACAGTAAATGGAAATGAATGTCCTGAAAGCCGGTGACCGGTATCGATTCCTAAGACATTTGTCTCAATTTAGCTTAGGTCATGAAGGATTCCTTAAACTTAGTAATTTTAGTTGTTTTTCCTGCTGTATTTGCAAATTATATTAATATTTGCTAATCAAAATGATAATGAAGAACCTGAACATGGCTTGCTTATTGTAAATGTACCAACTTTTGACTTAATTATTCCCTGTGTGAGGGAACTTTTGTTATGATGCTCATGTGGAAAGCTTTTGCACAGCTCATGTTCCTAACTCACACTCATAGCTTTGTCAGACTTATATGTTAGCAATATGTTAGAACACATATTGCTTTCTCAAATGAGCATTTGTATACTATTTGTATTAATATAGCCAGAAACTATCAGTTATGAATTTCTTTATTGCATCAAATACATTGAATTTCTGCTCATTTCATAAAATTTAGATATTTTCTAGGTTTTTTTGTGCTGCTGCAGTATGTAAGATAAGCAGAAAAGTCTATTCTGTGAGACAAGCTAAGGCCTCAGACAGATGTGGCCAAGTTTTTTGCAAAATGGGACACATGGTATCTCGTCAGGAACCAAATAGTGTGAGGAAACAATACTGCAATGAATTATCAGAAAACAAAGTGATGGAAGAGAAGATAGGAGAGAAGGCTTTTAAAGATGTGGATTTTGGCTTTTTATCTTCTCTTTTATGGAGGGAATCTTTTTGCACCTGTTGCATGTGCTCATATTCTCTCTCCTAGAGTGTCCTTTGAATCCTGTCACACCACTGGTTTCTCCTGCTGTCTGGTAGCACTCCCTCCTGTTCCTCAGCCACTTCTAACATCCTCCTTCTTTTCTTCACGTTTGTTCTCTGTTCTCCTTTTACCTGTTCCTCTCAGGCTGCACTCCAAGGTCTGGCTGCATGCCAGCTCCTCAGTGTACTTAAATACTTAAATGTACAAGGTCAACAAACCAGAGGAATCAGGGTAATTTGCCACCAACCCAATCAGTCATCTGAAGTGACAGGGAAGCCTGGGAAATCTAGAATTAACTACTTCTCTGCCTTTCCTGTCTCGCTATTGTATACTTACTTTCTAAAGAAAAAGGAAAACCAAACCAAACCAAAAAAGGCCCAACCCCCCAAACTTTTCCAAAGCAATAAAAGTTTAAGTTAGGAGGAGCTGGTTTTTTGGGGGTAAGGCTGAGTGGGATGAGACTTGAAAAATCTTAAAAGACAATGGAAGATTAATTACTTGGTTAAAGTGGTAGTGATCAATCATTTGTATTAAAAAAGATCAGGAAATACGGTGATATGAACATTAGTGTTTATATCAAGTAAAAAACAATGGTGTGGCTGTTATTAGGTATGATCAGAATAATGCTGTAAAGACAGTTTTCACGGGTGTTGTGTATTTGACTTGACACTGTAATATTGTGGAATTTTTATTATTAAAAAGTCTGAAAAAAATTAAGATTACTAAAACTCAATTATATTGGAGTATTTAATGTAAAATGCAAAGAGAGACAACTTAATCCACAATTAAGGCTGTACATAATACAGGGTTGTTGCTATGGTTTCCTTGATTTGTAGCCATAGCAACAGCTTTGGGAAAACTGTCTTTATGTACAGTAAATATATTAGATTTGAAATACAAATAGACGTGAAGTGTTGTATATAGTGGGCCATTATGTCTAGACACATTATAGTTTCACTTTGGAGATATTTCTGAAATAGAGGATTCTTCACCTAGAAAATTTGCATCCAGAGCCCACCCTCACTCCCCCCAGTAGGAGAGGATCTTGTAGTAGCCTTCCATAATGTGATCTCTTTTCCCTTTTCAATATCCACATCCGAGGTGACTCCTTGAGATTTGTGGGAAACTCTGCCTGTCTGTTTTGCAGTATTGCTGTCTCACTCAATACATGAATTTTGACCTTTCAGTGAGAAGGAGGTGTATGAACAGGATGACCTTTCTTTCACTTATTTCCTCCACTTCGTGCCTGTGGATTTTTGGTGAGAGGTCCCATGAAATCTGTCTTTAGGAAATGTCATGCCTATCATGTTTTCTTATTTTTATCCTATTCTTATATTCTTATATTTTTAATCCTATTCTTTTATCCTATTCTTTTTATCCTATTCTGCTTTTTCATAGAAAATATTAATTTGATACAACTCCACAGTGGTTACGCAATTGAAACCTATTGGAATAAACTTCGTCCCCACCCACATCAAGCTGATGTAATGACTCTTTTTGTGTATCAAAAATGGGGAAGCAGATAAAAAGAAGCAGGTAGAGAAAATATAACCTTCCTCCTTCTTTCATACCACTCCTACTCTACAAAGAGTTCTGGCAAAATTAATGAACATCATGTATTTAAATTGCAGCATTATGACATCAATTTAAAATCCATTAGCAGTTTGAAACTTTATGCTAGGCAAGTCTAATAGTGTTCTTGGATATTTGATTGTGCTTCCTGAAAGGTGAATAGTGAATAGATTTTTACTCTACCGTCAGTATTAAAATAATGTAGCATTTTCCTACATACGTAAAATCTGAAATATAGCTGCAATAACACTTGAAGCATAATTATAAAAGTATATTCAAGTACTGAACAAAGATTAAATTGTTCTTGGAAAAGGGTAAGTTCTGAGATGACCTAAAATGCCTACATTAAACTGCAACTGTGAGATCTAATGGCTTCCTCTGAAATGAATTTTGAGGGAGCAAAGAGCCTTTGTGTCATGAACATTGAAGAATCTTGCATTACAGTGATGAGCGCTAGATAAAAGGAGTGTGCATTGTAGCACTTAAGACTTTTTAAAAATCCTGTCATAACTGAAAAACTCATCAGTACTGTATTGATATTGAAGAAATCCATTTGGATCATATTATCCCATACCGTTTTGTCCCTAACCTGAACAGAGCTGGGTACAAGCATTAATTACCCACAGCTACAAACGTGTGACTGGACTGCCTAAATCTGGTTCCTTTTTTTCTTTTCCTTTTTGCCAGAAGTTCTGTAGTAGAACTTGGCTGAAATGGGTGGAGGTTTCCACAAATGAAATACCCCAGGTATGAATATTAACAGGAGGCTACACACCTTATATATATTTGTGTTGTCATTTTTGTTGTTATTTTTTTAACACAATAAATTAAGTGCCCTTAAAAATTACCTGAAATGTAGAGGAAAACTAACATGACATGCAGAAATATGGGTTGTGATGTGGTCTCTGGCTGTAAAAAAAGGCACATACAATTTCAATAATAGCAAAACCATAGTGTTCAGTGTGTTATAAGTAATCATTCAATGGACCCACACCAACCATGAGACACCATCTTCTTACAAAACTTGAAAAAATTTAGGTTTTTTTTAAATTTAAAAATGCAGAAGAAAAGCAAAAAATGGGATTGACGTTTGAAGTTAGTTCCTCTCCTGATATGGGAAGTAAGAAGAAATTTTCAAAAAGACTAAAATTTTATAAGAAATATTATAAAAAATGTAAAGATAGCAACCAACCTGGGAAGGTTTGTTTTGCCTCTGTTAGTAATGGTTGAAAATGACACTATGAAGTGTCAGTGGAGAATATTGGAGTGCTATTGGAGAACGGATTTGGGTTTGATGTCAGAAGAGAAGGTACCAGACTCTGAATATGAGTGGTGTGTTCAGCTGACTCCAGAGATGCTTGTTTCATACTCTTCTTGGGAAAAACTGGGTCCTAGAGAGGCTAAAAAGCTACATCAGCCAAAACTCCCTGTGCCAGAAAGTTACATTAGTATTTAATTTCTGACACATGGATTACTTCTGTCCTGTCTTTTCCTTTGGGATCTTGTTCTGTGTTACAAATTAAGAATTCACAGGATATTTTGGTAATAGAAAGTCATTTGTTTCATAGTAATTTATCATTTATATCCCTTCTAAGACATGGTTTTTTTATCAGTTGCACAGTTACTTATTTCAGCCTCAAAAATAAGGTAGTAATAATAAGAATGAAAATACAATTAAACATGCAGTATCTGGCTATTTTTATATTCTGGATATTTTTCTGCTTCCATTTTATAAATTTTCAGGAACAATTTTTGTTGGAAGTATTGCAGAAGGATTAGTTACATAACACTTTAAATGACAATCACATTTCCTGTTAAACTTCTGAGAGACATTCATATGGTGGGTTGATGGTTCCAGTCCCCCCACCCCTGTTGTGTTTTCTGTCTGTACCAGAGCTCCCATTCCTGGCTCTGGGAGCCATAGGCACACACTCAAAAATAAAATTCCTGCCAAGGACTTTAATCACTAAATGAGGAATTCCAGGAGCACATCTTCTATTACAGAAATAGATCTCACTAAACAAATAGACCTCACCAGAATCCTCACTGTCCTCTTCCTCTTTCCAACGCTCTTTTGGCCTGGAAGAAGAGAGAATGATCCAAATAAGCTGCAAGGTCCACTTGAAACCACTCAGGCTGTTATGAACCTACAGGAGAGAAGGGAGCACAGATAATGTGTGTCCTCAGTAGAGCAAATCCTGCCAGCTCAGCCGTTTTCCTTCTGTATATATGGAATTAGCTTAGGTTTTTAAAGCTGCCACGACTCTGATGGTGTCTCATGAGGAAAAAGTCAAGTGCCAGGATAAATATATCAAGTATTCTATACAGAGGAATTAAATCTGCTCCACATACAGCCTCAGTGTGATGAGTCAAGCAGTGTTGCCTGTGTGGCAGCTCTGCTTTAAAAAAAAAAGACTAAGGGACTTGAAAAGAGATTACTATCAGCCAGTGAGCTGTGCCTTCAAAAGTCAATCCCTAAAGAACCTGGGCTGGTAGAAATAAATGTCTACGATGCAGTCGTGGGCTGGATTGATCTGTTGAATGGAGCTTTTAGGTTATATCGCAGAAGGTTACTGGTATCAAAGATTTGCCATCCACCTTGGTTATATGTAATTTTCAGAGATTTCTTCCATCTTCTTGGGGATTTTTTTTTACTGCTGCTGAAGGGTAGGGTTATAGTAGCTAAAATTAGTTTCCCTATTGAGAAGATGGTAGTTGTGTTCTCCATGTGAAAAGTGTGAACAATGAATGTCTCCCCAAATGAGAGACACACACCTAGAAAATTGACTAAAGATCATCTGGAAAACAGAAGAAGAGCCGGCTTTTGCAGTTAGCTAGCTTTATAGGCAAATTTCTGCCAGCAATGTTTTGTTTTAGCTTGAATGGCAGGTGGACTAGAAAAGTGAATGGAGTATTCTTTGGACTGGTAAAGAAAAGAGAGGTTTGGTGTAGTGTCTTCTTGAGTGAGACAAAACCTCTGGGGGAAATAGGAAGGATGTAATGAGCAGATGAGAGGTGAGGCTTGTCAAGGAGAGGAAGAAGGAACTTACTGATTTTACCCTGGATGAAAACTTACTTCTTTACCATGACATGATTTCAGCTTTTGTTGTCAAATGAAGGATGGGCTGTTTTGCATTAATGGCAGGTGAGGCGTCTCCTTGGTGTTCCAGTTCATCCGCTGGGAGAGCAGTGCCCTGTCATTTCCTCCCTGAATATTCTCCCACTACTGCTGTTTAAAAATGAGGATGCCTTCATCAAAAGAAGCTCAGTGTCATTCTCCTGAGATGATACTTGGAGTCCATTTCTCACAGAGATTCAAGGTGTCCCATTGCAGCAGAGTGTTGCTAGTTCTGGATTTGGTGATGACAGCTGAGGCACACTTTGTACTGGTGTATAAAATACACCAGAGAGTAAAAAGAGTCACTAAAAATGGAATTTTGCTCTTACAATCGTTGCTACACAAGGGCTTCCTGCTGGCTATGGCAATCAGTGAGTTCAGCTCTTTGAGCTCTTGCCCAGCACTGCTATTCTGGCAGAGAGGCACAGCACAGAGCTGACCCAAAGCTATTAATACTTCCCTGCAGGGAGCCGCATGCCAGCCACACACAGACGTGTGTGGGTGCACATGTAAACACAGCAGCTAGAACTCGCTCAAGAGACAGACTCCTAACACTGACAGTCATGCCAATTACTAGTTAGCTTTAAAGCCACAGCCATCTTCCTTGAAAGCCTTTGCTTTCCAAGTTTGCTCCCATGGCCATCTGTCACAGCCTGCCTTTGGCAGCTTCAGGTTCTGCTCTGAGGCTCTGCGGATTGAGCACAGAGTTTTGTCTTTTTTATTGTTCTCAGAGTGGGTGGAAAGTTTCTGTCACATGAACCTTTTCTCTTAGGCTTTTTGTTAGATTAAAATGTGAACCTTTAATGCATATTTGAGCTGTTAATCTGTGCTATCTGCTCTCAAACCAGGATGGAACAGGTGGACTGCTGTAAGTGCTGCATAGAGAGAAATGAGCTCAGAGACCCTCTCGGAGCAGATGCAAATTGTACCAGCAATAATTGCTTTTCTTGGGATAGTTTCTCTTGTCTGGCTGAATACCTTAGTCCGTACTACCAAATCTGTGTTATTTGGTCTGTAAGAGACCTTTATGAATGTTGTATTCAAAAACCTCATGGCCATTAATGGCATTACTGTGCTGGCAATGTGTACATCTTAGAGCTCTGCTTAATAGACTTAAGGTAACTGTCACAAGGAGCTGCAGTTTCTGTAGGTATAGCTGTAAATTTTGTTTACTCATCATAAATCATTTTGTAACTGCCTCTAAACCAATAAATTGTATTCCCACCACTATTGGAAAGTTCATTGCAAATGGTATCCATGCAGATATACCCTAAAATGAAGACCAGTTCAATCTGGGGAGGGATGGGGGGTAGAAAAATGAAGTTCTGTGTTACTTGCAATATTTCTTTCTTCCATCTTTATTTTTCTTTCTCTCTAATTTATATATTTTCCATATTGAGCTAGTTGGAGATCACAGTAATCTCTAGTTCCCTGTCACTTAGAAAAGCAGTTAGCCCATCAGATGAATAAATACAGTGTTAAATAAAAATCCCCAACCAAATGCAGAGAAATTACTGGAGTAATTTTGGGATTGTCCTCTTAATAACAACAATTCATCCTCCTTTCTAATCCCCAGCCCCAGGGATGCATAATACTGCCTTTACCTTTTCATACCAGTCAAGTCCTCTTTTCTGCAATTAATAACATCATTTTTTGAAGTAGCCCTTCTGGAACTTTTCTTTAAGAGTTTCTTGTAGTTAGGACCCAGAGTTTTGGATTTGAAATTGATGAAAATGCTACCAGTCTTAGATCAGTATTTCTCCAGGGGATAGAACGTGCTTTGTTCCCGTTAGAGACTGAAAAGTGCACTCCAGGGTCTCATGTTAGTATTACACCAGCCGAAGTGCAAGTAGGTTTGGGTTGATTTCCCTGGTTCTAGTTCAGTGATGCTACAACCCTCCCTCCTTTCTGCCTGTTTCAGTGCTGGTACCTAGGATTCACCTAGGATTTTTAAAGAGAAAAATATAATTTCTGGAGTACATCAATTTGAAAAAGTGTATTTCTAAGCTTTTACACAGAAGCCTTCAGACTCCTATGAAATGCCTGACTGCATGCACAGGACACACTCCAAGGTAGTTCCAGGGCATTACACTGAAAGCTTAGATCAGCACTGGCAAATATCCTACGACAGAAATTAAGTACCAAGGTGAAGGATAAAGCCTGGCCTTTAGGTAAAAACAATAACCCTGTATTTGATGACATACAGTGTCTTATGGAATTGATCAATGAACGACAGTTTTGTTCTCAGGTGTTTTTTGTCTAATTAATTTTATTGATTTAGCACCATTTTCTAGCTTACAATACAATTTCTTGTGTCATCTTATTCCTAACATGTAGAAAAATTGTAATGTCAATCCTATTTCCTATTAGATCTTCCTTTTTACAGCCAGTCCATGCTGTCTAAAACTGCTGATTTTTCTTCCCCTCCAGTTTGGCTTGCCCTTTACTGCCAAAAATTTCTTTCACTAGATCATCAGATTTCCTCTGCCCCCCAAATATATATTACTATTTATGCTTTGAAGGCATAGTTTGGAGATTTAGGAGATAAGAGGCTGTTCTTAAGTCACCTACTACTGCATTCTGCACAAGGTTTGATTCCTGATGGAGTTGAGATGTGGCCTCAAGATGAATATATTGATCCAGTTTTCTGGAAGCAGGCTTTGGAAGAGCATCTGGAAATAGGTTTCAAATCAGAAGAACCTGTGGCAAAACTGTGTCTCAAGTCAGAGTTCTTTTTAAGTTTCTTTCTGATGTCCTTATTAGAATGCTTTATTTTTCAAATGGAGTGAGCCCAAAAAAAGTTTAATTGAAGCCATGTCAGTGTTTCCCAAAGGCTGAGTACAAGCCCTTTTCAGTGTTTCCAAGGCTGAACCAGCTCTCTAGTAAGAAGCCAGAAAAATGCAGTTTTCTCAGGCACACAGCAGATGGTGCTTCTTCATTAGTCATCTCCATGGCAGACCTTCAGAGAGTCCCACAGGAGTGCCTTGGAGGTAGTGGGATCATCCTTTGGGATCCTCATGCTGGTTAGGTCACTCTGGAACTGTCCTGTTCATTTTTGCTCCAGTTGGCCCTTGGTGTTGAATGTGCCTTGTCACCATCAGTCTCAGTGACAACGGATGGAGCTGATGACATTATTGTAAGGCAAGTAATGATGGTTAGTGCTGATCTTTTACTCAGAAAGGAGAGGGCAGAGGAATAGGCTGGGACTCTTATGAGCTTGCCTCGGTTTCTGTCCCACTGCTGATGTGGACCAAAGTATTCTTTACTGCTTCAAGATCATCATGTTTGTAAAGAATTCATGTGTATAAAGAGCAAGTAACATTTTTTGACCAAGTTACTTGTGGTTGTGTTCAAATATTAAGATGTTATAGTCATATTGACTGTCTTAAAATGATTGTGAATCTACTATCCCGGATAGATTATCCCTTATTACCATTGTACTACAGCCAGAACTTTATTGTCAGAACAACAACGAAAATAATCTTTGCACTGCACTAATGCTTCATTCTGATTGACAAAGGATGAGGCAATCCACATACTGTGACAGCAGTGTTGGCATATATTATATAATGATATATAGCAACGTCCATAGACTGCCATTAATTTCTGCATGAATCCTGTCTGTCGTTGATAAGCACGTGTAACTCCTAATAAATTATTTTGGAGCTGAGCATAAGCATCAAGGAGAAAGGACTTTTGTAGGTATGGGGGCTGGTGATAGCTGAAAATGAGAAGGCAAAACTGACAGATAATTGTAGATGAGAAGTCATTTAAAAGCAATAGAGAGGGGTGATATTGTTTCCTGTTTAAAATTAGTTGCCACCTCTGCTGGTTGCAATGCAAGGTAAGTTCTGCTGTAAAATCTCAATCATTTGATCATTTGTTATGTATAGGCTGTTGATAATAACATAGGAGCCAGCTCCCTTCACTTGCTCTTAAATGGCTTGCTCCCATTCTGGTGGGTGTTATCCACTCCTCATTTCCAGGGGAAGAAATGGCCCTCTGTGAGACTGTTTATCTGAGTAGCACAGAAATAATTTTCTGCAAACATAACTATTACCATAACAGAACCCTTAAAAAATTACAGTGACACTCTGAGTTTTCTGAGATTAGTGTCTTCCTTTAAGGTCTCTATTTCCTCTGGCATTACTTCCAGTCCTGTTCACTGAAACTGCAATGCATGTCTGCCACAAATAGGATGAATAATGCATATATTTTTTCTGCTAGTTTCAGAGTGCTAAATAGTTGCATATACAAAAAATAAAATCTAGAGCTGAAAGAAGCCAATTGGCCACTCATCACCCTGGTAGTAAATGATTGACCCATATACCATGTTATCTCAGGTTTTAACCTGCCTGTTGCTATAATTGCAATTCTTTGGCCTTTACCACATCCCTTAGAAGATCATTTGGTACCACTTGAGTATTTTCTGAGATTGAGATATGGCAAATATTACAGCTGTTTATATCTCTTTATTTCCTGTTTCTTTAAAAATCCTAGATGTTTCTGGTTCTTATTCTCCTTTTTCTTCCAGTGTGTACAGACACTTGCAGTTTCACCTTTATCACCATGTTATTAAGCAAAATGCTTCCTTTTTTTTCCCTAAATCATCCATAGAAAGAGTCCACTTATTCCTCACTTCTTGCTGTCCAGTTTCCTAGAACTCAGTATGGGATTGAGCTGTAATGGAAGAGAGGAGATGACATAGCATGGTCCCCCTGTTTCTAGATATCAAAATACCTTAGATTTATTTTTCCTAGCATGTCTTGGATCTTTTTCCATGAGGCGAATCACTTCACTGTCTTCCAAGATGATGCCCACCATGTTACTTTCCACGTGCTTGTGCACTCTTTCTGGAAGTACCATTTGTTTTCTCCTGAAGCTGGTTTGTAAAAATAAGGCAGATTTAGCAAGGAAGAGATCACAAATACGGTGTTGTATGAGGCCAATTAAAAACGGTTTAGAACTAAAAGGCAAAGTGATTTTTTTTTTGCTGGGTGGTTGGTTTGTGGTTTGTTGGGGTTTTCCTTCTTAGTTTGTTTCAGTCCATATCAGAAATCTTATAGTGGTTTAAATTATTCTTGAAAATAGGATTTTTGGTCATAATTTTTCCCATTCAGTCTGCAGTAGCATTCCTGCAGTTTAAATGCCCTTGTTCATTAGAGGAACAGTTTTCATAATGGAATAACAGACTGGATCTGTTAAGAAATTAGAGCTTCATTTTATGTTCAGAACACTTGATTTGTATATATGTCTGTATTTTTTGTACATTCAGATTAATTGTTCAGTTGTCTAGGGAGTTGTATTCTGAATTCCTGAAAATCTGTCTTTTTATCAGTCTTTAGTAAATGCAAGAATGCCTCTAGTAATTTCCCTTCACTCACTAAGCATGTCATTTCTCTTTGAAAAATCTAGTTTGTCTGGCGAGATCTTTATAAACATAAATATAATTTTAGCAACTACATATCACTAAGAGGCATTTCTATGTTAGATCTGAGTGAATAGATATTGCATAATACATCTTAAAATCTGTTTGAATTTTTAAGTTGCTAGATTATTCATGAATGTAGTTTTTTTGTTTCTTTCCAATATGAGTATCTATCTCTCTATAAAATCATTACTTATTTCTAGATGCAATGAAGTATTTATGTACTTAAGGATGTCCAAGAGATTTTCTACTGTTTTGTGTTTGAGACAGCATGATTTTTAAAAGTACTCAACACAGAGCCAGTGTCTATTACTTAAAGATTGTGGTGATTGGAGAGGGCAAGGGTGTTTCTGGATGGTATGGTTAGATTTGCTCCCAGTACCACTTGAAGTGAAACCTCAGGTTCTCATGCTTTGTGGAACCTCTGTGTGTGTCTGCAAGATTCCTTTCCTGTTAAATGGGTACCTGTTTTGTCAGGTTCACAGCCCAAATCCTGTCAGCCTTTGCAAAGCACAGGTCACAGCCCCATGCAGTAAGAGCAAAGGAGACTGAACAAAGTGTAGAAATATTTGCATATATTCATCATGTCAGTTTACCCAGCCCTGTACTCAGTTGCATTTAAAGCCCCCATGTTTTGCCTCTCCATAACAGAACAGTTCATGGTAATCAGTAGTATTTTTGGCTGTACTATAAATTCTATTGTGAAAGGATGCCCACTTTATTTTTGCAGTAGAAAATGGCCTTGTCATCAGCTTTGGTCTGTAGGTAATAGGTTCTTGAAGGCTCAGAGTGTTTCTTTCAGCAAAATGCTAATCTGGTAAATTGGTACATTTAACAGTCATCTGGAAATGCACCCTTTTGTGTAATATGTAGTTGATTGTAACAATTATGGATGCTATTTAATGGTGCTATCCTTAAACTTTCCAGTGTGATACTACCTAGAGAATTTGTTACTGATGAAATCATTATAGCGTTATAGAAATGAAATAGGTTGCTGCTGAAATTACTCTCAAAATCTAATTGTAACTTCACTGGAATTTTTCCCATGATGGATGTTAAGTATATGTGTATTTCTTATTTTTATAGAAGCAGCAATTTTATTTGTATGCTTAATTTTATTCCACTATCTACTATGTATATATTACGTTTCGCTTCTCATTTCCAGTTGTGGTCAAATACAACTTTAGTCCAATTTGGCTTTTATCTGATATTCTTTTATTTTTATTTCTCTTGTCATATGAATGAATAAGGCAACATATTTCCTTTCTTGAGACTCCCCTAGGATTTCTCAAGTTAACACAATGAAATGATGCAAATCCTCTCAGGTTCCTTGTGAGGGCTTCCTTGGAAAGAAAAACATGTTTTATAATTTCTGGCCTTCAAATCAATTCAGATTCCCCCCTTTGTTTGTTTGTTTGTTTGTTTTTAATCAAATCTCTTGTTGTACCCAAAGTTTGCTTTTTAGGCTTGTCTTTGTTTCAGACAGTGTCTGATTTAAAAACAAAACAAACTAAGAAGAGAAATCTTCTTCTTACTTGTTTGTAGTCCACGAGGAGCAGATGACATCCTTGATCACAGAGGTAGATGTCAGTAACTGCCCAAGTTCCCAGGCACAGTAACCCTGCTTCCACGATACTCTCTTAGGTTATCTCTGTATTGTTCTGGCTCTTACTTAAAATGTGATATTTCATTGCCTTCAGAGCAACAGCCTTACATTCATCATGAGTTGTGCTATTCTTTCTTTTTGCTCTTGATCTTACAATATAGATGGATCTTATATGAGATAAAAAAAAATGCCCATGTCTTTCATCAGATTCTGTCCTTGTGGTCACAAAGCCAGGGCACAGAGTGGGTAGGTGGCCACCAGCCACCACTTTTGTCACCAGCCATAGAATCCACTTGACTGCTCAGAGAAAAGTGGTGCACAAATAGCTTTTATGTTCCATGCTCATGTTTCTTGCATTTCCACCTCTTCCTAAAGCAGCAGATTGACTGAAATATACCTAATTTGGTGATTATTGTTGCAAATTTTCCATCGGAAAACAGGAAATTCATGAATCCATGAATCTAAAACTGTACAATATATGTTCCATCTGAACAAAATGTAATAATGTGTATTTGAACTCTGTGCTCTCCTTGTTCTTAGAAATAGGCTGCCCTCTCTCCTGAACAAAGAAACCTTTGCAGAGTAAGGAGGGAAATACTGTTGGCATGGTTTGGATAGCCCCATTATTTCTGTTATTTTGTTTAACAGTACCTTCCAGTGATTCTCAGATACCCAAAGCTATTTGTTAGAAGCAAATATTTCCTAAAGCCATCGTGCCTATGTCCTACCATTGAGAAAATTGCCATGGGAGTGTTACCTTTCACCCAGGTGGTCCCCACTGATGGGCAGCAGTGACCTTGCTCTGGTGTCTCATCGGAACGCGGGCGGCTCGAGCTGTGCTGAGACACCCCCCAAACCTCTGCTGCAGTGTCAGCATTGGACACAAGCCCATGTCTCAGTCAGTGAATCCCTGACCTTCCAGTGGAGAGGCAATAGTGCTGCCAGCTGTGTTATGCTGACAGGCAAAGGACTTGTTTTTGAGATCCAGAAGTGAAGAAATTGAGCTAAACACAGCACAGACTCCTAGCTGTTGAAAAAATGCAGCAATAAACCCCAGACAATCTTACCTTCAGTTTCCAAATTATTTTGTTTTCCAGGTTGCTGGGAGTAATTTGCTTCATTAATGCAGTTCTGCAGCATGAGCTATTTAAATTTTATCCCAAAATGAGTTCTTTTAGCTGAATAAAAACCTTTTGAAAAACCTGATTTATGTCACAGTCACAGCTTTAAATAGAGCAATTCTGGTTCAGTGGAAAAGCGTTGGGGTCAAGGTCCTTGGTCCATGTTTTCTGAGTGCTGTGCATGGATTTGCATGCACACAGCTTACATTAGCACTAACACAATTTGTGCATGTGGCCCCTCTGCAGCAGTTTAGTAATGTAGCCCTCAATAGAGAAGATATTTACAGCACTGAAGCTCATGTTGGGAAATATGAACAGCTGTGCTCCAAACAGAAAACACACATCTGAAGTAAGATAAGCATACTGAAAATTATGTCCTGGCAGTTAACGTTTTTATTTATACACCCTGCTATGCAAAACTGAAAGGAAATATCATTCTTTCAGGATTCCTGTGTTTTGCAGAGCTAATAGGAGGAAATGCCTGTCATCAGAAAAGATTTTTTGCTGATTATAATTTTTTTTGCTGCATTTCCTGTAAGTGTTGGTACAAAAGAAATATAATTAATAAGTAAAAGCTATGTCACTTGTTAATTATGTTTTACTAGCATTAAGATGGCCTCTATACTTTTGAAACTCAGTGGAAATCATTCCTCTAGTACATGTATTTGCATAGTTTTTTAGATTTAAATATTTTGAATTTTCAATTCTAATGTCTCAGCACCTGCTGTGCACAGAAAGGGAGCACCTGAGAAAGGCATTATCCATCATGCTCTTATGGGAACGTTGTATTTACTTGCATAATGTCTAGAGCTGAGGGGTAGCTAAATCCACAGCAAGTTAAGAGGACTTGGCAAAAGAAAGTTTTAGTTAATTTTATATTTGAGTGATGGAGCACATGCCAATACCTCAGATTTCCCCTGCTGGTCTTCCCTGGAATTGATGTGGCTGCCTGTTCCCCAGTCCCTGCAGGGTCACACCTGGAGGGTTGGAGGCCTCGTTCCACGATCCCCATGTTCAGGGGATAACAGGGCTCTAGCAGGGGGCACGATCGTTCTCTGAATGGACCATGCTGAATACTTTGCCTTCACAAACACCGTTACCCTTCGAGAGGTTTGGGGTAGAGAGACTTTTTTTCAATAACACTCTTGAAACTATAATATAGCAAAACACTTCTGTTTTGCAGATTGGCAAAGTGAGACCTTGTGGTTGTAATTTACCTGAGACATAAAGCAGCTCAGAAGCAGGCCAGACCACAGCTCAGGTCCAAAACTCCAGACTTTTATTTTGCCTTGCTTCTGGGGTGGTGGGCTTGTATGTCCAGGGAAGAATTTGTATTGCCAAATGGAAAACTGGTGGGTAAAAGACACAAAAAGCAATTTAGAACACAGTCTTGATAAATACCACTTAATTAGTCTACATAATGAATTTTGGAACATGACTATATCTGTTAGAAAAAGAAATTTGGATGCTTCTTTAATATGAATATTTTATTTCTTAATGACATATTAGTTGGTTGGGGAAATATTTTCACTAGAGCTAGTTGGAAAAATATTTTCCCAGTAACAATTATGACGACATAATTACAAAGGAAAAATAGTGTGGCTACTGAAGTAGAGAGTGGTGTTCTGCTGCTGCCATTACTGCTGTGTTAATTCAACTGACTGAAATCTGTGTGGGGGATAGGCAGGTTCTGGCCCTGCTGGACAGCACACTTGTCACTCACATGCTGTGGACACATTTCCTGGCCTTTTTTTATATCCTTTTTTACCTGTGAGGCTGACATAATACTAGCAGGGTTGCAAAGTCAAGGTTCAGGAACTGGGGAATGCCATAAATAAAATCACTTGTCCACTTTTGATTCAGAATTCTTCGATCTATTCATGGCTCTGCAGAGTGGGATAACTTCAGCCTCATTCATTGTCCAGATTTTACCTTTTTTGGTGCTGGGTTGAAATGTATAGAGAAGTTGCTAGGACTGCTGCCTCTTTTGCTGAAGAAATGGTGTGAGGGAGTCAGGACACTACAGGGATGGAAAGCAAGGCTGTCACAGTCAAGTGTTAATGCTGGCTGTAATATTCTATTCTTGCCTCTGTTACAGAATTTCCATGTGATTCCAATCTAATCAAGCCATGTTTTTACTAATTGTGTGTGTTTACTTTCTGAATGCTTAGTTTGAGACCCTTGGGTCTGATTTATGAAACACAGAGATAGCTCAAGTCAATGAAAACTATTTGAACATATAAATTACCTAAGAATTCTAATTGCTCCAGGTTCTGTATGCCAGTGGGTGTATTCTTCTTAATTTAAGTTATAACGTTCACTTAAATTTCTCAGGCCCCTTTAGTTGAAGAAAGCTAATACAAACTTTTCCTGTCTCTCTTTAGAATGGTATTTGAGGAGGGAGGAGCTACTGTGAGTCCTGAATGACAGCCAAGGCAGAAATTAATAAGTCTCAGAGCAGGGTGTGAATAATGCTCAATAAATGAGGCATGGGGACACATTGACTAATAACAAGAAAACAAAGGCATTGAGTAGCTGCTCATTATGTCAGTCAGTGCAGGCAGGGGTCCAGTGGAAAAAATAGTAGGTGGTTGGGTAATTAAAGATAGTATCATAATGCATGCACACAAGGTTGCCCAATTAGGGCTGCACAGCAACTCTAATTCTGACACTTCCCTAAATTTTCAGTGCTTGATTTTACACATTTAATGTTCCCTAGCATATTTTTGGTGTATTTACATATATACGCTCCCCCATTGCTTCCTTCATTTGCCAAACTGTTAATTAGGTAGAACTACTGAGAAGTGCAGTTGGATAAACAGGGCTTTGCAATGAACCTTGGATATCATGCTGCAGAGCAGGAAACCTCGGGCTGCCAGAGCTTTGAAGGGTTTACATCAGTGGTAATGAATTTGTTTTCTTTGCTTAAATATTTTTAGGAAGTTATGTTTTCAGTGCAGTCTGTTTCCTTACTCACCATGTTACATTATTTCTAGGCCTTCATGGCTGATGATGGTCTGGATGAAGCAACTTTTAATGAGAGTTGTGTTTGTAAGACTCTTTTCCTGTGGGTGTGAGTAGTCTTTAGCTATGGCCCTCATTTAAAACAATAATTGTATTTCACCCACTTCTTTTGGAAAATTGTGATCTGCAGCTGTATATTTTGGTTTTCAAGTGCAGCTTTCTACTTGGCATTACCTGCCTGTGTGATGTGGAACTTTTCAGAATATGACAGAAGGGCAATAAACACAGAAGTGGAAAATTTGAGAGACTGGGAAGGGAGAACGAGGGACAGGAAAGTAAATAAGCTTTGTTGAAACTTTTTCTCTTGTGCATGCAAATAAATTATTTCAATGCTTCAGTGATGCTGTTCTCCTGAGTGTTCCACCACAATTGCACTGTAAGTGCTCTAGCTGATGTAGGACTCCAGTATTCTGAAATATGACCCCACTTGGGTATGAATATGGCCAAGGGTTGAGTAAGGGCCATGTTCCCTGTGCTTCCTGGCTGAGGGGAGATGCCTGGATGTCTCAGTTGCTGTTGTCAGATGCCAGGTCCCCTTCACCCACCTGACAGAGCACAGGGGCAAAAGGAGTGATACGAGGTGAGTACAAGCCACCTTTGCCAGCCTCCATTCCTGGGGCACCTCCTTTGGCTGTCCACCTGCATGGGCTGTCCCTGAGAACTTGCAGAGTTAAAGCAGTCTTGTTTCGTAGTAAAACTCCATTCCTACAGTCCTACTCATTCTAGATCTGTCTTCATACCAAAGGGACTGCTGGTGTTGCTGGGTAATACTCAGCATTAGTAATAGCATCAAAATGCAAACCCATGTGATAGATTCAGGATTAGAAAGCCTGAAAAGCTGAGCCTTTTTTCACCTTGCCCTGTCTAGATAGATAACTCAATTAGTTTCTTTCCCTTTTCTAAGATTTTACCTGAAATAAAAAGGTGTCATTATGGTGATAAGAAATCATAAATGAAGGTGTGTACATTATGTGTCAAGCCATGCAGACGTCATCTTTAAAGCACTGTTTGTATTTTTTTGCAGAACCAGTTCTTGGACTCAGGGTCAAATGTGCTATAATTAAACATTGATTCATAGGAATGAAGGGGTTTTTTTTTCTCCTTTAAGGAAATGGATTTTAGGCGAGTAATGGAACAAAGGAAGCATAGTATAGCTTTGATTTTATGTCAGAAAATAAGCTGCAAGTGACTTTTTACTTCTTACCTAGAACTTAATATTTATTTTAGTTTTCCATTCGTATTGTCTTTAGTTGTATCTTTTTCTTTTGATTGCTTAGCATTCTAGCCTTTCACAAAATATCTAAAGTTGCAGTGAAAATAGATGGCTTACACTGAAATTAGATTTACTCTTTTATTGCAGTTTTCATATCAGTTTTACCAGACTTTTATAAGAATAGAAAGCTTGGTAAACCTTTTTATTTTAGAAATTATATGGAAATAATTTGGCAATGAATTACATTATAGCATAGCCTCATATTGTAAAGCCTTTTGGAATATTTTGTTGAGGCTTAGGTTGGTATGGGCTCTGTCAGTCATGGCATTTATGTAAACTGTAAAAATTTTTCAGGACCGTTGTTAATTTGAGCTCCATGGCTGAATGTTGTGATCCATATTATCTAGTTAAGGATTTGTAGAGTCACATTTTCCTGTCACTCCCTGTTCATGTGAATTAAAATCAGAAGCACAGAGAACACAGATATTCAGATGATAACAGACAAGGATGAGGGGTCAAGCCCAGTACTTATCCAGAACTTACAATATTAATCTGCTGCTACACTTAGGATTCTTCAAGAAGCTGGTCTTGTAGTGTCCAAATGCTTCCTCCTTACATTGTTTAAAACTCACTGTCTCGGATGGACTAGTAGCATTTAAGTGCATAGAGAGACAGAAATGACCTCTGTGAAATCTTTATTTCTCTCTGATACTTGTTTAGCAAAGCACCTCAGCTCATTCTTAGCCCCAGATATATTTAACAGGGGCCTCAACCCAAATCAGATAAAAACATTGATTTTTCATGTGTTTTGGAATGGATCCCAAAGCATTTAAGGACGTGCAAAATTCTGTATTGGCTGAAATTACCCCAAATATGTAATAGATAAAAATTTTAAAGAGAGATAGTCAGTGAATATACACTGAAGGCAGTGAAGGTAGGAGACACATGAGTATTCCCTGAATTCTCTTTCCTTTTTTTCTTTTTTTTTTTTTTTAAGCATTTGCTTCTATCACAGAAACCCATGATTTGGGTTGATTTCCTGCTGTATTTTTCATCCACAGTAAACTTCCTTCTTGCAAATAGCAGCTTAGGATGCTCACTAAAGTATTTGTAATGTGGTTCTGCTCTCTGATGGTTTCAGAAAGTGACACCAATTGAAAATATACTGTACAGTTGGCTTTAGTGTATAATTTGTTGTAACCTTCAAATCCTTTGTTTGTTCTGGGTATTGTACTGTTCATTTCCTCCTTTTATGATTCAGTCTATGTGATTTTTACTACCATTCCATCTCAGAAGCTTGCACTTCACCATACCTTTCTTTCTGAATCCCTTTGGAAAACATGGCTTTAATCTTTCAAAATGAACCTGAATATGTGTGGTATTTACAAATATTGATTCCTTGGTTAGTTTCCCAGAGCATGGGCGGATACATGTACATAATTTAAAATTAATAAAAAAAGCAACAAACCAAACCAGAGCAACCAAACAAAATAACAGAAATCAATTGGAACAAACTGCTGTCCCTCATTCTTCCTTGCTTTAGTGCAATTTGGTGTAATTATCTACACTGTGGATACAGAGATGTTTGAGTTTTTGCAGTATAATACTTTACCACTCTTGCGTAGTGATTGCACAGAGCTTGCTGATATTTTGTCTCAAAGCTATGATTTCAGTAGCCAATTGAGATCAGCTCCTGTGGACCTGAATCTTTCTCTTCAACTATCTGTGCAGATACAACTTATTACTAGTTTTATGCTAACAATAGGAAGTGATAAAATACATTTTAGCAGAGACGAAAATATATAGAGAAGGCTTTTTAAAAAAAATCTACATGCTATTTGCATATCTAAGGTATATGTTGTCTATCATTGACAGAAAATACATGTTATGCTGGAAATTACTCCATTAGGTATAAGAAAGGCCCAACAGCTAGCATGCAAGATTGCAAGTTCATTTCTTTCTCCTTAGCAGAAACTTTTTACTATCCATTTCTATTTTTATGTTTTACTTATGTCAGATGCCCTGATTTATTTTCTTTGTAATGCCAAAAAGTGATATAAAAAAATCTCAAGTGGTTCTAGTAGGTACACACATGGCACTACACATTCTCTACAGTAAAACCTTGGAATGTTCTGTTTATAGACATCCTTGTTTCCTTGTCTATGGAAAGATTTATAACCAGCTCTGTTTTCTGTCTTTTTCAATGCCATGTTTTCCTACTTTAGAAATCAATCTGTTAGATGAAGCAGTATCAAATCAGTTTTTGATATCCAGAAAAAAATATGTCTGGCCTTACACCTTTTTCTTTGCTAAACAGCAATAGGCTTTTTTTACACAGGTCTTCCTCTTTTTTAAAAAAAACACAAAAACTCTCATGAGTGATCTTTCCCGTGAGCACAGCTCAGTTGGGGTTGATTGTTTATTTGCCTCTGGGTTTGGAGGCTCTGGAGATCATCTAGCCCAACCTTCACCCCCAAAGCAGAGTCAGCTAGAACACATTGCTCAAGGCTCTCTCCAGTTGTGCTTGAATGCCTCCATGGATGGTGACTTCCCAGCACCTTTGGGCAACCTGTTCCAGTGCCCAGCCACCCTCACAATAGGAAAGGTTTTTTTGTGTTTGATTGGAATTTCCTGTATTTTTGTTGATGCACATTTTATCTTGGTATGTCACTGGATATCAACAAGAAGAGTTTGCTTTCACCTTAACTCTCACCCACTCCAGTGAGGTATTTATGCCAAATCTTTGAACAGGACAAAGTCTTTCTCTTGGCATTTGAAGCTGTCAGTTCAGACTTTCTCCCCTGAGCCAGGATCCCCAAAGTAAATATTGCAATATATTGCTAACTGCCTTTGAAACTTTGGCCCCTTATGTTCCCTGCTGTCCCTGCCTACCTTCTGCCTTATTAACTTCTATTCCCATTCCTTCCTCCCTGTATCTGTCTGTGGATTCTCCCCATAGGAGAGAGCAAATGTTACACAGCACAAATGAAATTGCATAAAAATGAATGTTGCCTCAAACTGCAATATTTTGGGATCAAGTGAACATAAGCAATAGCTCACTCCAGGGATAATGCTACTGATTGTGAGAGGCCTATTCAGAAGGAAGTGCTATTAAAGGTGACACTAGTAGGCTTAGAGTCCAAGGGAGTGTGAATTACATGTCATTTGTTATCCATTTGCTCCAAGACTAGAAAAATTTATGTTTCCTTGAGAAATAACTTGGCATCAGAAGTAACCCTGATGGCCACTCCACCAGTTCAGAAATGGATATGGTTGCCAAAGTTCAGACTCCTAAATTTGAAAATGCACCCACAGACAGATCTTTTCTGCTCTGTGCTGTTTATTGCTTCTTCACAGGGTTGTTTCATCACCCTGCTAATTACCCCTAATCTGTACTTTTACATAGCCCTTTAACAATATCACCTGTTTATTATAAAGATGTTTTTTAAAAAAATCCATCTTGGTTTTAAGGATGTCTGTATTCATAATTATTTCTCATGTATCATGCTTTTGGGGAACGGAATTGATATTTCTGTGCTCAGCAAAAAGGACAAAAGTAAAAAGTACAGTTATATACCAGAAGCAGTATCTCCCTTCAGCACCGCAGTTTTTCAGCAGAAACTTGTGCAGTCTCTTACCTTCCTTTGTTCAGATCTCTCTGTAGTGGTTCACAATTCACAGTGAAGGTTTCTTATTTCTGCCACTGGCATAAATGACTTACCCAGAACTTAACTTATATTAGTGTTAAAGGAGAATGAATTCCTCTGTTCCTTTTCCCTTGTCTGCATTATCAGACTCATACAAACTTGGCTGTGGAAACTTGGGTGTGGGTTTTGGACATCTTTTCTTTTTTTAATTGTCAGTGTTGTAGATTCTGGTCATATCAATGGTGCTGCTGAAGATATAAGTAAATAAATAAAATTGTGGTGTAAATGTTGTGTCTCAGAGAAAATCACAGCATGATCGTGCAGAATAGAATGACCTTGTTGTGCTATTACATTTGATGTTTACAAGCGTAAAGTCAAAGACAGTACACACACAAAAAATGAGAATCTGATTCTCACATCCCAATGCCAATAATTGAATAATCACATCCCAAAAATTGAAGCACATCAGCATTTACAGTCTGTCCTTCTGAAGCCTGCAGTTGTTATTTTGGCTTATAACCTCTTCTTCCCATTGTAGCTGAGCCCTTGCTGTGTAGCTGTGTGCACGTGGTTCTGTTTCCAGAGCTCTGTGTGAGTGCAGTATTTGTTTCCCATACAGGAGCTGTTGTAAACAGACTGATCTCTGTCAGAGGGAGTCATTCAGTGCTGTAACTGATTTGCAAATGTTGAGGCCAGCCTGGAGTTCTCTGGACAAGTTTAGTTGCAGTGATGGATGTGGAAATCTGTAGCACGATCTCTACCACAAGTGGTGGGTTTTGTTTGATGATACACTGAAATTCATGAATCACAAGACCTCTGTGATGCAGGGGAGCATCAGAGATTCCACACGATACACTCGTGTTTTATCAAGGCTTATTGTCTGTGGAACCCCATATCTGTTTCTGATTTGATGCTGCTTCATTTAACAGATTGATTTCTGAAGTAGGAAAGCATGGCATAGAAAAAGTGATACAGTTACTTGGTTAGCATGTCAGCTTGCAACAGCTTGGAGCCAAGCAACACATGAAATGCAGATTTAACCTGCGGGTTTTTCCTGGGCCAGGATGGTCATTACCTACGAATGGCTTTAAAACATTCATAAGTGCTCTTCTATTGTCTACATTATCAAAGGTATTAGCCACAAAATGGCATTTCTTTACCATAGGGACATGTAGGGTGTCTCTGCAGTAAACAAACATATGTTTGCCTTCACAGGAAAATTCCACCTAGGAATTTTAGAGCACAGCAGACTTATGTTCTGTAGTCAGAAACTTTCTGCAGAAGGTTCCTTTAGGGCTTCATTGCCCTTGAGTAATTTGTGGCATCTGATTCATTTTCCCCTGGCAGCTATATATGAAGATGATGCTAACAATATGGCAAAGACTTTGGAAAAGTGTCAGAGAAGAGCTGATCAGAAACATGTGAAAATGCACACCCTCAGACTGACTTTAAAAACAACATTTTTTTGCACATATAGAAATTCTTATTCTTTAAATACGCATTCAACACCACAGTTAGTGTAGACATATCACTATTCCAGACTGTGATATGTACATTAGGCAGCTTTTTTAAAAGTAGCACATACAAAATATTATTTATTTAAGCAACCTTGAAAGCAGGGTCTAATTGCTTATCATTTGACAGAGCTTACAATAGGAAAGAATTTGACATCCTTACTCACGATGAGTGGTACTTTATTCCACAATTATTCCCATTCTTTGTACTGAAAAAAAGGGATGGAAAAGTCTAGAGCTATCATAAACTATGAAGAAATACAGCTTTTACACAAAGACAGCTTCATATCTACTGTTGTCAAGAAACAGGGGTTTGCTAGGAATGCTTCAGGTAACATTTGAATAGATTTACAGGAAAGCAGGGTTGATTTCAATCCTTCTGTTGCATTTAAGCAGGGTTTCACCATGGATCATAAAAGGTGATGGGCTAGTGAATATTTGTATTTCAGGTTCATTTTGCTGTAGCTTGAACTTGAAAATCAGAAGTGCATGACACTCTACTAAAACAGCTGTTAATAGTTAGGAAAATAATTCTTGACTTTCTAAAATGTTTGAAGCTGTCACCTTTGCTGGTGCTGCATTATGAATAACCTGATCTGTTCTCATTTTACTGATTTCTCTGTCTGGGGATCAAGGTTTGTCAAATTGCAGATTGCTTTACATGAGTTCCATTCATACACACACATCTGCCTGGTACCTTTTTGCTCAAGAATACCTGGATAGCTACTTTTCCATGTAGTGCAGAGCACAGTGCTGAGCTAGAGACTGCAACACAGAACATTATCTTCTTTCTTCAGTGTCACCCAAGAAGGCTACCTTGTGAACTGCTGTGTGCACTTGAACTTACTAACATTCACAGAACTACAAAAAACAGGATAAGAAAGGACTTCTGGAGATAGCAAGTTTGTAACTGTGCCTCTGGCAAGATTGTTTATAGCTATGAGTTCATGTAGAAAGCTGCTTAAAGTCTAACCCGAATCTCACTACCACCCAGATAATGTAGAGCAGACGTGAGGAATCCTTTGCAGCATATTTTACATATTTGGAAACACTTATCACAGATCCTCCATTTTCTCCTCTTTTCCCTTCCCCTTCCCCTTCTCCTTTTTTTCTATTGCTGGTTAATTTTTCTATGGCATGGATTATTCTTTGTGCTTTTTCTGGCCTTTCAAAAGCAGATCCAAATCTCTGCTGAAGTCAAATTCCCAGACTGAATTTACTATCAGTGCTGCTGAATGGAGTGAAAAGATAATTTCAAAACCCTTTATGTATGTCTCAGGATTATGTTTTCTTTTTTAGTTGCTAAAACCTGTATTGATGATTTTGCTGCCACTGAGCACATATTTGTGGCTTGTAGCTCTGTAGTTGACTGCTGTTGTCACTGAAGGCTGCCCCACTTTAGGAAGTTAAAGCATCAGTTAAATTAGTTAAATGTTTATATTGCTAACATCTGGCCAGCAGAATGGATGTATCTTTGTTGGAATAGAAATCCATAGAAATCAAAGGTTATGCTCAGAATAAGATTATAGTATGATAATCTCATTACTTGAATTGGGAGGGGGATGTTGAGATTAAAAAGAGAGAGTGAAATGGAATGCAGTATAGACCAAAACTTGTATTTGTTACAGGGAAAACACAAATGGAAGAAATTAGAGGAGACATGCCTGATTTGAACTTCAAAACAGTGAAAATAGCATTTCATTTCTATTTTTATTTCAAGCCACATCCAAGAAAAGGAATAATGCAGATGAAGACAAAAAGAGACTTCTAAGTGCTTTTCTTTTCAAAATTCTTCCTAGCGAGAGATGGATGGCAGGGGATTTTATGCCCCAAACAGCACTTAAAAGTGCTTTTGCTTTTTTAATCCTGTCCTTCGACTGAGAAACAGAGAGAAAGAAGCAGACAAGGTGCCCTGACACATCACTTGTAAGTGATTTCTCTCCCAAAAGTATTCAAAAGACTGATAGAAGATTTTTTTTTCTGTTGGATATTTATTTTTTTCCGTGACTTGGCAGAAATTAAGTGGGAAGATGAAGGGAGAGACATTTCTTGCTTGTGGAGCAGTATTAAATACCTGACTGTAGCTTTAGTTGTGAGGGTGATTGGAAGGATAACATTCTCTATTTGGTATGGCATGTTGCAGAATTTTATTGTTATGTCTTATGTATTCCTAATTGTGGATCTCTTGTTCCAAAGTATGTAGCTAAGCCTCGACAGGGAGCAAATCCCAAGTCAAATTGTTTCATGCATAAAGAAAGACAGTTTGGAAGGCAGGAGTCATTACAGGGAAAGGATTTTTCATTTTAGTTATGAAACTTAATTTGTTTTCAATGTCTTCCCTCCTTTGCATCTCTAAAATATTGATAGAGGTTATAATTTCTGACAGTGATGTTGATTGTGGCATGTAAGTAGGATCCAACAGCTGAAACTGATATGTAATATCGTGACACCAGGGCCTATCACATAGAGACAAGATTAGAAGGTGCAGCTGAAAGAGTGGGTAATCAGTATAAATGAGAATCTTGAGTCTGAGCAGGCCTGAAATTAGGGAAAGTTCATATCTGTGTGCAAGTTTCACAACTCTCATCCAAGTTGTGAATTTTAGCAATGATATTGCAAGTGTGAGGACTGAGCAGCACTGTGTGATCATAGGGATATGGATGAGAGGGAAAGCCTTCCTCAGCAATATAGCTGAGTACTGAGCAAGCACATGGATTTTAATCCTGCCAGAAAATGATTCTGTCTCCTGTTGCTTCATGGCAGATCCTGCCTTTCCTATTTTGGAGTGCTTTGCATCTCTGGCATTAGTGATGACTCCCATCAGACACCTGTGGTCTCTCTGCTGATGGCTGATTGATCATACATGCAAGGCAGAGAAGCAGCTTTGCAAACCTTTGATCAGTGTCCATAAGTAGACTATGTTTTATGCATTAAATTTGACTCAAGGATTTTAGAACCGTGGACTGCTTTCTCTTTAACGAAAGTTTCAGAGTTCTCAGAAAACTGAGGAAATTTTTTTGTGCATTGTGCATGTCTGTACTTTGTCAGTTTGGAGTTTTTTTCATACACTTTTTTTCAAAAACAGTTGTTCTCGCTTTTTCTTGAAGTTTTTCCAGCTGCTGATAGTGTTCAAAATAGCTCTGCACTATGTGGGATCAAAACAGTTTTGGCATTAAAATAAAGCACAGCATTAACTGTTTTGTTTCAACAATAAAATGGGAAATAAATGAATAATTTTGGGAAAATAATTATATTATCAGTTAGGTAGTACTCTGGAATTAATTTGTGAGGTGTAGTGGTTATCTCCACAGTTAATTACATTTTGATTTGAAATGTGTGGGTGTGGAAGTAAACAGCAATGTGTTTATTAGTCACTGTATCTGGGTCACCCCAAATAGCATTTAATGCCCCCACATCAAATGGTTTGTGGGTAGAAGAGTGTCCTGGGAATATCAAGGCAAGATAACAGCCATGCTCTTCACATTTAACTTGTTAATCAACAAGTAAGAAGAAGAAATGTCTTGTGTCTGGTCAGGTATCCATGAGCAGCAGCCAGATGCTTTGCCCTTTCCAAATGTACTCTGAAGAAGAATGGAGCTGTGCTCCTTGTTTTGCTCATTAGATAGCATTATCTCTGTGGAATGCCAGTTCATATCTCCTTGTGCTGTGTGTGGTTCTCACATATGGGATTTTAATAACCTTCATGCTGTGCAATGAATTCATAAACAGGGCTTATAGAGGAAAAGCACCACAGGACTTTATTTTTTAATTATTGCTCTTTTGAAAAACGGGGTCTGCAGGATTTTTGCAAGGGTCTTGTGACATAGTCAGCAATTGTTTTGCTGCTGCAGTGAGGTTATTCCAAGAGGAGGGCATAAATACAGTATTTACCTATGATACACTTTTTCAGAATTGATTTTCAGTATCCTACATTTCGTAGCCACTATAATTCTGCTGTTTTATAGGTGGAATTTTGAAGGTCTGATGGTATGGGAGTTCTCCCCATTTTTCTGGAATGTGATGTGCATTTGATTTCTTAGAGCATACCTCTCCTCCTCATCCCTCCCCCTGTCTCAGCCTGTGAAGCCACAGTTTACTGCTCAGTGGACACTAGCACATGGCAGCAGTTTAGATTTCTGTTCTGAAAAGGACCTATTCATTCTGAATCAGTGGTGTTTCTTCTCTTTCTCTTTACCCCTCTTCTCCCTGGAGTCCATTTGAGCCACAATTTCTGCATCTCAGCCATGTTCCAGTACTGGTGAGGAAGGTACCACTGTTAGTAGAGCTAAAAGGAGTAACAGAAAATCCCAGCACTGGTCTCCAGGTATGGCATGGTATTTATCACCTTCTATTCACTGCTAACAGCCTTAGAAAGCAGACCTATGAGGAGGGCTCAATAAACTTAGTGTTATCTACAAACGCCTACAAAGTAATGGGTCTGAACTGTTGGGTACAGCCATTTTAGCAGTCCAGATGCTGGGTCACACATGCCAGGAGGGAAATTGCACCGTGTTGCCTGCCCATACCCTGTGCCACAACCAGCTGGAATGAACCTGTGGTCATTCTGGATTCCAGTCTTGTAACTGTGCCTAATAATATTATATCTGGAATAAAATTTATTAGGTGTAGATTCTGTGTGGGATTCTCATAGGACATGCAGATCAAATCTTACCCCATTTTCATTTTAGGAATGTTTCTCTCTCCTGCTGTATTTTGTATGACTTTGTGTGTGACAGGCAGTAGAAAGAACCAAGAACAGACAAAAAAAGACTTTTTTTTACTAATTATTCAATTTTCATTATTTTGTTGTCATTTTGAGTTCGTTTATTTCTAAAAAAGTTCCGCAGCACATTGAATAGCCCTCATTATTAAAAATGTGTGCTTTTTCATTAAAATTCATTGAGCTTCCCCTTGGTTCTTCATAGTGATAGAACTATAGAATTACTGAAAAAAAGTATGTTGGAAATAACCTCTGGAGACCATCTTGTCCAATACCAGCTATAAATAAGACTAACATCAAGGTTAGGTCAGGTCTGTGCCTCTTCAAACTTTGAAAATCTCTAGGAACAGAGACTCTGAATTCCTTTGTTTCAAAGCTTAATTGCCCTCTGTCATAAAAGTGTGTTCCTTGAACAGAGGATTCTTTTTTAATGGAATATATAGAGTCCATCAGGTTTTTTTTCCTCAGCTCATCTGCCTTGGTCTTTTTTAGCCATGAGAACACTGTGAATGTCTGACACCATGTATGATGGGGTAGCTGAACACAGACACACAGAAACCTCTTCATGCTGCATCTATAATTGTACAGTTGTATGACTCAGAGAGAGGGGATGCCAAAACTTGCACATTTGCTTTGTAAATATTTTCTTAGAGTTAAATTAATACGTAATCTAGACCCTCCATCTCTCTCGCTTGCTCCTTTCGGTGTTGTTAATACATATGTACACGTATGCCCTTTTTTTAAAGTCACTAAGCAAATAAGAACATAGAACTAATGTTGAGTATGGAAAAGTTTTCCATTGTATACTGTTCATGGAAATGAAGAAATGTTATTTCTATGCTTTTCCTCTGCATAAGCTGTAACCTGGAAACCTGGATTATTATTTTATAATTATTTGACTGCAGTCAATTTTTTTTTCTTACTCAGCTGCCTCCCCAAGTCCCTCAGACCAGCTTTGTGGCAGCGAGGTGGAACTTACCCTCTCAGTTCCCAGTGTGCAGTTGTGACCTGCTGATAGTTTGAGATGCAACAGAGCCTGTAGTAGCATGGAGCATCATTGCTCCAGAAGGAGGATGAAATGAGAGGCACAACTTGTTTGCTTAGTAGGCAGTTATCAGTATTCCATGATCTCTTCTCATTCTAGGCCCTCAGCTGAGATGTATTTTACTGTATTCATAATGCCAGCAAGCCACAGCAGGCAGATGCTCTCAGAGGACACTGATTTTCTTTCTCATGTTGCTCTCCCCAAGAACCTGTTTTGTCAGAACCATGGTAGTCATTGCTGTATCAGAGTGAGTTACAGAGCCACTGATGAGCCTAGGTGTTGACCTTTAAGATTGCTTTTCAAGTTTCAAAGATCCTGCTGTCATTACAGTCCTTGGAAACATTAGGAATCACAAGCTACATTAAAGCCAACAGTCTAAAAGAACAAAACAAAAAAACCTACACAAGCTGCGTGCACTTGCAAGCAGAGTGGAAATGCGGAATTTGATGCCAGCATGGAAGCTAACGTGGCCTCTAAGGCTTCCATCCCAGAGACAGACTTGGGGCAGGAAATAGTTTCAGTAGTGACCAGGGAAGTCTGTCCAGCCCAGAGCAACAGTATGTGTGCTCACACACGGAGAAGGAACACCGTATTCTGGCTTTGTGAGTAGAGAGCTTATATGAAGAAAACACTTTGCATCCTTTTCGTGGGTAGAAGCAGAATCACAGCTGAAAGGCCTCTGCTGATGCCCAGGCCTCCTTGTGGAGGCCTTTTACCTCCTTGTGGTTTGTATTGTTTGCATGATTTTGTAATCTTGTCCGTCCATGAACTGCAAATCCAAATTTCTCTTCTCAAAATTCCTGTGTTAGGTGAAGTCTCCAAGAAGTCTTTGGTTGTGTCAGTGGGAGTTTTAACTGTAATGGAGGCAATGAATGTGCCACAGATTTACCCAGAAAGTCAGCTTACAGGTATATTGCAGTGGTATTTTTCTTTTGAAGGTGTATGAAGGACTAAAACTTAATTTCTCTCTTAAAAATTTAAATTATAGGTAGAAGAGCTTCGTGATTTTAAATACCCATTTTGGAAGTAGTGTTGTTTATATCTTGCAACTATGTCACTGTCAGGCCAGATTAAATAGTGGAGAAAAGATTGATAGGGTTTATTGTTTTCATCTTTTAATAAGATTTTGTTTTGCAACTGCTCCTAGCATGTTTCACCTCTTAATTTACCAGCTCATTAGTGTGTGTGTGTGTTATTCAGCGCCTCAGGCCTTGGGTTTGTTCTGAGCTCTGTGCTGGGGATGCACACACTGGCACAAGGCCCTTGACTTCAGTCAGATTTGGCAGAGGCCACTGAGCTCAAGGGCTTTTCTTCAGTAAAAGCTTTTAAGTGAGGGGTAAGTGGGACTGGTTTGGGATGTGGTGGGAGCAGGAACTGCACTGTCGAGCTCCATGTGTAAGGAGACCTGACACAGAAGGGTCTTTGAATTATTTACATGTCACTTAACCCCAGTGGTTTCCACTTGAGTTTCTGCTTACTGAGTTATTGCAGGTGTTGATAGTCCATGGTACAAACTGTTGTCTGCATGAAATCTGCACTGATTAAGAGGTGGTTGGTGGACCACCAAGGCAATGATGCAGTCAAAAAGCAATCAGAAGAGAGTGTATATACAGTGATTTTTTTCTTTTGAAACAGACCTTTAACATCATAGCTTTCATTAACGACTTAAAAAAACTTAGAACACATCTTCCTAATTTTTTTTGGACTAGCACTTTCAAAGTAAAATTTTAACCTGAAATGTCATTTTTAGAGAAAATTGTGAACATTTTTACAGATGACAGTCCTAGGGTGCTACTGCAAATACTGCAAATGTACCAGTGAAAGTAAATGAATGTGGCCAGAAGCAACTGTGTATTCTCTTTTAGATAAGACATCCTGCAATTAAAAACACTGGACTTAGAAAGCTTCTTAAGGCTTATTTTGTCAAATGAAAAATGCCACTGGTTTTAATGCTATTGTAATAAACCTTATTCTTATTCCTGGCATGAATATTATATATTTTTTTAATTTCAGAAAAATGGATAATTAGCATTTTTGCTTATCACTTTCCTTCCATGCATACAAATAATTTGTCAGATAGACCACCAAGAGAGACAAAATTAAATAATAGGTCTAGACAGCATGGAACCAAAATAAATTAGAGGTTAAGCTTCCAGCCTGTTAGGTGGGTTTTCAGGGGAAAGAAGAGGGGGACTTAATACAAGGAAGTTTTTCTGACAGTTTTTGCTGCCTACCTTTATATTGTTTCCTCATATCAAATCCCAAATAAGTTGACCTGAAATAAGATGTGAAATTCATATTAGAAGTCCCCTAGTTTATTTGTGAGTCTAATTTTTTCAAATGTATTTAGGTTAGAGGCCTAACAGGCATTACTACATCTGTGATTCAGCCAACTAAGTTCCTAGATAATGGTCCATGATTAATGGTGAGTGCTGATAATAGGAGGTTATTAGAGAAAGCAAACTTGGAACAAATCTGCTGTATACATTATATACTTTACTGCCATCTGTGGGTATTTATAATAAATACAGATTGACGTCAGCAGTCAGGGAAACCCATGTTCTCCATATGTGACAGAGGATTCCTTAGACATAGTCTTCCAGTAGGCACCTTCACTGTAGGAATTCCCATTAAATTTTTTGCAGAGATGCTTGCTATTACTTGCAAAGAAAAAACAGTTTTTGTGGATGGAGTTCTTTTGGCCTTGGTCGCTGTCAAGGAGATCTTTCTAGAGTCCCCTCTGGAAGGAAGGATTATGCGTTACATGTTACCTCTGCTCTGCTGCCACACACGTTATTGGGTGTGAAAAATTGTTTTTGTCCTTTCGTACTGAGATTCATTCGTTATTCAGCCCGTGTGCTAACAGGACGTTCCTCCCTTTTATGTCTCCTTGAGTGGTGACATTTTACCTCCTTGTGGTTTGTATTGTTTGCTGAGCAAATATGTGTGTACAGAGAAGAAACAATTGTTATCTTCCCTATTATTAAATGTAAAAAACAGAAAAGAAATGTGATACAGACAGAGAATTGCAGAAGATAAATTAGAGCTAAATATTATGATACCAATAACCTCCCGAATCAAGTGACATGTTTTGCTGGTAGCAAATGTACTGTTGGAAATACAGTTCTGCAGCAGAGTGACCAAAGGGGTGCCATTGTTAGGATCAGCTTGTGTTGTGCTCTTGCTGTTTATGCTGTTTGATGGACAGTGTCTGGTTTACATGGTGTTTTTCCAGTAACTTTTGTGCACAAAATTCAACGGTCATCGCGTAGTGCTGAGGGCAGGTGAGCAGTGTAGTGGATGTTAAGATAAATGACTTACTGGATTCAACATTCAGCAAGCAGTATTTGGTTGGAAGAATTCCCGGCTTTTGAACTATTACAAAGTCATGATATTTTAAACCCTGTGTGTTTGTAAATGGGTGATAGATGAAGTGTCACAAACATTCTGGTTATTTATGGTCATCAGCTAAACCTCTGGGATGAAGTTAGGAATACTCTAGAACTAATGTAGTTTGTTTGGTTTTCCATTTTGTACAGCTGTGAAGCTAATTTTTTCATAGGCTGTTGTTCAGAGTGAATGCTGTTTTAGTGGCTACTTTGTGAACTTGCCTGTGTAGGGTGTGCATGATGGAGTTTGCCTCTCTTCCATAACATTCAGTCCTCAACAGTATTTTACAGGAGCATTTCCACATATGTTCTTGGTTGTACTTGTATTTTTATGCTGATATATATGTATATATGTATGTATATATATATGCCAAAGAGTATTCTGCTTTTCTTGCAGTTCAGAGGTGTACATTATGTGGATCTGAAGGTGCAGACATCTGCATGCATAGGGATGTCAGGGTTTCTGGTTACCTACAAACTATAGTACTGTATGCTGGACTGAACATATCCATTTTCATCTGTTTTCTTGGACAGTTGCAGTGTAAAGGACAAAAGCTTTTCTCTCTGCCTGTTCATTCCTGAATTATTTGATTGACATGTCTGATGAAGTTTTCTTCACAACAGTTTATAACTTAACAAATATCCTTAGGAGTTTTGGTTCTTCTTTGCTGGAGAGTATTCCCAAACATCATGGTTTATCCTCTCAGCTGTATATCAATATTTTGCTTTTTCTCAAATCCTCTTCCCCTTACATGTTTGCTTTTTAAGCACTAAAGTATATTCTACCCTTTCATAGGTGTCTAAATTTTTTTCTGTTCTCTCCTCTCTTCTGTGTGTTCCTTCATTTCCTCCCCCTTCTGTGACATGATCCATTCATGTAAATAAGAGCACGTCCCTTCTGCCATCCTGCCTAGGGACAGGACAGTTTGCCAGGCACCTGAGACACGAACGAAAATGGGTCTTCTGCAGACTGACTGAGAGTGCACATGCAGGACAGACCTTCACATCCTTCAGGAAATGCTTTAGGGCAAAACTTTCTTCACCTGCCACTCTCTCGGTGCCCAAAGTCCTCAGAGCTATTGACCATTAGCCCTCCAGAACTCTGCCTCTCCTGGGTCTTTCTGTTGTACTTGAAGCCCTGAATCTGGCAACTTCCTTCCTTCATTAACCCTCCATGCAGATGCAGAACAGTTTCTTCTGTTCTTATTTACTCCCTGCCACCTTTCTATTTTTAAGTCTTTTTACCAGTAGAGCTATAAAGTATGTTCCAACAGTTTATTATTCCAGAAGAAAATACTAGTGTAGGCTTATTTAAAAGGTGTCAGTTTCCATAAGGTTTCAGATGGAAATCAGGAAAAATGAAAAAAATGAAAGGGACTGTTTTGTTAATGTGAACTCCTTTCCTCCACCTTTTCATAATAAAGCAAAATGTTCAATTGGAGAAGCATTTTAGCTCCATCTTAGAAAATTACTTTAATAGTATTTTTGAAAAATTGAAAGTTAAAATATTTTGATCAAGCTGGACATGGCTTTTAGTCACTTTTAGTAAATTTTGTTTTATGAGATAATCATGAGGGGTATTATCTTTGACTTTTCAATTTTTGCCTTATAATAAAATAGTGAAAAATACATAAAATACATAACAAGACCTGGTTTTATTCTTTATAGGTTATATATTTAATTCTTTCTACTCAGAGTTTTCTCACATATATTTGAGGCATTTGGGTTTTGGCTCTTGGTATCATGACATTACTTAATTCTTGCTTTGTTTCAAAGTTGCCTATATTGTTCCCAATAGGAGCAGCAAAATCAACAACATTCTTGTGAGCATTTGCTCTGCTATATCTTGAAAGAGGTAGGAGCTAGCTGGCGTGGAGTTGTCTGGAGCTGTCTCAAAAGTGAGAAAGATGACACTGCATCTCTTTGCGCTGTGGTTCGTGTTTGGAGGGTTTGAGTTTCTGGTTTGGTTTTTTTTTTTCCTTTCCCTGAGAAAGAAAACTAAAGTGTTTCAAAAATACATTTGCTGGTTGAAAGTTTAGATGGGATGGGTGAGTTTGGCACACAAGTTTCAACCTCTGCCCAAAGTCCAAGCTTCCTTTATTTTCCTCTCTCTTTACCACTGACATGACGAATCCACAAGATACTTGTTCAAGCAAAGGGCTGGTACAGCCCCTTTAAGGAGCTGTAACAAGAGCTGCAAATCAAAGAGTTCTGTAACAACTGGGTCAGTGTATATAGAAAGACTTTCAAACATGGTTATTTATTCAGTCTCCTGCTGTAAGATTAGTGTGTCCCATTATGTGCCTCCTATGCATTCCCTTCCAATTCATTCAATTTAAATAAAAACTTTCTGCTAGAACTCATGTACATATCAGTGACATTCATCTAAATAAAATATCCCAGGCACTTGAGTCTCAGGAACAGTCTTATGAAGAACAAGATCATACTCTATTTATTTGGAAATGGGATGCATGTTGACGTTGGGCTTATTTCAAAATAATGTCAAAATGTTAAAATCTTTATGAAATCTTAACATTAAATTTTATGAAGACAGAGATGTTTGCTGGGATGTGATGCTGAGGGCTAAGAGCAAAATCAACTGCTGAAGATAGAAAACCCACAATACTGCCATAGGGGGGAAGAGGGAACAAATACAAACTCAGGGTAATCAGACCTGTCTTTTTTTCCATTTTTATCATTTTTTGCTTGATGTTAGTAATATAATATAAGTTATATACAGTGCTGTACTAATTTGGTAGTTCTTGCTGGGTGAACCCACAAATAACTATCTTTTCTTTAAATGTGCTGATTTTTCCTAGGGAAGCTTGGCAAGTCTTTTCTCACAGTCAGAGGTTTGAAGAAATTGAGTAACTATAGATAAAACCAGCTTGTTTAATCACTGAAACACAGGAAAAATTAAAATACATTTTTTGCTTGTTAAGTAGAGAAAAGCAATAAAAACAATGCCAGACAGTTAATGCCTCTCTTGTACCTTTCATTTCAAAGACCTCAAAAGAACATCAAGAAGAATAAAGGCAAAATCTATTCCCTATTGGCATCATTATAAATGCTGTATCCTCTAAAACTCTAAAGACATCCAAGAAGAGTAGAAGAATAAATGGCATTGAAATAAAGGAAGTCTCTCTGGAGCTTTGTTCAATCGGCTTTGTTAGAATTCACTCAAATAGGATGATTATAAGAAAAGATCTCATTTGTTTCAACATTAAAGGAGCAAATTAATATGTGGCAAGCTGCTAATAATTGCCTCATTATGTAGTGAATGGGCATTGTGTCCAATTTACAAAATTACAATCATATTGTTAAAGTAACAATTGAGAAAGTTTAGTCTGAGTTTCCTAACTATCTGCATGATTAGTTGTGGGATTCAGAGTGGAACAGAGTTGGTGGTTGGAGAGAGCACACCACTGGTCTGTAGTGCTAAGAAGCCACAAGAGAAATTCAGCTTTTCATTAGTGGAAGTTCCATCTGCGGTGGTCTCTTGAGCTGAATTTGGTCCAGCTGAGGAGTGAATCTGGCAATCTCTGCTGAGACCTGAGCTTGGCTGTCTGGTCTGTCCAGATATTATTTTGTGGTTCAGAGACCTGGCGTGAGATGATTCCCACACGGACCTCGGCAGATGTACAGGGCTGCGGCTGGGAAACTTGGTGATCCAAGATCTGTAACACTGGGAAACCCACCCATACAAATGGTTCTGTAGCTGGAATTTCAGTCACCTGGTGGAAACTTTGGAAATGATGGGGGAGTTGTCAAATTTGGAAAGTAAGCAATTTTCCAAATAATGAAATGCAGTGTGGGAGGGAATCATGTTTTGTGACCTACTTTAGTTGGATTTGCTTGTGACCTTTTCTAATTCTGGCTGATTTTGTTACTTAATGATTTGACCTTTGATTCTGTGAAGCCACTTCAGTGCTAAATGCAAAGATTTAATAACTAGAACTGTTTGATAAGTGACCTTTATTACACAGCTATTTCTCTTTGCTAGAGAAATGGCACTGTTTTGTGAGTTCTAATTCACAGTTTTAATTATCTTTTCTATTGTCTGTAAGCTTGCACAGGAAATGGAAAGGTCAGACATTTCATTTTCTTTACTGATTAAAATATAAGTGTTCCTCAACAGTTACAATGTATCATTCAGGAAAAAGATGGGTCTATTTGTCAGAACCATACCCAGCTTCTCTGCTGAGGACTTCTTCATCCTTCTGGTCAGCAACAAAATGAGCAATTTTCTAGCAGCAATAATAGCTCAGTCCCCTTGGTGTTTAGAGGTGAAATAAATGTCTAAATACATGAAAAGAGAAGAAAAGGTGAATGGTTCTTAATGTTTTTGTCTTTAACTCATGTACCTATGATGCAAGTGAATGAAGGTCTTGTGAGAGCTGAACCTTGGCCTGATGTTCTGGGTCCACAGAGGATAAGCAGTAACAGCACAAGTTTCTGTGTGGTCCTGCCAATCTGTTTCAATCCCTCTGCTGCTGGACCATCTCTGCAGATGAGAGGACAGCCTGGACTGCCTGGCAGACCCATTTGTATTGTATGTGGATTCATGTGTGTCACTTAAGCCACCCTTCTCTCTGTGTCTGTGACGCTTACAAACCAACACCACAGAGTGGTGGTCTCTCTCCATATGGGGTTCAATGAGTGAATACTAACGTGTGTTTTCTCATACGTTGAGGGAGATATGCAAAAAAATGATGAAGGCAGTGAATGGTTCTGGAGTCAATGGAATATGTATCACGGATGTCACCCAGTCTCCCAACTCTGTCTGGGATCTCTGTTGGGAAATATGCATGCTGGCACATGTGAAATCTCTCTACGTTGTAAAAGATATTTATTGTGAGATAGAGCTGGGAGGGGGTTAGCCTCTGACTCTGTTCAAGACGAGCAGATTATATGTTGGGCTAGTGTAGGTATTCAGTATTATGAAAGCACTTCATAAATTGGAACAAGATAAATGAATCACAACAAAAGAGCTGGAAAACCAGGGGACACAGTCGCAGGAGTGAGTGTACTCAGCTTATTCAAGCAGAACAGTTGCACTCAGTGAATAGAAAATGTGCAATGAATTTCTAACTAAGGTGAGAAAATCAAACAATTCTAAATTTAAGAGAGCAGCTCCATTTTAATGGAGAAGGAAGAATTTAGTGAAAAAAGCAGCTCTGAGGATGAGACAAATTTAAATGGAACCAGATTCTTGACCAAATTGGCTTTTCCTATCTAGCAGTTTCATATTCAGCATTTGTTAGTTTGAAAGTTCACCCTGAAAGCTATAAATTAATCTACTGGGACTGTAACAATTCACTTCATTCTAGGATATGAGTTATGCCTGTGGATTTGTTTAGGTCACCCAGCCATGTCCTCATAATGTATCTTAGAGAGAATTTCTGTAAGTAAGCGGTAAACAGAGAGACTGCTGCGTTCAGCTGCATCTCCTGGGATTTCATCCCTGTTGTCAGAAAGCCATGCAGGACAGCTCTCTAAAACTGTAACAGCTATAAAAAATACATGATGTTCTGTAAAGGAAACATTGACAATGCTTCTGCATTCAATCAGGAATCTTTAGCTACTGATAAAATGAGGAAAGAATATTTTCCTTAACCAAATAACTAAAATTCTCAGTGATCAGGGTTCCAACAGAGCCACATAATGAAATCAAATCAATCACAATAGAGAATTCAAAGCTTTGAAATTGTGAGATTTACTGCATAAATCTTGCAGGATGCACCTTAATTCAGTACAATATTTGTCAACCAAAGGTGAGGTATTTTAGCTTTCTTCAGATGTTTGTCTCTTGACCTTGCATTATTCCCCCTTACCAAAAAAATTCAGTTTTTTGTCAGCAATGGCATCCTAGGGTTATAGTGGTCAAATGTAGGCAGGCTATTCATCTACATCAGCTAAATGAGGTGTGATTTTGAAGAGAAATAACCACAGGTCTGATCAGGAAAGCACCTAGCATCCTGTCAGAGTAAATGTCCAAAGAACGTGAAGGGAATTCTTCCTAAAAAATACTAAGCTGAGGTCACTGGCTCCCAGTTGTGAGCATGACAGAAGATCAAGTCTCTGACCATACAAAAAATTGTAAGTTATTTCTGACCTGGATGATCTTTTGTAGGGTTTTTTGTGATGGATCTGGTTTTCATTTGATTTATATTTCTAACTGAACTCTTTATACAATCCAGTTTAAATAGAGGGCATTTCCTTTTAGTCCATAGGTACAAAAGAATGAAAAGTCATTTACTCTTTATACTCAGACAAATGGAACATCAGACAGGTCCTTATATCTCTGTTAGGTGATTTTTTCTATTTTTAATTCATACTGGAGTAATAGCACCCTAGAACTTGGTCAGAAAATACTGTCTTTGACTGTAGTTTTCTCAGGATTAAGTGCCTAGTTCAGGTGTTACCAGTCCATCTGCCTCTCATTTTCCATGGATCATAACTGCTCTCTGGAGAGAACAACATATACCTCTGTCCACGTCTCTTTTCCACCTGTAGGATTTTCATACTGCTAAGTTGCTTTTTAGAGTTACATCTCACGTTCAACTTCTGTCACAAATTTGGGAAGTATTCATTCAGACACAAACACAGTTAATGTACAGTTAAACTTCCAGCATTACTGTTTCAGTAGGTTTTTTCCTATTGCTGACAACACCTTGTTAAAAGAGAAGCCATTGATCTAAATATTGTTTTCTGCTGCTTCTTTATTTCCTTGGTTTTTAGTGAAAAGAGTAACATTTGGAGGGAAAAAAAGAATGATTATTTGTATAGTTGACTTTGCAAGGTGGGAACAAAGGCAAAGATTGGAACTGCCTATTTCACTGAAAAGGTTTGCATTCAGAGCTTTGTAGTGGTAGCGTTTTTGAGCAGCTCCACCGCATGGGGATTGTGGTTTTGTGTTTTAAAGAGAAACATCGCTATCAATGTGATGTACTTTACCTGCTTTTCTTTTAACTGAATTTTCAGTCTGCATGTTTTACAGAGAAAAACTTGCAATATATAATATATATTGTTTCCTGTCTTCTAGCCTCTACGACTTGACTGTGACCTCTGTGCCATTGTTTCAAACTCGGGACAGATGGCTGGCCAGAGGGTGGGCATCGAGATAGACAGGTCCTCCTGCATATGGAGGATGAACAATGCTCCCACAAAGGGCTATGAGGAAGATGTTGGGAAGAGGACAACTGTAAGAGTGGTCTCTCACACCAGCGTGCCTCTCCTGCTGAAGAATCCTGAGTACTTTTTCAAAGAAACCAACAACACGGTTTACGTGATCTGGGGTCCTTTCCGAAACATGAGGAGGGATGGAAATGGCATTGTGTACAACATGCTGAGGAAAACTGTTGACAGCTACCCAACTGCCAAAATCTACGTGACCACGGAGAAGCGCATGAGTTACTGCGATGCGATATTTAAGAAGGAGACGGGAAAAGACCGGTAAGTCCTAAACATGAAGAGCAATTATAATGTTTGACAAAAGATACGTGAGAAAAGTCCATGTGGGATGTCAGCTACTAAATGAGTCCCCAGATATGTTTTAAATGGATTGTTGCATGGGTTTGACTGTTATAAGCACTTGATGAGGCAGCAGCTAGGCCCCATTTACCCCACCTACGCTACCTTCTGTTCATTCCATTTCTGTTGGCTTGAATCCCAAAAATATTGGATGTCTTCCTGAAATGTTTTCAAAGCTGTGTGTTGTTTTCAGCTCAATTTACTATTGATTAAATTGACATTTTATTTGAAGAGGATAATCCTACATAAACAACATTTTCAAATGCACAACCTCAGGATAATTCTGGATATTGCGTTTTCTTCTCTGTTGAGAATCACTGTAGCTTTTCTTCAAACACAGACCTCAGGGTTATTTCTTCAGGCATTATTTCTGTTTCTTGGTGAAAACGGGTTATCAGAAATACTGGAATAGATTTATGTTTCTACCTGTATTATGCTGAAATTCTAGTATCCATTCTTGATAATGTGTATTTATGCTACTCAAGTGAGGCTGTAAGAGGTGAAACTATGAGGGCCATTGTTTGGGCTAGCATGTTCAAAGCAGAAACTGGATTTGTGGAATTAAGACCACGAATTTCAAGAATTTGTAACCAGGCTGCAAAAATTCAAGTCATCTGTGTTTTGGCATGGAAGAGCACCTGTAATAGATACTCACTTCAGCTAACTAGGGAGGAGTTTCCAGATCACTGCTATGCCTTAATGTTAATTTTTAAATTTGCACATCATGAATTTGAGGTTGGGAAGGACTGTTGCTATTCTGACCAAATAAAAAATACAGATATTCACAAACAGCTTGACATAGTCTGAAATCTTGACTTAAGCTTTTGAAGTAGAAAAGCTTGTTATCTCAGACATACTTGTTTCACTGTTATTGAACTGCCAGAATTGATGACAGTTGATTTTTCCTATTTTTCAAACTATTGGAACATAGGTTTGTTCCAAAGGAGGAGCCTGCCCCTGTTCACATGCTGCTGCTTTGGTTCTGGAGTTGGAGGGAGCTCATATATCTCATAAAGGTGTCAAGGTTATCATGGATTCTTTTGTTTAACTGAACAAACTGATGAACAGAGGCTAATAAATACACAAGATCCATTCTTCAAAAATGACCTTTAATAATCCAAGTCATCCTGTTTATATGTTAATCAAGCTAAATATGATCATGGGTACATTATTGCATTGCTGTACATAAATTTGTTTATATTTATGAGTCAGTCAGGTCACAGCAACTTTATCATACTTCATCCAAATCCTTATTGTGAGATTAGACCTTGAAAAAATCTCCTCTTTTTCCTATTAAAAAACCCCCTCATCATTCAATGTCAAAGTATCCCTCTCTTCAGTCTAATGCATTCCTCTTCAACAAATTAACACATCTCAAGTTTTTATAGTTATGCAATTAACACAATACAAATGCTTCTTTTCATGTCAAAAGCAGATTGAATGTCTCTCAGTGCTTATAACAAAGTTCTTAAGCAGCCTAATGTTAAAGTCGCCCATGTTCTTTCTCTTTAAGTTTCACATTGCAACAGCAGTAAATTTTTATGAGCCTGTCTCCTGACCCATCACGTTGTTTGTGCATGTGTGTCCCTGGGACACCAGGGGAAAAACCCACCACTTTTCACAGTGGCAACCAGGTAACATCCTTGTATCTCCTGCAGCTTTCATTTTTAGTCCTACTTTTCCACATCAAATACTTACAATACAAATACAATGATGTTTTTACCATCATTTAGTGCTTTTGTCAGCCAGAAACAAGGGAAATGATTCATGTGTCACCAGTCAACATCTTCTGTATCTCAAGAAAACATCTTGCAGTTCCCTAGTAATCAGGGACTTCAGTATGGAAACTATTTCATTTTCTGCAACATCTTCAATTTGCAGGACCTGTCTTCTGTTTCTAGGGAGGGTCATGAGACTGTCAGAGGTATGTGGCATTTGTGGAAGCAGTAAATGGAGAGCACAGGAGATTTGTGGGTGATGAAAATACTTTCACTCATTGTGCCATGCTATTACAATGCTGCAAGGCTCGGGTTCCTCAGCCAAATATTCCTTCAGTTCCTCAGAGAAAAATCAACCCTTGCTTGGAATATTAGATTGAACAGAGGTCTGGTTCGACATGTTTCCAGCAAAAATTCTGGAAGGAAACCAATTTCAACTCATATTTTAAAATGTACTGAGTGGATTGCAACTGCATCTATTTTAGTTTAATCTTAAAATACTGTCTTTCTGTACAGTGTATGCTACTAATGCATAGTAAGATTGCAACAGATTTCTAGTCTGTCGAGCCTTTAATGAGTTGTCTGTTTCTACTCTTTGATGTGCAATCTTTTTAGGTAATTAGTGGGACTTTTCAGCAGTTTCATCCTCAAGTTTCTAAAGGATGTTATGAGAAGCAGCTGACAGGTATGTGCATCAGTCACTTCTCTACTGCAGAAAAGCTCTGGTCCTGCAGTGCTGACAGGGGAACTTTATCCCTGATTTCACTGGGTGCAGGTTCAAAACCCACAGCTTTGGTATTGACAAATGATTTATTACTGATGCATGGAAGAAACAAGAATTGCCTCTAAGTAACTTGCAACAAACAGTGTTTTTTATTTTATAATGCATTTTTGAATTCTACAGCGGTACAAAATACCCTCTGATACGGGCTATCTGCTCTGGGTAGTTAACCTGGCATGAGTGTTAAGAATCTGGGGAACATGTGTTCTTTCTGAGAGTCTTTGTTAGTGAAGCAGTTGAGTTCAAGGTGGTGAATGCTCATCCACTTTGAATAATTGTTGTACATAAATAATATTCATTACCAGACATTCACAATTATTCATTAATGCATTTTACTTGGTACTTCCCTAGAGGGAGCATAAAGCTGGCAGCTTCTTTCAGTACTTCACTAATGTGCTGGTGTATTATATATATTGACTCAAGTGAAAGGATTTAAAGAAATATTAGATAATTACTATGTGTGGCATCTTTGTATGTACCTCACTCCAGATAAGTGGTTCTAAAGCCATCTGTATCTTTGCCATGCAATACAAATACAATGCAATATGATATAATAACATTTAATTGGTAATAACAGAGAAAACTGTAGCCTTCATTAGAGCAGCAAAGCTAATTCTGGTCTGATAAAGTGCACTGAGCATCCCTAAATAGGTTTTAATTAGCTGGCACCAAAGCTGCACCACCCTTAGGGAGGGTAAAATTAATGAAAACTAGCAGCAAATAGATCAATGCTACTGAATGTTCTTGCCTTAGGTGAAGGTGATGAGAAAGAAAGGAGTGTCTTTTCAGGATCATTTAGAAAACAGTCTGCCTTAGAAGTCACTTTCAACAACCAATGCTAAAATAAATCTGTGCTGATATCAGTGGAGCAGTCTAATGTTTTCTGGGCTGCAGGCTCCATTTGTGTTTATACTCCAGGCATCTGAGGCTAACCCCTGGGCACTGCAGCTCTGAGCAGTGCCTGTGAAGGGCCAGCCCCACATCCCCCCTCGGGGCTGGCTCAGACCACTCCTGTCCCAGTGCACACGGGAGGCATTCAGCCCCAGCAAACTGCAGTGCTGATGTGCTGGTACTGCTCCAAGGGCAGCTTCACTGGGTGTTTGTAGTCACTCTTTGTGAGCAGCTGCTGAGCTCTGCTGAACAAATGTGTCCTGAGCTCCTCAAATTCCCAGTAGATGTGAGATGATGTTCTGAAACCCAGCCAGTTTGGTAGACAGAGGACTTCCCACATACACTGTCCTAACTCTGACAGTGCCTATCCCACACCCAATCAGTTCAATTCAACAACATTTTTTAAGATTATTAGCTGCACACACGCACATGTCTTCAGGAGGCAGGTTCACTGAGCCACATTTGCAGTCAAATGACTGTTTCTGAAAGATTTCTGTCAGTATCTTGGACAATTCTGAAGAAACAAAATTGCTTTTGTGCTTTTCTTCCAGAAGTTCTTAGTTTCCTCAGTTCATGCCAGATGGTGCTATGTGTTAGGTTGTGAGAAAGCTGTTTTATCATTCAAGGCAGAAAGATGTATCATTCTGATCGCTGACTTCTGCATCAAGATTCAAAATTTGGGGTTGTGTTCAAGCTGCCATTTTACTCAGTTCTGCTCACTAATTATTTATTACTTCGGTGATATACGAGATCTATATCACATCTCTGTCATTTAGAGCTAGCAAATTACATTCATCTAAAGTTTGGATTGACACTGTTAAGACAACTGCAGTCATCACAGCTTCACCTCAGCTAATATGTGATTTTTCATGTGTCTGACTAATCTACATGAAGCTATAGTCTAGTAAAAATGTCATTGAAATGAATAAATGAAATTGCATTCTCTGAGGTTCGAGTAGCTGCAAGTTCTATTGTTTGGTGATATTCTCTGTGAATTAAGGTAGTAAAGCTGTCAGTGTCCAGAATATCAGAGTTTTATGCCATGTTTCTGGTTGTTGGCTTGAATGAAATACTGTAGTAATGATATTTTCATTTTTGAACTTGTTTCCATATATGTATTGGTTTCTCTGTCAAAGTTAGTCAGAGGAAATATAAAAGATTTGCTAGTGTGGCTTAAAATTTGCAGAAAGCAGTTTTTCTTTGGGAAGCTGTGAACATTGACACTGAGTCTGGCTCAGAGAGTTAAACTTTGGCACTTGGGAGGCAGTGTCCCATCAGTGCTTTGTATTAATGTGATTTTTCTAAAAAAAGAAAAAAAAAATCTAGAAGATGAGTAAAAGTTCATTTAATTTTGAATAGAAAATGGGCAGAGTTAGGGAATATCAATGTCTTTAAATTACAGAATTTTAGGAAGAAAAGGATGAAAAAACTGATTCAGACTGACAGAGGAAATGTATAATGCCTGTTGGAACATTTTTAAGGACAAAGATTAATTGTACTTTACATTTTGCTGCAGTCTTTATCATGATGATGTAATATCTGCTGCTGCACCAATAAAGTCAGCAAAATTTCTCAACTGCCCATGAGCATCTCAGCAACCCCAAAAATATGTATTTGATATAGTGACCATTTTTTAAGTACTTGACAGTGGATGTTTCTTGAACTATTGCTTGGCACTTCCATTCTTTCTTTTTATAAAGTAATTCCTTCAAAAAATGCTAATGGGTTTGTCCATCTTAATTCATAAAGGATTTAAATTGTTTCATTGTCAGTCAAGACTGCTTTATTACCTGAAAAAACAAGGGTCTAAAGCACGAAACCTTAATGAAATAAATAGATTTTTCATTATAAAACACTTAAAACCTCAGCATCTATTACTATTTGTGGTCAATCACCAGATGGTTAACAACTGTTTGGGGGTTTATATCCACTCTTCCATTTCCTGGTAAAACACCAGTTGTTCCTGAGTGTTCCACATTTATTCCCTGCAGCCCATTAGTAACTGCATTTATATTCTTTATGAAGATTTTCCTAATTAAGATGAACATTTTTCTCCATTGGGCAGATGGAACTCAATAGAAGGAGTCCGTTCTTTATTAACATGCCAGTAAATGCTGCTCAAAGCACCAGCACTTCTTTTAAGAAACACAGCTCCTACTACATTACACTAATTACACAGTAAAGTGAAACTTTATTAAAAAATATCAATATTAGCTATTATTTTGTGATAAAGCTGTGGCTGCATATAGATTGGTGTGAGCTTAGAGACCTATTGATTCTGCAGCTGACTATAGCCATGGAGTTGTTTCTTTTTAATTAATGATTAAAGACAAGGAATATATAATCAGAATCTACTCCATCATTGTGCATTTTCACATGTTCTTTGAATTTATCCATCTATTTATTTTAATTTATCACATCTTCTTCAAGTGCCACTGGATCTGTTTTCTGCTCCTGATGAACTGTTTGTTAAGTCTTTATAGTGTGTTTGGTATAGCCCTAATTACATGCACACCTCTTTCATCCTGTGCTTTAAATACTCTGCAGCTTTTATTGTTGTGAGAGAATTGCTGATATCTCTCAGAAGGAATTGTGCATATGGATGGATTCTGGAATTGATCCTTCAGGGTCTCTTCCAACTCAGCATATCCTGTGATTCTGTGATTCTCACATCCCATGAACATCCACCTTTGGAAGGGATGATGTAAGCCAGTGACTCATGCTGGCAATCCTGGAAGCATCCTGGATTGCAGGGCTTCCAGTTTTGCTGCTGCTGCTGAGGATATTTTATGGTTACAAAGGAAAAAATACTGGAGAGAAAAAACAGCAGAAGCATAGATTTTGAATGAAGCCTTTGGTGTTCATCTTCCATAGTTCAATGTTTTTCACTTTTCAGATCACAGTATGTAAAATAAGACCTTGATGTTCCTGAAGGAGCTTAAAATTTTGAAGAAATAGTAATAATTTTTCAAAAGTTTAAAAATTAAAAAAAAAATTAATCTATTTTAAAAAATTCAGCGTTGCTGCTGGGTGAAGTAATTGTCTTGAAAAACACAGAGTGATTACCATTGAAGTCTATACTTATTACCAGTTGTCACACAGCAATTCTTTTCTAAGAGATATTAAACAGATTAGAAGGTAAATGTAATGTTGCTATTGTTTAAGTGTGATATAGGTTGGTTACTGGTAACTGTGGGGTTTCTAATAGAAGCTCCCTAAAGAGCTCTGAGCTGAATTTACAATGCCAAGTAAAAAAAAAAAATACTGCAATCAAACTGCATGAGATGCACTGGGAGGTTTGTGCTACAGAGCTGCTTCTCAAATGAGGATAGCAACTTTAGGAGACAGGGAATAAGACTCTGCAATAATTTTTTGCTTTGGATAAAGAAGAGTTTCTGTACATCTGTCCACCCACTAGCTAGTCAAATTTATTAGAAACTGCTTTTATAAGAAAAGATGTGTGAGAACTCTCATACATATCTTACTGAATGATATTTAGAAAAGACTGTCATCTCAAAGCTTTGTACAAGTAAACAACACAGCAAAAGAAAATCTGTTTGAAAGTAGGAAAACTTTAGCCTGAACTTATGTTTGAATATTTTTTCTTACAATGCAGAAAGATTAGTAAACAAATTCTGCATGGAAAATTTAGTAAGAAATCAAGCCTATGTGAGACCTCATAGACATAGATAGGAGGAAAACAAAGGGGAAATGGGAATTTTTGTGACTCATTTTGTTAATTTAGAACTAATTGTTAACTGGCTGCTTGCTTGTGCACATCTTCAATATGTATTTTTACCAAGATGAAAACAAAGCGAATGCTCTACATTTTTTTTTATTTCTGTGTCTGCTATCCCACATAAAGAATTTAGGCTGCAATTTCAGAACAATGAAACTGTTCAAATATATGGATCTATAGCACCTGCCTTTGAAAGTGACTCAGGATTCATAGCAATGCTTCTCAGGGAACCTGATGTGCTATTGGGATATGCTACAACTTGTGTTTAGAAAACAATCACTCCTACACAGTTCCTGTGATACTCAACTTCTCTGAGCTTTTAACTGTGAGGCAGCTCTGCATTTAAAGAGTATCATGCACAAGAGCAGCATGTACAATTTTTCTCAGAGATTCACATCTTCAGGTTTTGGAACAGTCTGGAAAAACATAACTGTAACAGTGGGGATTTATTATGAATCTTGAGTCTTATGTCTTCAAACAGTTTATGTGGAGTCTCAGATATTGACCAGCATGGGGCTTAGTTTGTGTGTGAACGGAAATATTTTTTTATACAGATGTTCAAAGATTCAGCCATTCTATTTTCAAGACTTTGTAAGCAATTCCTGATTGTGGGAGCATTCACTGCAGTTGGGACCACTTACCAGAGACACCACTGATCTCAGAACCTGAGCAGCCCTATCCAGTGCATTAGCATTCAGTAAATATGCAATTGCAGTAGAATAAAAGGTTTTTAACTGCTCGTATTTTTTCTTTACAAGTTTCTTGTTGGTATCCCATCCTTGTGTTTGGAGACTTCTTTTTCTTTGTTTTTATTTTTAAAATCAAGTCGTCCCAGCACACCTATCCTCTCTGCTCTAATCCTACACGTTACAGAAAGGAGGCATAGACTCCCTGTCTAATAACATTCTCCCCATGATTCATTAAAACTTTCAAAGCACAGGATTTTCTGCAAAGCTTTCAAACTTGCTGCAGTTGATGTCACTAGTGTAGAAAAAGTCAGAGAAAGGAAAGAAAGAGTTAGCAGATGAAATTCTAAAAACAAACAGCATGCTTTTATCTTAACAATAAAAACAAAGATAAATGTCAGAAATATGTGCTCTGTGTTCAGTTTGCTCTCCATATGTTTCAGAATTTTTCTTGAATAATTTCATTAGATTTTCTAGTACTCCTGTCTCCAAAAAGTGTCCTAAACATTTTCCATGAAAGCATTTCTGAAAAACGTTGCAGGTATCACTTAAGTCTCAAAATGCCTTTGTGAGGCAAAGGATATTTGTCCCCTATTTACGACTTGACTTCTCTGAGACAAAAGGACTCTAGGGGAAAGCAGAAGCTATTGCTGTGCAGAAATTCATGCCCATAGGGCTTTTGGAATATTGTATGCTTACGGTGAAGGCATTTCAGTCTCATACAGTCCTGATTTGGGGTTGGAATGGTCTGGAAGTGTAATATGGAACAAATTTCTGCTGCTTTATAACCTGTTTTCAGCCAAATATGGTAATGTTACAGCATTTCCTTCTATATGAAATTAGCTGTAGTCTCTTGACATTTTACAATCAATCAAAATATTAGGAAAAGAAAATAACCTGAAGAGTACGTACAAAGCAGTATTCCTCTAAAAGAAGACTTTTAGTTTCTTTTTTTTTCAAGTATTATTTCATGTGTTATCAATATTCTCTGTCCATATATTTCAGCATTCTTTACTCACCTTTCTAGTCCATTGGAAAATGTGACTAGTGTTTGTCATGTGTAGCTTTTTCTTTTATCAAGGGAGAATTGTGGTTTTGCCAAAGCTCAGTGGTTGTAGATTTTTGCTCGCTCTGTTTGTGCTGCTCTGATTTTCTGTAAGTGATGACACTGTTGAAATATGTTTTGTGTTTGGAGTAGAAGCGAGCAGTGGTCCTTAACTCCTTGGGGCTAATTTCATGGTCTTAAATTGCCTTTACCTCCCCTTCCAAGAATGCACAGTGTTCAGAAGAGTTGGATTTCAGCTTCACTGTACAGAATGTGCCAGGGACTCTCAGCTGCAGTGACATCCCAGAGCCTTCACACTCCTAGAGAGATTTTGAGTCTTGCTCATGGAGTGCCTGTTGGATATGAAACTTCATTTAACTTTACAGGGGACATCCCCAGGGTATCCTCAAGCTTTATGTACTGCTTAGATCTGTCTAATCCCTTCCTGCCAAGCTACACTGCTTTGCTTGGTTAGAAGGAAGGCAATGAATGGAGGTGTAGCTAAAGCCAGTTCAGTATTTATCAGTGGGATATGTAGGATTTCAGGTGCTATTTCTGGATATGGTTTAGGATGGTGGTTGGAAATGATACATTGTGGGAAGGCTTATTCCAGTTTCCCTTCCAAGCTCCTAATTTTGGATCACTTGGTAGTTTTCCTTTGTTTTTGAAATAAACACTGCTGTCATATAAATTTGACCAGTTTCAGGGTAGCACAGTCAAGAGAAGCTCTACATGTTTTCCTTAAACTTCTTCGGTCTTCATTCCATGCCCGAGACTAGCATGTAGTATAAACATTTTCTTCATTATTACTTTACATTTTACCTTGAGGCTATCATACTGATTTCAAAACCATGGTCATCATTATGCTAAAATGGTGGCATTAATACATTGGTCTTTGAGGGTAGATTATAATATGAAGTTTCAAAATAATTGTCTGCTAATATGAGAGGTGGATGTATAGTATTCTATTGCTTGTAATGCAACCATTAAAATAACAATTACGTGATAATGAAAGGACTCATTATGCTTTAGTTTATCTTTGCATAAAGTTAATAGCTAATGAAAACAGAAAAGATTCTATCTAATTACATTTTAACAATACTTTTGCTCTTCCCATAAAGAGAACATTTTGCACAGAATTGTAGATTGACATGCCTCAGTAGTGTGCTTCAAGTTACAACTGTTTTAAGACCAGTGGTTGCATGTTCTTTTTTATCGAATGGTTCACATAGTCTTCACAAAGAACGTTTTTGAAACTGAATCACCAGAGGAAGTCAAATTTGCAACATGACTGCGCTGAACATAAATTAAAAAATAAATTTAGTTTCTTCAGGTTTGAAGTGTTAGAAAAATGCAGGCAGCTTGACACTGAGTCAGTCAGTAGAATACCGTCTCTCTTTGGGTGAATGAGAAATGTCAAATGAGTATATTATCTACCATCTGTGGCAATTTTGATTCAGTGCTGGCTACAAGGCATTGTCAGGCAGGTGAGCAAGTTCCGTTTCTATTGTATCCAGGGGTGGAACAGGCAAGAACAAATAGCAAAACAGGGCTCTGGCATGGATAGAGAAATCTGTCATTTTGTATGTTGGGATACTAAGCTCTAAGTGAGGAGTTCTTAGTTCAGGAATGCACAGATAGAGCTCTCAAATTATGTTAATGGCAAGAAGACTAATTAGAATTTAGACATTGTGGTGTTTTTATGTGTGGATCATACTACACTGAATTTTAAAGATGCAACAAGATTGTCCTCCACTTTTCAGTATTTGCATATTTTTTAAACCTAATGATTTATTTTGAATGTTACCTTTAAATGCCAAAGTCATGGAGGTGGGAGTTATATAATCTAATCCATTTCACTGCAAAATAGAATTAAGAGATATGAATTAAGCAGTTACGGATGAACTAGGCATTAAAAGTATAATTGTATTGATTTTACTGGGTATTATATGAAATTACGTGGATGGAAAATGTCTTTGGTCTAATTGTGTGATATTTAATTAATTTCTGTTCCAGTGAGTGAAATGGTGGGTTGAATTTGTGAGCCACAGTGTACATGGTTTTACGGTGTTCAGAGCCTGGTTACCGTCTGAGGCTCTGTCTGGGTGCCAGGACAGCTCAGTACATACTAAAGCACACATTGTCTGTGAGTCTTAAGGCCTGGTCCCAAGTAATTCCTGAAGCATTTCAGCTTTCAAACCTTCTCTTACACCTGTCCCAGACTCTTCCATTTAGACTAGCTGACTCAAATCACAAGCTGTAATGTTGTCACTGTGTTTTGGTTACAAACTCCTTCTCCGTGCTTCTCCTACACTTTCTCTTTCTGATCACAGAATCACAGGATTGTTAGCGTTGGAAGGGACCTCTGGAGATCATCCAGTCCAACCCCCTTGCCAGGGCAGGGTCACCAGAGCAGGTTATACAGCAACACGCCCAGATGCATTTGGAATATCTCCAGGGATGGAGATTCCACGATTTCCCTGGGCAGGTGTTCCAGTGCTCTGCCACTCTCAGTATAAAGAAGTCTTTCCTCATGTTAACATGAAACTTCTTTTGTCTTAGTTTATTGCCATGGCTCCTTCCTCTGTGCTGTTGCTGGGCTCCACTGAAAAGAGTCTGGCACCGTCCTTTTGGAGCCCACCTTTGAGATATTTATATTATTAATGAGGTTCCTCTTCTCAGTGTGCTCTTGTCCACACTGAACGGGCCCAGCTCCCACAGTCTCTTCTCACAATAGAGATGCTCCTCATCATCTCTGTGCCCTCTGCTGGACCTTCTCCAGCAGCTCCTTGTCTTTCTTATCCTGAGGAGCCCAGAACTGGAGACAGTATCCAAATGAGGCCTCACCAGGGCTAAGAAGAGAGGGAAGATCACTTCACTCATCCTGCTGGCCACACTCTTCCTTATGGGATACTTGTTTCTATATTACATGTTCCTTGCTTTTCTTGAAACATGTTTTCCATCTCTGACATTTTTAACGGATATTTTGGACATTTTTTCCTCCTTTATTTTCTGCCTCATTGTTTGTAACTATGTCATCTATATGGCTTTCTTCTTTCAGCCTTTTGTCCTTTTATCATGAAACATATTGCCTTGAACACACCTCCTGTTTTCAACACAATCTCTTTTAAAACAGCTCATAGACCTGCAAGGTACCTGATGAAGAGCAGCTTTTCCCTCTGTGCCCTTGCCCTTGCCCTTGTGCTTCCTCATTCACTTGAATCCTGGTGCAGAACACCTGAAAATCTGCAGGTCCGGAACTGCAGATCTCAACTCAGTACATCCAGTTCTTAAAACAAAAACAAAATATCACAGTGGGGTGTAGAAGCTGTGCATGATTATTTATTGATGATTGTTGGTTACAGGAATTAAAACAGCAGGGAGCTCAGATTTTGATCAGAAACCAAGTGATTTTTCTGTACACTTTTATTGTAAAATGTGAACATAATATAAACCCATTGTGCTCCTGCTGTTAAATGCTAAGCCCTGGCCTGACCTGCTGTATGAACAGTGCATGTTCCCTGTCTCACAGGTATGTAGCTCTGTATATGTGAGCATTGATTAAGTCTTGAAGCTGTTACAAGGCAATTTTTATATATGTGAATATAGGAGCTTTCACAGTTGCTTCATGTCAGCTCTCAAGTGTGCCAACCACCCAGCACAGTGTGATCTCCAACTGAAAAGCAAAGGGATCTGGGGCTGGGCAGCCTTTTTGTGGGCTCCCAGCACAGCAGTGTTCACACAGGGACTCGATTCATGTGCTGGCAATGAGCAGAGTGCATGTGCTTTGCTTTTCATAAGCACTTTTCTATTATTACAGTACAAGATAGCCAGCCTGAAAGTGACTTTTTGGTCTACAGTTATAATTTATTTGCTTTTAGTTTTTGTAACATCACCAACTGCTAAGGGAATTGATACATAATACATTTCTAAATAAGTGAAACTAAAATATAAATAAATTATGCCTGGTTTATTAGTCCAGGTGTTTTCAGCATTGCTGAGAGTGGTTTGATGACAGCCACCAGCACTAGCAGTGGAAAAAAACTTGATTTCACAGTGATTATTATCATCATAATAAACCATAATTGAAAGATTACAAAATTGATTCTTTTAAAAATTAATGTTGCATGAGTGAGCAGGCTCTGTGGCATTCAGATTTTTTCAGTGTTACTTGGAAGAAAAGTGGCTTATTTTATTTCCTGGCAGAAAACTGCTGATTTTCAAACAATCACATTAGAGAAAACAGTCCCAGAGGGTTAGAGGAGGCAACAGACCTGTGTCATTATGCTTTACCCTTTCCTGATGGGTTCGGAGAAGAGCCAGAAACAAAAGAAAGTTACATTCATTATTGAGAGAGCCTTGGGAAAATCTGTTTGGCCAAGCAATTTTGCATGAAACGAGTGAGGAAATATTTGACTGCAAAGAACATAAACTCCTTCCATCAATATGCAATTTTCTGGATCCATTTGTCCAAGTGGTTATTAAGAACAGTTTCTAAATTTGCAGTGCTTTACTTCAAAGGGCTGTGAAAGCATCACCTAGTTAAATGGATGGAAGTGTTTTTAATAAATAAAAAAAGACCAAAGTCAGTTGTAAGACAGTTTAAAGTGCAAAGTATTGAAAACAGCAGGAAACCTGAGGACCTGCAATAGCAATCATCTGCTCCAATCAGGAACATGGAAACCACAAATTTATCTTTGATGATTTCCTGTAAATATGCCCTTTGAGGACAGATTGCCCTGCCCAGTCTTGTGGAAAATGCTCAGAGTTACAGCTCTTCTCACTGCAACATATGGATCTCAGCAAGCTCTGCTTCTCCATTTCCGAAGTCATTCTTCAGATGGAAAAGTCTGAGCAAAAAATGTGGTGCTGCAAAAATGCTGGTTAGCATTCTTCAAGCCTGGTCAGCCTGACTGGAAAACATCTTTCTGAGTTGTTTTTTTTCTTGGCCATTTTCTTCACCAGGGTCTGCCCAGTTTTTCAGCCCCATTATTCTGGTGGAAAATGGTTTTATTGATGTTTTCATTCTCTTCAAAATGTCTCATATTTCCCTAGGACACTGCAGTATAAATACTTTCCCCTCAGATATGTAGCAGTGTGTGCTGGGGGCTGGGGAAGGTACATTTGGGTGTCTCTGAGTGCCCCCAGGGACACTGTCTCCAAAGGACCCCAGCTGCAGTGTGACAACACGGTCAGGGTGGCTGTTCATCATGTGGGGGTGACTATGCAGATGGGGGCTTTGGTCTTTCTTTCTTGCCACCTCTCTGTGCCACTTCATTCCTGATATTGTGTTACTGGATCTGAGTGCCTGGAATCTGGGCTGCAGCCAGCTTGGGCTTTCCAGTCAGTGCCACATCTCACATTTATGACACAGACATCAAAGAAGCCCAAGAAATTGAGGTTAGATGTGGCTTATTGTTTCCCCATATATATCCTGAAGAGAGAACATGGTATTCCACTTTAAAGCTGATGTTTATGCACCATTTCACATTGTCCAGATAGTTTGCAGTCTCTGAAGAAGTTTTCTATGCTTGAATTTACAGTAGACATATAATCTACCACATTTGGTATGTATGCTCTTACTTGATGACAACCTCCTACTGGCCCTATGTAATGTTTTATTAAATAAAGGGATAGTTCCCAAGCTCATCTTTCTTCCCAAGATTGAAGTCAGTGTTAGGTTTCATTAATATTATTTAGCATTTCATAGCGCATATCATCCACAGACCTTAAAGCACTGCAGGACATTAAATCAGCTTTAATTTTCCCATTTTCCTGATTGTAAAACTCATGCAGGGAGTCATTTGTCAAGTTGCACAGAGGTATCATCCTGCAAGTCTGTGGCAGAGCTATGAAAGTACCCTTCAGTCAGGGTTCCCAATTGTCTCTGATGTGCTACGCTGACATTCAGGAGGCATGAGTGTTTATTCTTACCTGTGCAAGTTCATGCTTAACTGGGAGGGAGTCCTAAGTGACCAAGTGCATTTTTATAGGCAGAAAGAAAAAAATGGGATTTCTTAAAAGAATTCACTAGAAATTTCTGCTTCCTAAAATTTTGTATGACTAGACCCAGCTCTTGTGCCTGGGCCTCAGTGCAAAGATAGGCTTGTATTGCTCAGCAGAGCCTTGTTTAAAGGTAACACCTTGCAGGAGGGAGGGGTGATCATTAGATTTGGGAAAGAATATTACAAGACATGTTGGAGCAGTCCGTATTCAAGCAGTTGCTTTCCTGCCACTTCCCAGCAGTTAACATTGCCCATCAAAGAAAATTGCTAAATAGCTCTGCTACATCATTCTTCATTTGCATTAGAAATGGCTCTAAGCAATAACAGGATTACAGCCAAAAAGTGCCAGCACTTTATCATTCATTTATTTGATTTAATATATAGAGGTACCTGTTTGAAACAGCATTTACTTTTCTTGAGCTCGTCTTAAAACCCACTCTGAATGAAAGTGTTTAAGGTAATGATGCCTCCGATTAATTCTCTTAGAACATGACTGGAATCAGATGCACTACTTCTCTTGTCATTAGACATTTCTGAGCTGCTATTAGTGATCTTATAGTGTGAGAGGAAAAAATTAGCTGTACGAATCCCCATGTAAATAACCCACAACACGCTGCTATTCTTCTTATTCAACCTGCTGAACTGTAAACTTGGAAGTCTTTCTGGTGGTGTCCAGATGGCATTAATAGAACCTGATGCAAACTTTCTGCTTTAAAAAAGGCAGAGAAGCCATACTCGCTGTGTGCTGCAGATTTCTCTTCACCTGCACTGTGAATTGAGCAATGTTACAGCTTTCTCAGCCGGCCATTTCCACCTTCTTCCCCTCTTCTCACTGCCACCAAATCCCTGTAAATCCAAGCCTGGCCTGAACAGCAGATCTCTAATCTGTTTTTCAACACACACATCCCCCACCAAAGTCAGGAGGTCAGATGTTGTGTTGCACTTTTGTTCACAGACAGGATTGATACTTGGGATGCTGCATCAGGAGCTCTCTTCTAAGTGAGAAAGATGTTTCGAGTCATTCTAGGAAATTTGAGAGCTGGCAGCTAAATTTTGCCAGTGTTTTTTTCCTGGTTACATCTTGATCATCAGTAACTACTATTTTTTATGAATGGACATGGCACAAATATAGGAGCATTTTCCAAAGCACCTCCCTGAACAAATAGCCTGTATTACATCTGAAAATTAAACAGTTTCCTGAGTAATTTAGGAATCTTGATTTTTTTTTATCTCCAACAGAAGTATCTGAAATTCCCATTTTCTTCTGAAAGCAGAACTGGAAACACTGCTGTAGAATGTTTACATTAGTTGAAGAAGCAGAGATTTTTTGGTAACACTTGTCTAAATTTCTTGCACTGTTTTTCCTAAACATGATTATGAAGTTCTGCATGATTGCTGGTGTTGCAGGTGTCTTAGCATTATAACATGGTAGTAGTAGTAACTAAAAGAAAGGAGTGGGTAGGAAGACAATGTGATAGAGAATCTCAGTGAAAAATTTTCTGAGAAAATAGCATTTAAAGTCAGAGTTACAAAGTGCATGCTTTTCTACTGAGGACTGAACCTATTGGTTTCAAATTAAAGGTTCACACAACAGTTATATCTGCTGTGCCTAATCTGCAGTAATTGATTCTTCTAATTCCTAGAGGAGCCCTCTCTGCATAAAGTACAATTGAACTGCACATTACCTTAAAATGTTACAGTTTAAGAACTTGTATCAGCCTAGCACTGTTCCGTACCAAGTGGGCTGCCAGGTGCAAGCGGACTCTTTAGACCCTTTTCACTTCTTTGTTTCGTGCCCTTTGAATGCTAAACAGTTGGATCAGCAGCCGTTCCCACCCTGTATTTCACACATGCTTTCAGTTCTTACATGTCTGTGCCTGGCAACAGAAGAGGAGAATTCTAAATGGTATGGTGTGTTTTCATTCAGACTGGCTTATGGGCTGGGTTTTCTTTTCTGCTTTCTCTTCTGATTCTAAAAAAAATCACCTGTAATCACATGTAATATCAAGGCTAATAGAACAGCCTGATCTTCATTATTGTTTGAATAATTTTTCAGGAGAAAGTTAGAATTCTGCTGAACCATTACCTTATCTATCAAAGGAAAATGTATTTGTAAGCCACTGTGTGGAAGATTTTATGAAGATAAGTTATATCTTATCGTGTGATCTGAACCATTATGGATTATAGAAGTACTGGCTTTCCAGAATCAGTTTTTAACATTTTTATTGGCGATAAATTTAGTCATCAGTTCTACAGAAGTCTGGCTGTAACTAACAAACTGTGTGTATCTGTATTTGTAATGACTGTCTTGATAGTTTCACATATCAGTTCAATAAAACATCTTCCACTCAGGGGAGGCATTTGGGCAGGAATATCTCATGACATCCTTGCCATTCCCATTACCATCACTACACACTCAGAGTAGTATGTTTTAAAAATTGATTGTGTATTTACAACATAGATCATAGGACATGTTTTTTTAATGGTGAGAAACTCCCAATGAAGCACTCTGTGATCTGTAGCATTGATTTGGGTTCTCTGATTTTAATGCTACAGAATACAGTCATAAAACTTTTAGACCCTTGATGTCATAGGGTGCAGCTTCTTGACACAGAATGGTAATGTGAAAGGCAATAGCACTGCGGGAAAGAGCCAATGAAAACCAAAGGCTTGCATTAAACATAGCTAACGAAATGAATTCGAAATCTTAACTCATTAAAGATAAAATCTGGAGATGTTTATTGAAGTGACATAAGTCTCAGATGAAAAATCTCTAATGCAGGTAGACTTTCAGTGGGCCATTTTGGAAGTGTGGCAGAGACACATTTGGTTTAGAGAGTTTACTCACCTCCCTTCAGGCAGTTTTCAGTAAGATCACTAAAAAGTATTTTTCTGAAATTGTCATCTAAAGATGGGTGAAGCAAGTTTTCCACCCCTTCTCAGTTGACTAAAGATGGTCTAGATGAGTCACCTAGACATTTAGCTCTTGGTTAGCAAAGGAAGGTGAGGTAAATAGTGGTGAAATATCTTGTTATATGTTGTATTATCTAACAGGTATTTGCTGTTGTACTTAGTTCAAGGTTTTGGTAGAGGCAAACAAAGGTTTGTTCTTACCACAGCAGAAAGTTCAAATGCTTTGTCATACTCTTTTCAGTCTGGTTGCCATCCTGGTTCTTAAGAATTTCTTGTTTCTGGCAACATAAAACTAGGTCTGAAATTTAATTCCACCCTGGGTCAGAGGTAAAAGGTGACAAGGAAAAATGAGTGAAAGAGATACCAAAAAAAGAAGTTCTGCCAGATAGCAAGTGTTGGAAAAGCTGTGAAGTATTTTTCCATAGATCCAGTTATAATGTACAATATTGGGAAGCTTTTAATTGTTATACAGAAATGCTACAACCATGCAAGGTGTATTTGAGGTCACTTGGATGTAGAAAAGTCTTGATATTTCTCACTGCGTAGTGAGATTACTGTCCAAAGTTATCTGGAATCCTTCCAGTGCAAAAATTGAGTTTAGAAAAGGCTGAAATTGCTTTGTTCTAGTTCTGTATGACTAAACTCAGATGGAACAGTCAAGACAACAGAACTGTGGACTTAAATGTGTGAGTGTGGTTGGCAGTTTTAGTTGACTGCCTTTTCTTATGAATTTCATTTCTCCCATTGGCACATTAACACTTGGTCTAAGTTTTAGAACACTGTTTGGACACAGACTATTTTTCACTAAATTTTCATTTTCGTTTTTAAGAGGAGGGAGAGAAGCTAATTGATTGTTGAAAAGCTAATTGAATGCCTTTTCTTCTTTAGAGGTGTCTGCACTGAGAGGTGTTTGTTTTAGGAACACACATTGTAAGCCTTTAGCACACCAATAGGTTGATAATTTGCCAATAGTGCTGAGGACAGAGCTTACTTTCTCTGTGGCACTCTCTCCTGGCACTGCAGTCTTACCCTCTGGGACATGCAGAGCTGCAGCTGGGTCAGACTCGCCCATGGGCTGTTATGTGACTCTGCTGAACACTTAATGTTGTTACCTGTTCCCCCATGAGATGAGGGATAAAGGGCAGAGCAGTGAACCCACTGGAGGAAACGACAGGAGAGAAACTCGTTTTGCAAAGGAATAAGATACTTTAAACTGATGCTGGATTGTATTTACAGTGCCTGTCCAGACCTATGTCTCTGTTACTCACCTTTTGTGATGTCCAGGAGTAAATTACCTTTCCCATCGGTCGTGAGCAGATTTTAGTTCTGGGTGTTACTATTGCAAATGTTTCCTGCTGCGTTAACAAGAGGGTTCCCACTGGCCAGGCTGGGGCCTCAGGAAAGGCAATAAATCCTTGTGATGTGTCTGCCTGGGGCCCCACATCCCCCATCCCCTCAGCACACAGAGCCAGTGCTGGGCTGTGGCGGCCAAGGGGAGGGCAGCTGCCCCACGCTGGCGGGGAGACTGGAATCTCCATCACCTTCCCATGCTTTGCAGAGCGTCAGGTGCTGCCGCAGTGGTAGGATACTCGAATGGAGAGGATCCAGCTCTGGCAGGCTGTTTTTCATTGTTCCAGCTGTTCACAGCTGCTCTATGGCTGATTGAAAAGACATTTACTCCCCCCGTGTGAATAACCTTGAGGGATCAGAAAGTCAATTGTGCAAAGCACCTACAGTCAGTGCCAGATGTGTGTCTGGGAGCCACTGCAAAGGAGACTGACATTTAGAAGAGCTTTTTGGTGATGGCTTAGGGACTAGCAGGTGGCTACAGCAACTCAGGAGAATTTATTGCTGGTGAAAGTGGTGCAGAGGTTACTTAGCACACAAATATTGGTATTTAAAAGCTCTCTTTGCACCTCCTTTTCAGAGCAATACTGAGCATACATCCCCTGTAGTTTTCAGTCTGTTAGTTCATCTGTGAATGAAGCAAATGTTACATTAATTGTAATTCATTAGTTCCATGTGGTGCCAGAGTGGGGAATGGAGACCCTTTCTTACCTTACAAAATATTATATACCTTTCCTGGCAAGCTGCTCTACTGAATAATAGAACCTGAGTCTAACTAAATGTAAAGATTTGGAATTGTTTCTCCACTGGCCTTCCCGCAGATAAACACGTGGCTCCCTAGATCTGGCTGCTGTCTAAAGAAATTAAGACCAACAGTATTTTAGTTAAAGCAGTAGTATGCCATATGCAAGGCCAGAGATGCTCTGTGTGATACCCACAAAATTTGGTGCCTGTCTGCTTTTTTTTTTTTTTTTTTTTTTTTTTTTTTTTTTTTTTTTTTTTGTTCCCTTTAATCGATAAAAATACGATTTCACTCGAGTTCAAAGGAAATTGAATTTTCACATAGCAGGGGAAAACAAATACCCTCCAGCATTGCTATCAGTGAATTGGGGCACCAGATGTCTTTTAAATGGGTCCAGTATATTGTCTCTCCATTTCCAAGTCACTCTTTTATGCTTCTATTTATTGTAGGTAATTATGCTTTGACCCAAAGACATAATCCTAGTGGAATTAAAAATCATGTGACCTCTTTTTATAAAAAAGCTGAGTTTGATTTTATGAAAAAGAAATGTAGAGAATGAATCTAGTGGGAAATTAGACAGTAGTATTTGATGACTGTAAATGTATTTATTTATAACAGCTAATCTTGGTGGAAATGAAGAAATAAGAAATAATTAACTTTACTATTTATAAAAGAGTCTCTTTTATCCACTGTGTAATGCAGTCACCTCCAGGATGAAATGCAATGTTTGCTAAAGAGCATGTAGACATCTAAGAGAGAAAGAAAAGAGCAAATGTGTGTTTGACGCAGTGGGGAAAATGTAGTATGGAAGGAAAACATTTGCATGAAAATGTTGCCCCTTTTAGTTGAAGACATATTTTTAACTGGTTCTTGTAATTATTCAAACTGGAACTTGGTCATAAAAGTAAAATGTTTCTGGCCTTGCAAAATGCACTTTGACATTTTTAATAGCTTCGATACAGAAAAAGCACTTACTTTACAGTAAAAAAAGAACACTCTTAGAAAGATAAGGGGCTTCATTTTCCTTTCACAAAGACCAGCTTTACTGATGATGTCACTGGAGTTATTGCAGACTCAGAACAGTGCAAGTTTGGGAGAAATCAGGATGATCACTCCAGCAGCACTGGGACAGAGGTAAGAGTACTGCTCACTGAATTAACAGCTCTTTTCATAAGCCCAGAGAATGGAGGAGTAACAAAGAGGCTCCCTGGCTGTTGATGAATTCCTGACCGTGTGCAGTGTATCCTGAAGCTCCAGTTAAACCTTTATATATCTCAAGAGAAGAAGAGAGTGAATGATATGGTAAAGAGCACTTTGCCAAACAAAATAGAAAGATCCATGGGATTGCTGCACTATCACGTGTCAGCACACAATTAGGAGTCAGTTTGTATATGCAAAATGTTTTACTGAGCTTGAGTGAAATTTATGGTTTTTAACAGGAGACCTATTGAAATATACCACACCATCTGTGATACATGTACTCAGAAATTCTACTGCTGATCTTAGATCACTAAACTTAAATGCAATATATGCTATTTTACATAGAACTATTGCCCTCAAAACAATCCTCATCCAACCAGTAATATCTATCTTACATGCTGACTGAAAGTCAGAGGGAGACTCAGTCTTGATAAATTGAAAAAGGGCAGCAAAGTGATTTTAGTATCTTAGTATTGTTGATTAAATGTGTGAAGCTAACTAAGAAAATAATCTGCATGGAGAGATGTTGTGATAGTGGTCACGTTGTCATTGATTCGTACTAAATACTAGGGAGGAGAGAGAGACAACTTTGAAAATTTGCTTTTCATTATGGTATGAATTGATGTTCAGCTACTAAAATGAAATAGGTTTGCATAAGAGTTATGACTGTCAAAAACCATTTGGAATTTCATTCTGTGCAGAGAAATTAAAATTTTGAGTGATTATATGAAAGACTCTTCTGAGGCAAGATTATAAAACCACATATTTCCCTTGTTACTGGACTTTTTAAATCAGGTGAAATTCTTACTGTTTGTTTTATCTCATCTCAAATGCTTTTTTAGTGACTTGCTGAATTAATATCATATTAAATTCAAGAAACTATGGTGATGGAACAGTATGGTTCAGTATTTAACTGCATACAGAGATATTCAAAGTTATAGGTCATACAACTAATGCCAGTTAACCATCTGGGTGTATACATACAAGAAATATTTATTCTAGTTTCTAAAAACAGTGTAATTGAGTAGATTGGGCAGATACACCATTAATTACATGCTTCAATACAGTCTGATCTGATATCAGGAACGGAACACTCGAAATTCAGAATCTCTTGACATTTTTCATTCATTTCCATAACAATCAACCACTCAAACCACTCAGTTTCGAAGGAAATAATGATACTGGAAAAGCACTGAGTTTTACAGTATGCTTTCAACATCCTGGGTTCAATTAAAATGGAAGAATATATTCTGAAATTACAAGACTTGTCCTTTGAACAAGAATCTGCAGATGAATGTGTATGATTCCCATTGGCATAAATTTCCCAGATCAGATTACCTAAACCTTGAAAAGCAGAACAATTTTGAGTGGTCTCAAAGTTGGATTTCATGGTGTTTTACAGCACTTGAATATTGCAAAGTGCTTGCTGGAGTTCTGGGCCTGTTATTGTAACTGCACTCTAAAAATAGAGAATGTGGCCAGGCCACTTTATCCTCTTAGAAATGTTAGAACAATCAGATAATAGAATTCACTGCAAGATTCTAATGGACTTTGTAGCCATGGATCTGAATGACTCACCAGTGGAGAGCTGTCAGATAGGGATGGAAAAAACATAGAAAAAACATAAGTAAACTTTTGTGCGTTTAGGGCTTTTAGTCTGGTTTTGCTCTGTTTGCAGCTATCATCTGTTTTAAAGGAAACAATAAACCAACAAAATTGCTCACTTGATGACAGAATCAAAAATTTTTTTTACATGTTTATAATCAGACGTTGAGTTAAAAGCACAAAATGAGTGCAGTCCTTTCGGTGGATGTCCTCTGAAATAAATGCACTTGTGTTTCATTTTCAGAGGGGGTTTCTAGACATGTACTAACAAACCTGGCATTTTTTCACTGGCAGGTGAGGTCACAGCTTCAGTCAGCTGCCCTGCTTCAAGTCCCAAAGTGTGTCAGGTTTTTTGCCTTTTGAACTTTGTCTCTTTGGTGCAGTCAGTTCTGTTGGGAAAAAATCACCGGGTGCTGCAAGAAAGTGTCAGTTTGCAGACAGTGCCTGTGCTCCTCATCACATCTGCATTGACATGTGCTGGGAGCTTCTTCTCTGCGTCCCTGTATAGATTTTGGGCCAGGAACAGAAGCTTGTTAGAGGTGTCAAGGGTCTTAATGGCATCATTCACAGGTGTTCAAGGCTGGAGCTGAGGTGATGGGATTTAAGAAAGATAGAACTGGAATTCTATTAATTTTTTTTCTTTTTCCTGGGCTTCTTGAATTTGTTTTCCAACTGTTCTTTGAAATCATGATGGCTAGGAAATTTCTTTGGTTGCAGCAAAAGTGGCACATGCCATTGAGTCAATGGATTCCAAAAAGTGGGGCTCAAAGAATGGTAGATGATGTAAAATTTACAGTGAAGTTGTGAAATCTCACAGCCCCAGGCTCTTACCATTAAAACAAAAGATGTGTTTGGATGAAGTTCTCCTGCATTTATGTAAAGTACTGTGTAAAGTAGAGGATAAGACATCCTGGAAAATGGTTTTGCTACATTTTTAACACAGCAGCCTAGATTTGATTAACTTTCCTTTTTTTTCCCTGTAGAGTCATTTGAGTTAAGGTTACTGCTGGCTTTTCCCCTGGACTCTCAGCAGGGGCAATGAGTGAGGCAGGCACAGTCCTGTTGAGAGATCCTTGAACTGTGCCAAAGGTTCTTCTCATCCTTGAACTGTGCCCCGTGCTCCTCAGGCATGACTATGCAAATAAATGTGCATTTCTTCCCCCAAGCTCACGTCCCTTTCATCTGAACTGCAGCCTCTTGTAGGATTTGCTTTATTGGCTTGCAGCCAGTGTCGTGTCCTGTAAGGCTGAGGGAGGTGTTACAAAGACAATTCAGCAAAGGGGAACACTTCAATCCCAACAGTGCAAACTTCCTCAGAGAAAAATGGACTTTAAGTAGCTCCTCAACATGGTGCCCTCTCCACTCTGCCACACCAGTTATTAGTGATAATGCATTATAGAAGAGGCTGGTAAATTTGTTCCAGTACTCAGCCATCCACACATTTCACCATTTCCTTTTATCATCTCAGATTGTTTAATAGCTGTGTACTCAGATGACAGTTTAAGTGATACTGGACCATTACTTTTGGATTATGGTCCAGGCGCCTGATGAAAGAGAAGCTAAAGTGTTAAACCTAAGGAAGGGCAAATGCATACATGTATGCTGTGAAAAATACATTACTGCATCTCATCCTGAAGACAAAAATAACCATAAACAAACATGAAATAGACCATATTATTTTTCACAGACTTTCCCAAGCAAAACATAGAAGCCTATATAAGAGGCTTTAAAAAATCCTACTATTTTCTGGAAATCTTCAAATGCTCACTCTGGTTCTGTACTGCTGAGATACTGCATTGGTGGTGTTACTGTGGCATTACTAGGAAACCTTGGGGTAATTTTCTTTTCGTATATGCCTTTCAGGATGATTTGGTCCATTCTGATAAAACTGGAGACCAGCTGAAACTGAAAACCAACCTCATATACTGTGAAAGACTACATCTCAACATGTCCCACTGTGATTGTGACAGTTGACTTGAATTTCAGCTAAGGCAACCTATTGTAATTTTTATGTGTCTGTTTACAGCGAGATACCTCAAAAAGGCTGTCTGAAGTTAGTATCTTAAGTCTTCATATAGAAATGTAAAATTTACCCCAGTTTTTCAAAGTACTCATGCAGCAGTTCCTGTATTTTAAAAGCATGGGGTTTTTCCTTTTTGTGTCACTCAAAAATAAGATGAAAATTAGGATAATAATTATACACCAGAGTGCATTGATTGCCAGTGCCTGATGCTGGGTACTAGCAGAAATACGCTTTTAAATATCCAAGCAATTAATTTGGAGATAGCATTTATTGATTGTGTAAGAAGTTCCTACAAGTCAATCTAAAATGTGTCATCCAAAGATGTATTGTTATAAATACAATAGTGAGCTTTGCACTGGATGTGCAATGAAAGTAATGGGTTTTGAGTGATCCCAATTACATTATTTATGCATCAAGTCACCTTAGATTTTACAAAGGTATTTTCCCTGGAGGAATGAAGCCATGGCAAATAAAGGCCTGGTAAACCTGGCCTTTGCTAAGGTGACACGATGGGGAGGTCACTGGAGGCTTTTTCCTGTGTAGTTCTTTCATCTCCAGCTGCAGGTTACCTGGGCCCCTCTCCCCACACAGACTGGCACAGCCCTACGCCAGCTGTCTCCCCTCTGGGGTAATCTTCACTTTCAAGCCTGTCAGACCTGGTTTAGAAAAGGGCGACTGCGACTGTGACACAAAGAGACGGTGTGTAAATACTAATTAAAACCTCCAGGCTTTGATTGCTGCTGCTGGAGAGCTGCCACTCTGTGCATTTAGTGCACCAAAAACTTGAGATTTCTTGTTACCTCTTCCAAGGTGTGGACTGTTGTGCAGCTGGTGTTGCCACAGTAGAATTGTGATTCTTGAGTTCGTCAGGAAAGTCAGGTTTAAATTCCAGCCCTTTCCTCCTTTCCTCCCTAAAGTATTCCAGACTGTGAATAAATTTGACTGTGAATGTTTATTTCCCTTACTGCTGTTATAGCTCACTGCATTCCTATACTGAAGAGTCTCCAGTTTGGGGAAGGTCTGTGCTTAGTGCAGCCCTACTTGTTAGACCCTTGATGCACAGCTGAGAGCGAAGTATCAGCATTAATCTCCACAATGAAAATGTATTTTGGGACATTAGCACACATATGGTGAGGATTTTTTAACCTACATTACTGTATGTAACTGTGCAGCTTAATTAATCAATTAGGATTAGTGCATTTGTAATCAAGTCCAAGAGTGATTGATGCATGCCATATTAATTGCAACATTCACATGAAGCATGTCATATACACATTCATTTTACAGCTGGATTTCACATTGGGTTGCTCATAAGCACTTAATGGCAGGAATATTTTAGACTCGCAATCAGGGAAATTGTATTGCACAATATGCTTTATATGTTGTACACCCTGCTTAGATAATAACTCCTCCATCACTGATGTATCCTCTTGCTCCTCCTTCCTGGTTCGATCGTTGGCAAAGTAGTCCATTTTCAAAGGCTTTTCTTTGCTGTGGAACAAGAGGTATAATTAAATTGTATCCCAGTAGTGAAGGTTTCTAATGATGATGAGCCAAAACTAATTGTATTGATTTGTTTATTACTGGCTTAGGAAGCTCATCAAACAAATGGACTGAAACTATTTCCATATTCTTATCTGTTTGGTAAATGAGAAACAAATAACACTTCCATATGCCTGTTGTGTGGTGTCACGGCATTAATACTAATTCTGAAGATTGACTCAAGCACAGGAGGGGAGGTTATCCCTGGTGCAGTTTTCTACAGCCAAGAAATGCCACATTTTTTCCCACATTTATGTTCTGGGATGAGCAAAATGAGGACGTTTTCTTTCTTTTTCAATACAGATGTTCTAACTGCCAGAACTGGGGAGTAACAGGCTATGCCCAAAAAGTAGAAAGATTTGGGCAAAAGAAAGTAAGCTGGTTTTATGTTCATGTCTCCCTTTGTTCTGCACACTTGCTCCTTGGCTTCTGTGTTAAACAAAGCTGGATGAATAACGTGAACTAAAAATGTCTATGAATATTCATTTTCATTTTTAAATTAATTTACTTCACTCTCACATTAACTCTGCAAACAGTCAAGCAATCACATCTGGTATAAACATTTGCAGAAAGTAAATTTCGCTATTTCATTTAAGAGTTTTTGTCAAAGAGGAGTTTTGATTTTGAATGTGCAAAAATGTGTTACTGTTCACCCAGACAAAAGTGTGGGCCAGACAAAAATTTCTCTGTCCTCTGTGAAAAATCAGTTTTGATTTTTCATTGCATAATGACTTAAACATGTTGGGCTTTTTTTACTAAATATTTGTGATCAATTCTTAGAGCAACAATCTGTCCAAGTTCATTTAAACAGTTGCTGATCTAAAACCATTGAAGCCACCAATAGTCATTCATTGGCTTGAATGTGTTTTGGATCAGTCTCCTCATGGATGGAGTTGAGAACAACCAGAGCGAGGAAAAAACAGACTAAGTTAATTGTAAAAATCGTTATTTTAATTGAGTTTGGGGGACTGATTGTATTGAGGCTGTGAGAATGCGGATTCCTCCATGGTGAAATGTTGGCTTGGGCTGTGTTTTGCTCTTTTGCACTTCATACAAGTGAAGTGGCCACCCTAATCAATTTAGAGTCTGAATCTGCTTCCTGTGGAAGCAAAAACAAGTGTTTTATTCTTAGGAGCTGCATAACACTAGCTACAATCGCTATTTATACATGTGGAACCATCCCATTCCTGTTCTGAAATACAGCTTCCTCTTGCACTCAGCAATGTGTTTTCAATTACAAACGTTTGCCACATCTCACATCTCTTATATGCTGTAGCAGATGACACATTGTGGCAACTTTTGTTCAACTAGCAGGTTTTGGTCCAAAGAGGATTCAGTAAAGTTGGAGGGTGAATTACCCTTACATCCCTTGAGAAGCTGATTCTGTCAGCTTGGCAGAGCATTGCTCGAACTGCTGCACTGCATATTATGTGTGGACTGCGGATAAGTTAATAACACGAGAAGCAGAGCTAAAGGTAGAGGGAATTATACACCACAGTTATTAAACTTTGACCTTTATGATGCTTTAAAATCATAAAACACTTTAAAACAGGTACAGGATAGCACTTCTGCTGGGCAAACTGTCTCTCAATACAACGCACAGCATTTATTTCAGCACCTCTCTCCATATTCCAGTTTCCATACGTAGCAGCTACAGAGTGGTAGTGCCGCCTTTCTTCTGATTATGTTTTCTGTGAAGATCTGTTGTTAGAGACAGAATCTGGTGTGCTGTGATGTGAGGCATCCCATCCTGCCTGTTCTGCCTCTCGTGCTCTCATTGCACAGCTGTGGTGCTTTGCAGGCTTCAGCATTAACCTCCGGCCCTGGAGCTGGTGAAAGGGGAGCCAGCTGAGGCACCTGCTTTTTTTTGTCAGCCAGAGTCTTGTGGAATAAGCATAAACAGAACTGAGGAGATTCTAAATACTTCTTAGGAACTTTCATTAGGACACCTTGGCTTTCTTGCTTTCTCTGTATTTGTTGAAGAGAAAGCCTCTTTTCACCACTGTTGGAGTTCTTTTCAGAGTTATATACAAGAGAGGAGGTGGGACATGGAGCATTATTTAGGGGTTCTCAGTTGTCTTGTGAAGCTGACTCTCTTCAGTGGCTGTAGAAAACCTGGGGAAAAGTGTCTCAATTAAGTTGTGTGAATATCCTCTCTCCCCCTGCTGTGCCTTGTGCTATAATTATAAGGCAGCTTTTATTATTCCCTGTTTTTTGCACTGATAGGTAAGGGAAGAAACACAGGTATCAGGAAGCAAACAAAATTCAAACTAGCTCCATGACTTAAGCTTATCCCCTTACAAATAGCTCAGAGGTAAATATTTTTCAGTTAGGATTTAGATTTGGCCCATTTTAAAGATCCAAGGCCCTTTGCAAAATGTGAATGTTTACTGGTTCAGGTCTTATACGTTGCTGTCTTTTGTCATCTATGCAGGGCTTACTGGGCCTGGGTGACAGAGTTCACCACTACCATTGAAAGTTTACATTTACAGAGGTAAAAAAGGTGCTTTTTTGTGGCAACAAACACAGCACCTTTTTTCCCCAAGCTGTCTGAAAACCTGACCATACATTTTTGTGCATACCATTATTTTGTTTGTTATTTACAAAACTTGTGGAAGTTTTTGCATTTAAGTGGAAGGTGAATCAGAGGTCTTAAGAGCACTAATGAGCCAGTCCTGAATGAGCTATTTTCCATATGTCACGTCATTTGACTGAAGTTTGAGCTCAAGAAAAACAATCTCTCAGCCACTTAGTATTCAGACATTTGCATGTGCCCTCCAGTTTCTAAGTTTTGCTCCAAAAGTCAGCTCCGTGGCTACTCCACACTTAAAACAATACAAACTCTGACTATTCCATTTTTTCTTTCACCTTGCAGTAGTAAAAATATAAATGATGAGATTTGTCCCACAGGTATAAAGAACATGCATTGAGGACCAGAGTTCTAAAGTAATAGGGGAAGCACTCAGCACCAGGACAGGAGCAGCCAGCACTTGCAAAGTCAGATTTTCTGCACTCATTTAAAGATCCACGGGCGTTTCATTGCAGAGCTATTAGAAGAACATAAAGCAAAAACTTCAAACCCTTGAATAACACATTTTTATTTTTTGCTTTCACTGGTTTTATGCCTTTGCATTGCTTTCATGTAGCACAGATGTGAGCGGTGGAGTGCAAAGCATTCTCAGCTGTATGTGTGGCTATTCACTGTGCCCACTGTACCTCAGAACAGAAGAAAGGTGCTGGCAGTGTCTCCTTATAATACAGAAGAGCAAAAGAAAGAGAAGTTTGTCATCTGTCAAGGCTGTGTAGTGGTAATGACCCCCTCTGTGGTTCACTGGAGAACAGCAGATATTCCAGGGAGAAGCTATCCTGTAGAGCAGACGTCCCCATGGCTAAGATATCAGCTTCTTATGGTGCTTATTCCACACACATTCTGGGAAGATAAACCTTGGAGATGGGTTTTACTATCAGCAAAGGCTGACAGGGCTCCCATTAGGTAAGGGACGCTTTTACCTCCTGTTGCACTAACAGCAAAGTAAACAATCTCCTGAAAGCTTTTGAAAATCCTTTCTTTTGATGCTGGGATGTTTGTAAATATGCAAACAAAGAGGGATGAAAGAGGACCAGAAGTGTCAAGGGATTTTATTTATGAAGCTATTGACAAATACCTTTTGCTCTATCTACTCACTTCTTTCCTTAAGGAGAAAGCAGATAATGCCAAAGATTTTTATGAAACCAGCAGAAATTCTATTATAGCACCAAAGCCCAGAATTTTGTTTTTTTAAATTTCACTAAGATTGATATGCTGGGCATGGGATAGTGGAGGAGACAAGAAAAAACAAGAGAGAGAAGAAAACCTTGAAGGGGTCCTGAAGGCAAATTAGAAATGGCAGACAGTGTTTTCAGATTTAGATAGGTCTGAAAATTAAAGCACTTCAAGTTCATGGGAACCTGTGAAATGAAGGAATCTAAAGCCATTATTTTTCCATTCTTTCTATCATAAAAATGAATCTTCGACTGAGCACATTATAGCTACTGTCAGTGGGAACAATTCAAATTCCTGTACCCTGCAGATAAAGAACCCCAAATTGCCTCTTCCTAAATATATCCTCATGGACAGCTCAAAAGCTGGATGGCCTTTGTGAGGCTCTGAGGTGCAGTTTGCACAGTCACAGCTGCTGTACCAAGACCAGGAATGTTTCAGCATGCTTGAGTTCACATTCCCCGGAGGAACACAGCGAGTCTTGGTGCCGGCAGTAGTGAGGTGCTTGAGTCTGGTTTGGAGGTGACCTGTCCTTTTGCAAACCCAGGAGGATTTGCTTGCTTTCAGAGCTGTCTGTGCAAAACTGAAACCTCACTTGCCTAGTGAATCAGCCAGTGATAATTCTTTCCCCGTGTAGCTTTCACTGACTTTTTCTGAGAAAGAGGGAACACTCATGCTTCACCCTCCTGTTGCAGAGGAGAAATCTTGGCCTCAAATCTCAGCTGCCTCGCTCTTTTCCTCTTTATTTTTCTTCTTGCCCAGCCTTCTCCCAACAACTATCCAGCTTTGCTGTTGTAGGTTGAATAATTCAGGTGGAATGAACTGTAAGTTGAAACAAGTGGACAGTGTTCCACCACTTGTCCACTTCAGTTATTCACAAACTGTCCTGAAATAGGACCTTTGCTCTGTATCTTAAATGGTTGCAGTGTTCCAGGTCAAGTTATGACTGTGTAATATAGTAAGCAGCTGTGTTCAGTTTTAAATAATCAGGCATGAAATACATTAACACATTTTCCTTACTGTATAACTGGACATGTATTCTTTCATTTTAAGTTCTATTTTGGCCTGATACTAATGAGTCATGTCACTGCATTAGATTGCACAAGATTTTCTTAACCTTTTTTTAATGCTTCTTCATTGCACTTCATATGATTGGCTGCTCCTATTAATTCCACCTGCAGTTCCAGTTACCAAGTTCATGTTAAGCCACGTTACATATTTGAGTGTCATAGACTCAATGTTTAATTTTCTAAAAATCTTGACTTCCCCCAAACTTCCATCAGCAGAAACTTTGAAATCCATTTGCAATGTAAATAACTCCAAGTATCCTGCTGTGTTCCAAAACGCTTCCTTCTTATTTAATTGCCATAGACACTTTAGTTACTAATTAAGCTTTATTGTTTATGATGTTGCATTTCATTAATAGTTGTGATAAAAATTGCAGATATTTTGCATGTTAATGCCACTGGTGGGGTAGAATTCAGAACTGATGAGAAAGAGTTCATCTCAGAGTTGAGGTCTTATAATCACATAGTGAAACTGCCCCACAAACACGACCTTGAAAACAGAGGGTTCATGTTTGAGTCTCATGTCCAGAGTCTTTCACTTCTCATATGATGGAATGACTTAAAAGTTCTTTAATTGTCATGAAGAATACTGGAAATGCCACCACAGCAATTTACAGAAGTGCTTCAGTTTACATACACATATCTGTGTTTATATGTACTTGAATGACAAAGTGAATGGTTAGGAAAATTTGGAACATCATTTGAAGTAAGAATTTTCTAGGTTCAGGAGCTACAAAACCCAAAACCTGTAAGTAAAGAAATTAAGGAAAACCTAAGGCTGAAACTTCAGCTCTGGGTGTACAGGAAGGGAATAGGAAGTGTCTTAGATGGAGGGCAGCCAGGAAGTCACTGAACAGATAGTGTATCAGTTCTCAGTGATGAGAAAGGTGCCTAATGTCTGAATAGATGAGTTTTGCACCTTCCAGTCTCATGGATTCAGGGAAAGAATCATTTACATCCAAAAGCTCTGAAGTCACTCATGGGACCTCCCTGTCCCCACCATTTCACTTCCTTTCACAATACCAGTGTGGCCCATCAGGTTTACTTCTGCCACTGGTACTCCTGAATTAGCATCTGCTATGTGCTGGATCACCCAGAGAAAATGGTGCATTGCAGTATCTGGTGTCTGACAGTACAGAAAGCCACATTGATCCAAGTTATTTTTCACAGCACAGCATGTTTACACCAGGATCTTGTCCCAGTGAAGCTGTGTTCACTTCCCTGTGCTGAACAGGTTTTCTCCCTTCCCAGAGTCCTGCAAAAAACCCCTCGGGGATCAAAGCAATGAGAATCTCACTGATGCTTCCCTGGAAGAAGGAGCGCAGGTAGAGGCTTCCCTGGACAACCCACCCTCAGTGTTGATTGCAATTACAACAATTCTCTCATTTCCAAATTTCAGCTATATCTGCAATTGGGTAAATAAGCTTGCCAATCTCAGACATTATTTCTTAATAGAAGCTGAGGCTTTTGTGCAAATACAACAGGTAGAGTCTTCTGATTACCTGCCTGGCCCAAGTAAAGGTGAACAATATGTGTAAGTGAGACAACTAATTTTGTAACCTCATCCACATGCTGTTGCTCCACACCTCAAGTATTTGCTCACTAGTGGCACATTCAGCACCACTAGCAAGATGCTAAACAATTGCCACAGTCTTAACAAAAAGTTCCTTTTTCTGGATCCAGAGTAATTCTTCCAGGCTGTAGCTGTATTGAGCTGACCTGGTGAGCAGAGCAGCCCAGTGCTGGATGCTGCCCATCTGCAGGGTGCAGAGTGCAGGATTTGTCCTGCAGCTGAGCAATAGCTGTCTTTCACCTCCCCATCTCTCCTGATACAGCCCTTTCAGCTCATAGGGAAACTTTGGTCTCCTGATGACTTGCCTGACTGTGTGATTAAGAATGATTTCTTTTGTGCTGTAGCAGAAAAAGATTTCAAATAGATGTGATAATGGTATTGCATTCAGCATGTAAAGATCATTGAATATAAACGTGAAACAGAATGTACTTCTGTCTCACAGAAAATTGCATTTAGAACTTGTTGCCTGCTTTGCTGCTTTTGTAATAATGCCTCAACCTCAGACCCTGGATCTCAATATAAATATGTTGGCGTTTCACACAAAAGAATAAGAAAACAGCTATTATCTCCCAAAAGCTGAGAAATTCTGGAATGTGCATTAAGACATGATGGGATCCTTCCACTTGTCCCTATCAGAAAGTCACAAAAGATACTGTTTTGGAAGAACTGATTTTTAAAGAATACTTTCCATAATAGGATTATGTCATGCTGGTTTTTGCACATACTGTGCAAGGCCACAGTTCTGCTGCAAGAGGAAAAGATGGATAACTGGGAAGACAATAAATTCTGGGTTAGAAGTTCTGACTTTAGCATAGCCCAGAAGAGTTAGTAAGTGCCACCACAAATTCATAATTACTTTTTATTTGTCACCCATTGTGTGAAAACACAATGAAAATAAAACTAAGATTTACACACTTTGATACCAAAAGTTAGATGTTCACTCCAAAGTTTGACAGTGATGAGATTTCCCAAGGTGTGCCTGCCATTTCTGTTCCTATGACTGCATGTTTTCCTTGTGAAAATCTTCCACTTAATAAATAGCTTTAGTTTAAATTAATTCTGAGGTACAGCAATTTCGCTGGTAGCTGCTGAGTATTACTTTAGAAGGTCAGGCCATTTGGATAGACATTTCTTGAATTGTTTTATTACTGTGTAGACAGGAGATGTGGAACTTGTTTGCACTTCACTCCTCTAGCTAAAGTTATATACATTTTGTATTGCACTGCTGTGTTTTACACAGGCATATCCTTAACTCAGGAAAGCAGAAAAACACTGAGTATTAATCAGCCATGTCAGTTTTCTGAATATAGCATGATTCTTATAGGTCATATTTGCTTTAATCTCAAAATAGTGCATAACAGAGACTAGTGCTGTTTTACTGAAAAAATAATAAATCAAAATTCGAACCTCATTTTTAAACCGAAATTAAGGATTACAAAGTGGGCAATCACACAGTTTGTAGAGTTCTGCTTTGGAAATTATATTGATTAGTTTGCAGTGAGATTGAATTTTGGACCATTAATAATTGCCATAAAATGGAAACCACATTCTGGCCCTCTTTGTTTGTTCCAGCACATCCTCATTACTACCAGAAAGACACTCTGTGGGATATGAGCTGGCCTGACTGTAGCTCTTCTCTTTCTGCTGGGAACTAAATGTTCTACATTGCTCTTTATATTCCACAAAGTTAGGGTGCTGGGCAGTTTGCCTTGTCAAGACTGGAATGTCACTCTGAAGTAATTTGCTGTGCTTGGCTTTGTAGATTTCATCAGCCTCCTAATGAACATTTAAGTGGTGAAGAAACTCCAAACCCTTTTTTCTGTCTTAATCTAGACAGTCTTGTGGCTAGCATAAGATGTGTTTTAAAGACACTAGGCCCATATATTATACACTGATTTTCTAAAGGGTTATTTTAGCATAAAAAGATCCAACAACATAGAGAGCTGAAACAGAGGAAGTTTAAGCTGGGATAGCTGCATGTGGATGTCCTTGTCCATGTGTCTCCCTAATACTCGAAGATATACTCTGCACCACCTTGAGCTAAGGCAGCTTCCCAGTCTGAAATCCTGTTCTCATCAATTCAAATCCCTTTCCAGTGCATAGGCTAGTTTCAGCTTCTCACACCAGCCATCCCCTGCCACATCCCATTGCTTGTAGTCACACTTCCAGCCCATTCCAAACATTTCCAGAAGATCCTGTGGGATATGGGTTGTCCTGAGTGTAGTTTCTCTCTTCAGGAAACAAAGTGCCTCATCTCTTTCATGCCACAAGCTACCAGTTCCCAGGGTGCCCTGGTGCCCCCAAAACGTTCCAGGGGGTCGCAGCCAAGCCATTGGACTGACAGCAAAAACAGACTTGGCTTTAGACAGCATGAGAAGTGTGCAGTGATACACAGTAACCCCCTGAATGCAAATATGTGTGACATTTCCATTTTTGCAGTTTTCGGGGGAAGCAGCAAGCCGGGTCATTGTAATGAGTTGGTAAACATCACACTGTATTACATATGAAATTCATTTCCCAGAGCTCAGGAGCAGGGTATTAATGCAATGCTCCCCACTATGGTGTTTGCTTTGTGATATTGGTTCAATGCTGTGTTCTAAAATATTCGTATCCCAGTCATACCATACCACAGAGTTATTAGCCTAAATCTATGAAGACAAAAAAGACGAGAAAGAAAGCTAATTTCACTTTTGGTTTTCAATTCTTATGCACTGTAACAGAATGTGAATAACCTCATTACTATACAAATTTTGTGTGTCACATAATGACCTCTATACTGAGGACCAAAGTTTGCATAATTGAGGAGAGACTCACCTACAACAGTGCTGGAATTCATTAGCATAGGGCTGAAATAATGCTAAGAAAATAGCATTTGATGTCACCAATTTAAACTGAAGCACTGTTTTCTTTCCTTTGGACTCCTTAAAGGTATATGCTTATGATGGGGAATAAAACTTGTCCTACTGAATCTGGCAAATAGTGAGAGATGGTTCTGTAACTCACTGGATCTTTACATAACAAGCAGAAAAGGGCTGTTCTTATGTTGCTTGGCAGTTTCTTGCAAAGATCAGTGAAGTACATGTTACCTAATAGGTTTATTTTTATAGGCGATGTATTAATATATTTATCTTGACTTTTAAGTGTTCATCCTTCATGCTAGGTTCGCTGTGGTAATTTAAATATACCATAAATCATATCCACTGTAATTAACAAAATACACTGTAATTATCTGTTGATCTTTTGCGCCTATTAAATAACGACTGGGATGTTTCAAAGCTGAGTTATTTTTACATTCCTTGAGATAAACCTACTGCAAAATGTTGGTAATTCATTTAATTTTGCAGCACAGATCAACTTTGGGGTGTTTCATTTCTCCTCTCTCTTCTCACTGTAATGTTATGGCAATTCTATTGGTTATCATATCATTCTGTTAAAAATCACATTTATGAATGGCACCTGAATCCTGCCAGCTGATGACAACATCCTGGGGTATGCATTTATTGAGGATCACTCTGAAGGAAGCAATTCCTTTCATCCTGCTCTTTGTCTTTACCATGACTGCAGACAGAAATTTTACATGAATTGAAGGAATCCAAAACCTGAGTTGGAAAAAAGGAACAACTCTTATCTGAAACCTGCAGGTGGTTAAACCGGCTTCAGTGCAGCTGCTCAGAATGAGAGAGGGTTGTGAGCCCAGTGGTAATAAACACAAACATACAAAAACAATCCGAAAAATGGCAAAATAGTTCTGCTTACCTTCACTGAAGGTGTAAGTATCCATGTATGAATGTTTGTAATGTAGCCTTGGAACAAATGCACCAGGCCTTGCTTACTGCGATGTTTCCCAAACGTTTCCCTTTTCACAAGTGTTAATTCTAGCTAAAACACAGGCACCTTGCCAGATTTTTTAATATTACCAACTCTGTGGTTGTATAAGAAGTATGAGAATGCAATTTGTTGTAGTGTTTTATCAGAAATCGAGGTGAGCCCAAGTGGAATTATATAGGTGTCAGGGTTAATTTTCCTACTCTCCATGGAAAAAACATTACATCAGTTTCCTGCAAACTTGAATTTCCAGTGATAGCAGTATCTTTCAGCCATGGTTGTGTGTAATGTAGCAGTGTTAAATTCTTGTCTTCAGAGATTTATGCAAGTTGTTATTTAAAAATAGAGATCTGGGAGTCACAGCTACCTAATTAATCTCTACCAAGGAAAGCTAAGTGCTTGGCCTTTCAGGCATCCTGTGATGGCTGAGTAAGCTTGCAGTCCCATAAAATTCTCACTTCTATGTTGTTTGGCTTTTCCTTTGTTTCACTGGGTTGGGGGTTTTTTTGTTATAGAAAAATTAGATGCTGAACCAATCATCTTATTGCAGACACAGTTTTCAAATATTTGCATGGATCTAGTCCAGAATTTGACATGAATTGGAAGTAATCAGTGTACTGCTCTCCACCATGGACTGAAGATTTGTCAAGCATAAACCTGTCAGGAATGTAACCAGCCAAGTATTGCTTTCAGATTGTATATCATACTAATTTACCACTGCAATAATTCAGTCTTCTTACCTGATATTATTGTGTTTTTCTTTTGGTCTTGTCAGGATGTTTGTTGACATCTATTGTCATTTTGCAGTTAATTTTAACAGCCCTATGGCCAAACCTGAAAGCTGACCAATTGTTAAAATAATACCCCCAAAAAAAAAAAAAAGGTCAACATTGTAGTAATTCATACTATCAGTAAATAGAAAAGGTAAAACCACATAACCATAATAGTTTGATTGGAAAAAGTAATTTTCTCATAACAACTGATAAGAGTGAATAGCAGTAGTCCCCAATTCCCTGTAAACAGAAGTAGTAGGTAATCAAATGGCTCCAGTCCAACCAGCAGAATCCTATTGGTTCAAGATAATCCTTTGTAGGTTAATAAGCAACTAATTATTTTTACAGTCATAACAGCATGCACGGGAATACTCCAATCTTCATTTGGCTGTAACCTGAATGACATGTAGTTTCTGGCACACCAGACTGGAGAAATGCAGTTCACAGGAGTGACTGGATGTCATGATCTCCCTCACAGCCTCTTTATTCTGACAAACACATAATTTTTCATTATTTGTTTAGTTATTAGTATCTCTAGTGAAGAATTAAATTAATTATGTTCTTTAAGGTGTATGTATCTATAAGTACATCTTGCAGATGATCTATAAGTTGATGTTATCCATCTCTGTGGAGACAAGAATTACAGACTTTAACGAAAGATTGTGTATAAAATTTTGAATGTCTATGCTAAGGTTCGAATTTCTGCAACAGCTGTAGGAAGGTTCAGATCTAATTGTAATCACATAAAGAAAGTAGGTATGAAAAGGAGGTTCATGTCAGGCCACAATTCCCTTCAGTGAAAGCAGGTGCCAGTCCCACGCAGGGCAGTGGGGCTTGTGCTGAGGAGCTGAGATGTAACTTAGGTAGCAAAGCACATGGGGTTTGTGTGCTGTGGTGAATCTGTGTCTAAATGTCACTGATATTATGTTACTTTTTGAGCCTCTTTCTTCTATATCTTTACACAAAGAAAGTCTCCTCTTTAACCTCTTTCTTTGCCCAGCAGAACTGGTGTAACCACTGTAATATCCTGACGTATTTTACATATTCCAATATATTCACCTTCCAGATGAAGGCAAATATATTTGCTGGCCTCCATTCCCACAACTGTTTGGAAGTACCATATCCCTGGATCAGTAGGCAAGAAACAACAAACATCTGACACCAGTTAGCCTCTATGATGCAGAAAAGATAGATGGTGATGCCCTTAATCAGCTTTATGTCTAGCAAACTCAAGTGGTAACCCCCCAATAATTGCTAATTTTTATTCCTTTATCTGAGCAGCGTGTCTTGTTTATCTCACACATTGCCAATCTTACAGTGTAAGACTGAGATGCTATCTTAGTCAATTCAAATAATTCAAATTATACAAATGGTTTGTTCTGACACTGAACTGTGTGAAGACATCTCTTCTACCCATGCTGTATCACTGAGCAGTGCCAAGTGCAAATTACAGCCAGCTTCCACAATCAAAGACAGTTTTTGTCGAGTAATTATATGCAATTCTTCATATGTTTTTTCCTTAGTTAATTCTCAGTCTTAATAATTTTTGTGAAGTATAGTCCATAGGGCTCCTTTCCTGTATTTGAAATAAAATCTGTTGAGGTCTTTTTTGGTTTCTCTCAGCAGGAGTTGCCATTTGATCCAGAGCAGGGTTTTTAACTTCCTATTCCTCTGTATCAAATGAAAGGAAGAAAACTGGTAAAGGTACTTATGGTCCTGTAAGGTAGAAGTGAGAATAATTCTTGTTCTTGCAGAGTCCTTTAATGAGTATTCTTAGACACTGTGCTAATTACGGTGTGGCCGTAACTATTTGTGGGGGGGAATGAACTGATGCAGGTGTGGATAATGTCCTGTATCTGCTTATGGTGGTTTTAGTCCTACATGCCAAAGCTGACTGGAGAAGACTCCCTAACTCAAACAGTGCTTCTAGTATGTACTACAGTAGTATTTAGGAAGATTTCATTCCCTCACCGTTCCACATACCTTAATGACATCGTTACAATCTTCTTTTCAACTTGTTACCTGTGGAAAATTCTGTGTGAATATGGGCTAATGCTGATATCTAGGCTTATTTAATGAATTCAACTGTAATAACACATTTCTAAAAAAAACAAGCTGAGGAGGCAGCTGGGATGCTTGTCTTTTCTAAAGTATTAGAGGAGTACTGATAGGCTGCTGGCTGTCCAACATAGGCAGGTATATTGCCTTCTTTAACAGTAAATCATATTTCTGCCTTTCTATGAAGTTTAGCTTTTATCTATTATAGCTACTCCTTCTGGTGAAAACCCAGTCCAGAGTGGCCTCATAGGGAGGAATAGTTACCTCAGTAATTATGCCTAAGGAGACTGACCTACACTATGTACATTCCTTCCATTCACTCTTTGCTCCTGACCATTATGACAAATCTTATGTAGCCTAATGTAAGCAACTCTGAGCCCAAAAGAGATAGAAATTACTAAATATAGTAACCAGAGAATCTTTTACCAGGAGTAAATATGTGCCTAAATGTTGTTTAAATTCATAAAATAAATCATGATGTCTTGATCTGCTAGTTTTAAATTATTTTGTGAAATTAAAACTTTTAAATTAATCTTGAGGGAGAGAGATGCTGTAATTTCCAAAACTTTTTCCTGCCAGTGAATACAAACAGTTTAGCCTGACCTCTGGTTACATTTGTTTGCATTTTATTTGTGAAAAATGCAGGGAGGAGTGATACAAAACTCTCAGGAGTTCACTCCATGATTAACCGTGACGTAACTGACAGAGGAAAACAGCAACAATTCATGCAACCAGTAATTAATCTCTAGCTTTATGGCCTCATTTGCCAACTGTCTCCATATCTGACAGCAAAAGTGACTTGCAGAATGTTTAATTTCCACAGTGACAGCTAAGGTATGAAATCAGATTTGAAGATAAACATCTTCTGTGGCTTCCCCTTGCAAGAAGAGTAGCCAATTAAGTGTGCTTGCTTAGTTCTTGCAAATATTTGCCATAGGATTGACCTAGAAATGGAACATTTTCCCTGTCTGGGCAGGAGCCCCCCCTCACTGCTCCCCTCTGACGTGTGTGTTCAGGAGCCTTCTCAGTTTCATTGACATGAACCATGCAGGTATTTTAGTTTTCTCCTTTCTCTTCTTTTGTCTCTGTGTGTAAAAGTGCCAAATCACGTGAGATTCTGACTATCTCCCAATAGGAATTGCATGCCCTAGCAGGACATGGGCAGTTTGACATATCCCAGGAGACAATTTGCACCTCGTGGGATTGGTAAAACAAGTAACTCAGAGATCAGGCAGCGAGCGGCTGCAGCGAATTCTTTCCAGAAATATTTTCTCCATATTGAGATGGGAAATATTTTTATTTTCACAGTTTTTGTGAACAGGCAAACTTGCCTATCTGACCCACACCATATAGTGCTGACCTGTAGGAGAACATTTCTCCCCTCTGCTCTGCCCTGACAAATTGAGATTCTGTCCACGTTCTGCATTCTCTGGACAAGTCAAGCAATCTGCAAACAGACAGCTGCAGTCCAGAAAGGAGAGAAATTTTACCATAAAAGGAGAAATTAAATTAGTGGCCTGCTCACCTGCATTTGATTTTTAGAGTAAATACATTTGATATGTGTCCCATTTAGTACTATTGAAAGGGCTGTTGCCTGACACCACTCATATAAAACAATCAGGAATGTAGACTCTGCCATCTCTGTATGTAACAGGATGGTGATTGTCAGAATCTTCTTTTTTGTTAAGTTGGAGTTGGTAAGGGAAATAGATTTTTTTCTTTCTGCAAGCTTTAATGTGCTTTTGTTTTGAACTTGTCATTTTTATTTGCCTGTGAGCTTTGTTTTGATTTTTCTTCAAGATTTCTAGTAACAATAATTGTTTGCAACAGGAAGATTCATGTGAGCTGCCTTCCATTTTAAACATCAGTTCCTACAAAATGAAAGGCTACTGCAGTGTGGATGTGGGCAAAGAGGACTGATGCATCCATACAATGTACTTCTGCTCCAATGGTAAATATATTTTCATGATTAATAAAGAGAGTGTAGAAGCCATTGTACTCTGTTAGGGTTTTGTTGATGGCTGCTCCCCAGAATACTGAAAAGATGTTATCAATACTCTTGACACTCTGCTTAATCAAGATGTGACCCTCCAATGCAACCAGACAGTTTGCTTGTTTCAGAGCTGGAACAGTGCTGCAGTTAAAGGAGACGTGCTTGTTGTTATTTTTGGTTGCAGGATTTTTTATAATTTCATTAAAATTTAATAAGTGCCATTAAATAATATATAATGCTACTAAAGTGGTGTTGGTTACAAATAGGAAATCAATCAACTTGTGCTCTGAGTGGCCGTCAGCTGTGGAACTGCATAGGTACCTCAGAGGGAAGGGCTGCACCTTGCACAGCAGACAAAATCAGATCAATAATAGTATGTTTAGTTCAGTTTTTAAAATTGCTCTTGCTTGCAATGTGCCAACAGGCACCTTCAATATCAGATATGTGGGCTTGGAACAAGAAGTTTTCGAGTGCACCCTTAATTTTTGCAACTTGCCAAGCATTTTTGTTCCTTAGGTGCTGCACATCAAAACCCAGAATTGTAAGACTAGGGGTTCCCCCTGGGCAAGCTGGAAAGATATGTCAAATATACAGCATGATCTTAGCCTGGTGGTGGAATTAGTCAGGCCTGCTCCTTGATGTGCTTTCCAGCTTGAGCAGTAGGTCAGTGTTGCTGGCTCAGTGCAGTCAGCTCTGTCTGTGTGTGCACATACACTGGTATGGGTGTCCTGAGAAACTGAGGGGCAATTGGGGTAGGTTTGGAATTAAACCACACTCTGGCCTCTGTTACAGCCAGTCCCCAGTGGGTTAATGGAGTAGGATAGCTTCCTCTGAAGGATTTAGGATGATCCCATTAACTGCAGTGGATATTTGTTCACATTCCCTACCTGTGGGGGCAGGAGGAAAAGGGATTACAATCAGTAGCCACTAGCAAAGCAGAGCTCTGCTGACTGTCAGTAATGTCTTTATAGGACTGGGGAAGACTGAGCAATTCTGTGAAATTTCAGAGTCCTGACCAGAGACTTAAGTCTTCCTTCAGAAAATCCATGTGAGGTGAGTTTTCACATAAACTCAAACCATTTCAAACATTCCTGCTGGGTCTGGCCAGAATGCATTTGACGATTCCTTGCAGCTGTTTAATTCTGACATAATTGCCTTTGGGATTTCCTTCCTGATTTTTCTGTGTAAGCTGCACTAAGCTATGTAGATAAGAAGCAATCTATACATTTTGTGTATAGGAGTAAATCCAAGACTATAACACAGATGGACAGAAGCAAGCAAAAGACTCAGTTCTTGTAATTTAAAATACATTGCAATGTGAGCCCCACTGAGTTGAAATATCTAATTTCCAAGAATTTCCTGGGGCAGGAGGCATGAGACCACTTTATTCCACACCAGTCGCATCAGTCTGCACATTAAAAACTAATGAAACATGTTTAAAACAATTACACACACCTTTTCTGACTTCTCCACACAATAAATTTGTGTAAGCCATCCAATGACTTGCAAGCAATGCCTGCTGACAAATATGATAATAGTTAAAATTGGTGCTACATAATTGTGCTGAAAATGTGCTTTTCCCCTCTGATCAGACAGAGATGGCTTGATCAACCTTCCATCATCTATAGGTGGCAGATGGAAGGAATTAAGTCTGTCCCTTTTGGATGTCGTTCCACTTGATGTTGAAGCCTGCCTTACTCTATTTGCACTCTAACACCTTGCCATACCAACAGTACCAATTCCGACTGTGTTTTTATCAAATAGATCCTAAATTCTAAATGATATATGAATTTATTTATAAATTTTACAAATTTATATATGATATAAATGATATATATGAAACATCAAAATATTCTTGCCATGGCCTTTGAGTACTCACCCTTTTGGAGCAGTCCCATGGACTGTACAAACCACTGCATTAAACATTTGGTCCCTGACAGGTAGGTGTGGGAGCTGTTGAATATGATTTAAAGAAGAACGGAACGGAACGGAACGGAAAGGCAAGGCAAGGCAAGGCAAGGCAAGGCAAGGCAAGGCAAGGCAAGGCAAGGCAAGGCAAGGCAAGGCAAGGCAAGGCAAGGCAAGGCAAGGGGAAAAGAAGGGAAAAGAAAAAGGAAAAGGAAAAGGAAAAGGAAGGAATTGCATCAGTGAGGGGGAAGAACTGAATACCTCACAATTCCAGCTCAGCCATATCTCATCTGCGAACTCCTCTAAGGAAAAGCAAGACGTTCACTGTGTGCAGCTGAAAGAGCTATTTAAACCATGGAGTATTAGCATGTTGCTCTGTTTTGTGAATTCCTCACACCATCTCCATCCCAGCATGAGAGAAGTCTGTAAGCTCAGTGCAATCGTATCATAATTTGGATCTCTACAGGAGACTGAACTCGCATCACCAGAATGCATCAAGCCAATGCATGTGTCAATGCACAGCTGCATATACACACCACGGTTACAGGCCCGTGGTGACATTTTTCAAACTGATATATTGACAGAGTGCCAGGATATTTTTTAAGCATATCCAGAAGGAAAAAGAGTATTACAATGAGGAAGAAAACCCAGCAGAATACTGACACCCAAGTACATTACTTAGTGTGCAGTTGCATTAATGAACCATTACTTCAAATCCCAGGTTTGCCAATAGTGTCACTGTTCGTTTATCAAGGCAGAATCATCCTGGATGTGAACAGAATGCCTGTATAATAGATAACTTCTCAATCCTCCCATACCATACATATCCTTGAGCCCATTACAAAAGATTTATTTTTAAATTGGAATTCTTTTTTCAGCTGGACAGAATGAGACTGTTTGTTGAACAAATGGTGTTAAAATCCCCAAGGCTCTGACTTACTTCAGTAACGACCAAGACTACTGCTTGAGCCAGCTGATGCTCTTTTAATGAGCACTGCTTGTCAGAGGATCATATCTGCAAGTTGCTGTGTAAAATAACCGTTTTCCATGAGTTCATAAAGCAGAGTCACATTTGAAATGGATGAAGTGTTGCACCGATCTCTGCAGCACAAAACAGGCACTTGTTTGAACTGAAAGGGGAAAAAAAATCCTAACCCGAGGTATTTGACAGTGTTCTTTTCTTCTGTTTTAAAAAATTGTTTTCCCTGTCTATGACAAACAGCTTTGTGTTTGTACACAGCAAGCTCAATTGGTCCAAGACAAAAAATGCTGAAATATGAGCTTAAAAGTTAATTTCAGCTTTGACCTGATTGAATTAATACAAGCATGACAGGTTGCTTCTGTAGCAAAGTAGGTGGACTGTAAGATTAAGTCTTTTCCTGTGACAAGACATCCCAAAAAATTCTCTTGCTGTCCCTTGTAAGGTTTTTCAAGACAAATCAAGAAGAGACTCCTAGATAAATCAAAGTGACAAGTTCAAAACATGTGAGTCCTTTTTTAAAGAAATATCATCTCCACAACAAGCCCAAGCTTATTAATGTTGCATTCTAACAAGCACAACCACTTTGTGATTTTGTTCAGTCTACGGACCTGATCATACCATGTAATTATTGTACTGCTACTGCTACCACTGGATTCAAAGCTAGGATCACAAAGTTAAAGAACAGCATTTAGTAGCCCTGCCATCAATCTGTTATTTTTAATATATGTGTTATTTATGGCTGCGGGTTAGGTTATACCCTTGAATATCACATTTCTCACCAGAAACAGCAATGAGTAATTGGGTACTGCAGGGTTTAATGTGCAATACTGAGTCATTTTGATTAGACCCATATTTTATCACTCATGCTATTAACATCAAAGATTTTTTAAACTACAATACTCCGTACACTTGGTATTAATATGAATTAAGGAAATCAGGTTCTAACATGCTCAAATACCTTGAGTTTTCTTTGTATTATGGATATCCAATCCACCTAGGTCACTGGTAAAATTCAGCTTGTACTTGTGTACAAACTAGTTCTGTCCTGTGCAAATGAACCACTGAAGTTAATTCAGATTTGTTCAGGGCCTTGAACGATGTAAGTAATGAATCTTTCAGACAGTTAATTCGAACTGAACAAAAATAGAATCCACTTAAATGTTATAACTGCTTGGATTGAATCTTACCAGCCTTGATAGGTCTGAAGATCCAAGCCTCAGTGGGTGAGATCTGCAAATCCCAGCTTTGATCTCAGCAGAGAGAGATTTGATGACCTGGTTTCTGTTTATTCAGTGAAATTACTGCCCTAGCTTACTTTCTGATCAGAAACATAAATATGTAATTCTGTTTTGCTCTAAAAGGAATTTTTAGATTTGTAAACCTTTCTCTGTTTTGCAGATCTTACATCCAGGCTGATAAAATCATGAAGCAGGAATAATAATGATTTCCTGCACAGAAAACTGTGTATGTTAGAGATGTTGGTTGAATGTTTCACCTCTATTAACCTCTCTTCCAAACCAGCAGAGAAGTGGGAATATTTACTTATCATACAAATTCAAACTAAAATGCTTTTTCTGTGAGCAAAAAAGCTCACCAACTTTGTTTACAAGGGTAAAGTCTTGTGTGGTTTGCTGCATATGCTACCTTTACTCTAGTTTTTCAGATTCTGTGATTCTGTGAAATTACTTGTCATTCTTAATATTGGGAATTGTAAGAAATAGTCTCACTGTTTAATTTTTAACTTCAAACCTGGTTAAACTTCTATTCCTGTCCATCTGTCTCAAGTAGTCACAGATTGTCCAGTAGTGACTAAGCTGCTGTGTTATGATTCAGACTCTAGATGTGATATTTAGCATGCTGTGTCTCTTTGCTGTTCTAGGCTACACAGAAAGCAGCCTCTGGCATATTAAATGCCTGTTCCACCTGAAGTAAAAATGGGAGAGCATTTTAAAAGATAAGTTTGCTTTGCCACATTTCTTGCTTGTGCTGTAGATTATCAGAGCCTTTCCCCCCTCACATGTAAGCAAAGACAGATATAGAGAAAAATGTGTTCTTTGAACCACTGGACGATTTTTCTTTGTGGTTCTATTAATATCTGACTGAAATAAAAAGGAAAAACTCTGAATAAATGACTACAAGCATCCTGAAACCTGTAAAATTACTTTTTAAACAGGGCGTTTGCTTAAAAAATGGGATCCGAACATGTGTGTAATGGAGCCAGACTGAGAGGAAAATTACAATTTCTATGTCTACCACCTGTCAGGTTTCTTCAAGAGTCTAAAATGCATGCATTATCACTGATAATACTCCCAAATAGACCAATCAAAGCCTAATTTTCAGAGGTAAATTTTCAAATCCTTTTAAAGTCCAAATTTAAAACATCATCATGTGTTATCCATCAGAGGTCACTACCAACTAGATGTGTTTGCAACAAATGTAGCTTTGGAGCATGGTAGTGATAAGAAATATGAGAGAAACTGTCTTCCACCGTTGAACAAGGAGTGATAACAGCATCAGAAGTAGTGCTAGTCCTAAAACTTGCCTCTGTGCTCCAGTGTTTTTACACCAAGCATTTGGAGATGATACAGCCTCACAGTAGGGATTCTGCTGAAACCTATGCTAAGATACTGGGAGCAGTGCTCGGAGCAGGTAGCAACCATATTGCCCTATATATCATGATTAATCCAGGACAAAGAACAGATGGCAGGAGAAGGAGATGGATTCCATGAATATGGAGTGGGTGGCAATTGTAGCTGGTCCAAGCTTTGAGACCTGAGAGAGTAGTATTGGTAAATAGTGATAAATGTGAAGGGATTGTTTCCTGCATGTTACAAGTTACAGGAAGATAGAATGGAGTTGTCAGCTACCTGACAACTAATTTTTATACATGAGAGTTTTTTTTATGGCTGCTTTTATTCTGTGATCTGTTGTTTCATTTATTTGTTTGCTGCCAGGCACTCACTGTGAGATTTCAGGATTCCCAGTGTATGAAGAGATGGCTTTGTGTAGGGAAAGCCTGGGAGACCAGGAAAGCTGTGGTTTCACAGTTAGAGAAGATGAATTCTCAACTAGTAGTGAATGTTTAAGCCCTGATTTTCAGGAAAATTAACATGAGGAAATACATTTAACTTTCCTTTGAGTTTTGTCCCACAAAGTTAATTGTTTGATATTGACTTTATATTGATGATTCCTTTTCCACACTGCAGTTACCATGTCAGGAGGAGAAATGCTTTGAAAGGTAGACAGAAGAGGAAAATACTCCCAAGGAAGTTGGACTGTTGGTCTCCTGACAACAGTGTATAGATTTCATTGGCTTGTGAAATGCACATCAGTCACACCTCCATTTAGATCAAGTCTGACTTGTTTCTGACTTAGTGTCACAGGCAGTGAGTAATACCTCTACAGTGGAGAGATGACATGTTTCAGTGGAGATGCCAAGGTGTAAGCATGGATTAGTTCAAGTGACCTTTTCTTGGTAGATGACTTAGAAGGTGCAAAATGGCTCAGCAAATCCCATGGGAATATATCTAGGTTTTTATTCCTTTGCCCTAACAAATTAATTAACTAATTGGTTTCATCCTTTTAATTGCTGTAATACTAATTTTTATTCCAGAAGAAACCAGAATGATAATGATGCACAGTTTCATGAATAGATTTTTTCTTACTGTTTCCTTAGGAGAATTTATCTCTGTACCTAATACATATTTAGAGCATAATAGTTATATACTTCCAGAATATTTCTATTTCTCTTTACAGGAAAAGAAAATGGGTTTCAGACTTTCTCACAGGAAAGCTAGAAAATTATTTCTGCTTCATAGTAAAGAAATATTTGCAATATTTACAACACTTGCACTGTTTTCCTTCTAAATAATTTCTGTCTCTTGCTAGAATTTAGACAAAGACCATCAGTACTTTTTTCTTCCAGCAAGATATTGTTACTTCAAGTGAAGCTCATTAGTGGGTGCCATATAGTTTAAGTTTAGGATACTGTTACTGGATGATATATAAATTCTGTAATGAAAACTGGTTATTTTCTTTCGTCTTCACAGTGGATCACTTTCCCTTTCTAGACCATTTCATTTAAATTTTTGAAGATCTACTCAAACTTTTTTGAAAAGAACATTTTGTAAAATATGGAGAACAAGAATTGCAAAATCCTTGGGAACATTAGGTCAATTTATTGACAGGAATTTTGCACCATTTTGGGAGATGGGGTTGAACAGTATCTGTCTCTTCTATTTCTTGTTTGTGGGACCCTGTGACAAGGCAGTCATTTTTTTGGCTGTTTTGTAGTACAGTTGCACTCTTTAGAGGGAGGAATATGCAGGGCTGGCTAAGAAAACAAACCTCTGTGACAATTTGAGCCAATGAAGGATGGCACTCTGGGAAATCAGCTTCCCCATGTTTCAAACCTGTGTTCAGTGAAAGGACAGTCTGCATGGCAAAAGAGGATTTACTGGGGTTTAATCCTATTTGAAATTCTGTACTTTGAAAAGTTCTCTATGCATTCAGGCTAGGATGAAGGGTTTTTCTTTGCATACAAAAACCAAGCATACATCCCACTTAGTTATGAGATTGGGGGCAGAAACAGACTGGGATTTTCACTTTTTAGATGGACCTCCATTTGCTTTACCATCACAATTGCACATTGCTGGCACATTGCCCACCCATAGCAGTCATTCAGAAACTGCTAGGACAAATTCCATACCCGTAGTCATGTTGCCAATGCCTGTGTATGCCCTGTGGGATATTCCATAACTCGTATCTGTAACCTGTATTTTCCAAACACATTGTCTTCCTGTTATCCTGTAGTCTCTGATGCATTGTCAGTGCAATTGATTGAGAATTAGATTTATCTTTTGTAAATTTGCAACTTATTCTGGGCTTGATACTATGATTCTGTAGAGAGTGAGAGTACAACTGTGTTATCCATGAGTAGGCCATTTGGATATCTGACACAGCTTCCATGTGCTTCAGTTAGTAGGTCAGAATCACAGAATATTCTGAGTTGGAAGGGACTCACAACGTGAGTGTCCCATACAGAGATCAAACCCACAAGCTTGGCATTGCCAGCACCATGCTCTAACCAACCAATGCCTGCTGCATTCACAGGTGTGTGAATAGTTTAATAATTCTGTTTGCAGAAAGTACTTGGAACAAAGCTCAAAAGGTTGTTGTTTGTTTTGGACCACTCCAAAATGTAAAGGAATGTAATAGTCCAATACAACTTTGTGCAAATTCTAGTTCTTATTCCTTGGGCAGTTGAAGCCCTCCTTCCACCAAGTCATTCAGATATAAGCACAGCACAGTTCAATGTCAGACCAAAAACCAAAAGAGATCACAAAGAACATAAATAATTTTAGTTATTTTTTATGGAATTTTGATAAAAATTGGATTAATTTGGATTGGAACTTTTTTCTTCTCTTACAAAGAGGAGGAGAGAAAAAAAATATTATTTTCTAGAACATGCCTCTTCAACCTGCTGCTACTGAATGAAAATCCATCTTAATGTAAGCCTCCACCTAACCACTTTGTCAAATATCTTTTCTGCCACTTTTCATTATTATTTTTGAACAAAGCTAAGCACCTAAGGCAAAGTACTGAAAAGCTCACAGCATTATTTGCTTAGGGAGGAGTGCTTTACTAGTGGTCTTGTCTCAGGTTGGCAATAGTCTGTTGCATTGTATAATATTTGAATTGTGAGGATTTACAGACACTGTTCAGGTAAGTAACAATGTCATGCCAGGTAAAAGATACAAAGAGGTGAATTGAATTATTTAATCATAGCTGAGTTTGCTACTCAGGCTCCTGGAGTGGCAGAGAAATTACCACTACAACAATGATCTTTGTTATGTGAATATCAGGCATGCTTCAATCCAGGCTAGAAAAGATGTGGTTCCAATAATTGTCTTTATAGGCGCAAAGCCATTTTGAAGCTGTTTATTTGTCCATAATCACAAGATCAGATATTTTGCTCTCTCCTGGTGGATTTATTTTTTCCAATTTCATATTAATAGAAATTCTAGGAAGCTGCTCACGAGTGCACAGTCCTAGGGGGCCAAGATTCACATTCCTGGCCACACTGCTTCATGTCACAGCCACTTGCTAACTGTGCTGTCCCTGCTGTTGCTGCTGTGCTTCCAGTGTCCAGGAGTTGGTCTGCTGTGGTTGTTTTGCTCAGAGCAGGTTAGAGACCTGTGCTGTGTGCTCCAGAACTGTGTGGGATCAACCACCTCCAGCTGTTTGGTGTTTACAAACAGCTGGAGCAGTAACATCCTGTACCCCACAGCTCCTCTCAGGCAGGGTCTGAAGGCTGCTGAGCATGAGTGGGGATGGTACATGAGCTCAGCATGGATGGAACTGAGCTGCACAGAGCTGGCTTTGTCCACTCCAGGTTTAGCTTTTCTGCTTGTTAATGATAATATTTGTCCTTACATACATTGCATAAAACTATGAGGGCTTGTTTACATGCCACATCAAACTGCTTTAAAAAGAACTTGTTGCCAAAGTAGATTTCACCTCTGGATTGCAGTGTGTTTTCCCATGGTTAATTTTCATGCATTCATGCAATTCAGAATCACATTTCATATGATTTATGCACTAGCGAAATAAGTTATCAAGAGGAGATAATCTTATAGTCATAATGCCTTCATCCCAGACTCCGTTCTTAAAGGAAAACTCCAGAAATCTGTAGGAAAGACAGTTTTAAAAAATATTCCAGGGAGAAATGAAGTTTGACTTATGTGCTCATTTACTGTGGTATTTGAGGACTGAGGGAGATAATATCTAGCATCTTTTCAAACACTGCTCTGTACAAAATACTTCCACTCCACTTGCTTGTCTTCTGTTGCTTGCCTCTGTAAACTCCATTTAAATATTATGGGCCTGACTAGTCTACATTGTATTTTACAAGTTAGAGTTGGGCAACTCATTCCACAGTGGGGGAAAAAAAAACATGATTTCAAACTAATCCTTTGCCTATACTCAGAGAAATCAAATAAAAATACAAAGGTAAAAAAGAACAAAGCTTCACTCAAGTTCAGAGAAGTGACAGCTCCCTGGTTGAAGAGCAGCTCTCTGGTTATACTTGTACAAGTAAATGGCAAAAATTAATGATCTCAGTTGAAGATGTTCTGTCTGCTTCCTCCACCTCTATTGTTGTTCTCAAGCTTTTGAACAATTGCTGAAATCTGTAAAATAGTTTAATTTATATTCCTTCCCCCACAAGTACACTTTTATTTCTTACATCCTCTTAGGAACGAACTGAAGGAAAACAAAGTCATAATGTCACCACTAAAATCATTCAACATTTCCAAAGTCTGATCCTCTAGTGTATAAGCTTGTGTAACTCTGCTGCTTTGCCTCGTAAGGGTGAGGAGTGCTCTGATGGCTGTGAGTGCAGTGTGTGTGTCTGTGGTATCTGTAAGTCAGTTGGTGTAATCTCTGTGTGTTACATATGATGCAGAGGCAGGGCATGACAAAGTGTGTAATAATGAATATTGCACAGTGGAGGACAATACTACACAGCATAAAGATAAAGGATAATGACATTGCTCTCAAATAACAAACCCCTGAGCAATGGTGGCAAACCTATGAGGGGACGTAAGACATCTTCATTGTTTTGTATGGTAATAATCTCTGTACACATGTGGTTTCCATAGTGATTCATGGATATAGAATATTATATGAGCAGTTCAAGAAGAAACTACCTGTTTATATTTAATAATTTCCATATGAATGGTTTAGAGTTGTGGGTTTTCTTGCTTTGCTTTTCTGAGACCTGCAATTTCTGACACTGGCTTCTAATCACAAACTTCCAGCCATACAGCCTGATCTCATCAGGTCAAACAAGTTAAATGTAGTCAGATCTGGTCAATACCTAGGTGAGCAATTTCCAAGGTAAATAAAGAATGCATTGGGAAACCACTCCATAGCCGTACTCCTCTCTTGCCAGCATTGGGGAGTTCACTTGATACATAGTTCTTCATCCTCATCCTAAATTGTCCTCTATCATTGCCATGTGCAAGTGGCTGCATTTTTCCGTGTAGGTGTGTTCTACTAAAAGCCTTTTGTGATGAAAGGCACTGCATAAGCAATGGTGCCAGCTCAGACTTTATATTTTATATTTTCTATATAATATTTTTATATTTTATATTAGCTTTGTGCAGCCCTGGTTTAGTAAAACCCAACGATATGTTATTTTTAAAGCACCATTTAGGTCAGCCTTTGACTGAAGAGTTCAGAGCACTGTTTCCTTGTCAAAAATACTTGTGCAGAATCAGAAGTGCTGGCATGTACCTGTCAAAAGGACAAGATGAAGCAGCATTTCTGTTACCATCGGTGAGATAAACAAGAATTATCATGTCTGAGGTCTTTTACTTTCTTCATAAGATGTGATTTAATTGACTTACTGGACTTGAGGGAGAGCTGGACCTGATCATTGCATCTTGATGTTTCTGTTTGCTTTCACTCTAGGCCAGTTGATGTAACATTTCTTTGTATTTGTGTAACACCTACAGTTCTACCTCTCAGAGAAAATGTGTGGGATATCTATGCATGAGAACTGTGTATTATAATAGCTAAGAGCTATGATGAAGAATACAAACTCACTTGTTCTCATCAAGCTATAAGATAGCATCAGCACAAAATGAAACAAGAGGCTATCGAACCTATTGCCAGGAGGAAATGCAGATTAAATACAAATAACCACAAAGTACAAATGAAAGATCTGAGTAGGCTTACATAATGAAAAAGGAAAAAGAGGGAGCCCATAAGCTTTTTTTCTGTTTAATGCCATACTCCAAAGACAAATATTACAGCTAAGTTTTCAAGGAACAAAAGAGGTGCTTTTATTCTGTATTTTTTCCTGGCAAAGCTACAGAACAATTTCCTTAACTGAATGCAAAGAATAAGACCTACAGCAACAAATCCCAAACCACTATTAGTGTGATCATAGTTGTGATCATGTAAACACAATTGATTTTCCTGCTCTAAGACTATCATGATGCACTATTGTGAAGGAAAACCACACCAGAAGTGAATTATACTCTCTGCTATTAGTTTGGGGATTCAGTCCATATACTGTGTCAAAATGCTGATGCCTATGCTCTGAGAACTTCCAGTGAATATATCTCTTTAGAGCAACCAGCAGAATGAAGCTAGGAGTCAGCCATTCCCAAATCTCTTGTATTTATGTATAAAGTTGGGTGTGTGCATTTCTAGAAAGAAAAAAGGAATTAATTCTCTCTTTGTTGGTGGTGTTTCTTTCAATTTGGAAAATAAAATATTCCCCTCAATATTCTGGATACTTTGTAATATACACTTTTGCACTATTTCCTTCTTCTGGTCCTGCATGAAGATGCTCTTTTCCAAAACCCTTAAAGCATAGACAAGTTTGATTATGAGTTTTAAAATCAGATTTAGGTAAGGAAGTTCAATTTATACAAGCTTGGAGAGGTTTTGTTAATCCCAAGCATATCTGAATATGCCTGACTTTGTACCTTTGCAGGATTTCACTTTGCCTACTATAATGTTCGTCATGGTTTTAATTTTTCCTCAAAATGGATCTCTTTTATGTCTGCTATTTACCATCCTTGCCAGAGTCACTGAGCACAAGAAATACAGTATCTACAAGATGCAGAAACTGCTTTCTTCCTTGCACTCATGTAATATGTAATGGATGGTTTTAAGAAAGGATCTTCACTCTGTGCTTTACCTATTCATGTGTAGGATTTTGATTTCATTTGAAATGAAAGGCGTAAACCTCTGGTCTGAAAACTAATAGAATTTCTGCATTTACCTGCTGATCCATAGCCTTTAGGTTAGATTGTGTGTCAGCCAGCAGTCGGCTTGTTGAATGAAGCAATACTTTAAAACTAAAATGAAAAGATTTCTGTTATATGTAGCCTGACACCAGATATGAAGGCAGATTTCTGCTGGCTTATTATTGGAAATATTTTCCAGTGTGTCTGATAAGCAAGACTGAACAAGCCGTAGGAAGTAGACCTAATCAGATAATGCTGACTTGCAGACCAGAAAAAAAGAGAAATGTATTTTCCTAAGTGCTGTGCCTTCACTTGACAGGACTGAGGGCAGAATGTTGGTGTAATGGCAAAAGGCACTCAGAGAGCAGGAATAAACCTGCTGCTTCATGGGGGTGGCTGTTGTCTCTAAGTCTTTTTTCTTGTGTACATTCATCATCTGTGTTACGGAAGGTTTACATCTAAGTGCTTGAATGCATTGGCAGTCTGGAGGTGGGGCATGTAAAAAGGACTGGGAGAACATCAGACTGGATCAGCTCTTCATTTTTCAGTGAGTCTAGGTATTTTTTTGGAACTTCAGAGGAATTCAAAATAGACTGATGAGAGGGTCCCCCTGAAGGATCGAGTGCTGTATTTTGCTCAGACTCTCAGTGCTGCAAATCCTTCCTGGAAATACACTTGAACACTGAGGATATTCACTGGAGAAGCAAATTCTCAATATGATTACAGGACCTTCATGATGTTGCTGGAGGTTGCTGGACGGAGGACAAAGGAGGGTCTTCTAGTAATTCTTAGAAAGAGTTCCTAAAGAACTGAAGCAAAAAGATTCCTTTGTTACTTCCATGCCTAGGTATGAAGTGGTCATTACCACAGTTTGATAGTTAACACAGAAAGATATTTAACACAACTTCAAATTATTTTATGTTTTCAGATTGCATGTAAGTAATAATTATATCAAATGCAAACATAGTCCCACATTAATATTGCATGACAAATGTGCATACTTTTATTTGTTGGCCTGAAGACATTAAAAAAAGAAAAGTTGGAAAATCCTCTTTATTCTAAGGGAGCTTTTTTAAACATTTCAGCTCTTGGTTTTGTATCTTAAATGTCTCTACTCAGGGAAAAATGAATTTAATTGCATAAACCCCACTCTGCACTGATTTTCCAGGAAAAAGATTAAAGTTTTAAATGGATTGAGTGTCCCTGTAAGTATATTCACATTCATCCATGTCTGGAATGAACATGCCATCTGTGGCTTCTGCTTTATTTTTCTTATGTATATTTGGAATTCAAAATAACATTTATTTTGTGGGGAAAAAAATCAATAAATCATTTAAGTTGTCCTACACTTTGTATAATTAATTGTAATTAGTATAATGTCTTTGTTGGCAAGGGTTTATCAGGCACATAGCATGAAGAGGCAAAGAAAGAGCTTTCTGAAGAATGATGTTGTTTTGTAAAGCTAATTGTGACACTATCTCTGCTTTTGTATGTAATTGAACTCTTAATTTTTAATGTGGCATTCTTTCCAGTAGTGTAACTCCTACTGTTACCTGAGGTTCTCTGTAATGTAACCACAGAACAGATTTTAGTCAGTTCCAGATTTTACAGTTCGGTGCCAAAAGGATGTAGTCTAGACTTGAGTCAACTAAATTGTGGCAAGCGAGTTGCAGTTTCTAGTTGCAATGAATTATCTTGTTTTAATGTTTGTGACACAAATCTTGTAGATAAGAATTTAGTTAATTGTGATGTCCTGTGCTTTGGTGCCAGGGGAGCAGCCACAGGCTCCTCTGATGGATCCTGTCACGTGTACGGCCTTCGAGGGTCTGCTTGCCTGCGAAATTCCGTGGCAACATTGCCAAGTCTTAGCTAGCTGATACTGGGAATCACTGAACAGATAATGGTACTAAGAGCAGTACAATGTGGAAGAGAAATCAGAGCATTTGTTTATAAAGCAAAGGGCCACTGTCCCACTTGATGAATGCATTCTAGTAACTTGGGTTCACTGGAAGTATCATATTCCTGATGCTAACTGAAGTCCTCACCATTCTTGATACCTAGGCATTAGTTTAGACTGACAGTGAGCTGGCTAGATGATTAGTATGATGATTCTTGTATTTATTATTCTCAAAAAGCTGGATGGTGAAAGACTTGGAAAATTAACTAATTTGCTACTTCAGTTGATAGCAGAGAAGCCATAAAAATTCTGGTTTCAAGCATTTAACTGCCATTCTAATAAGTATGGAGATTTTTCTCAAAGCTTTTACTTGTATTATTAACCTCCTGCAGACTATTCAATGAATATTGGAATAATATATTCTGAAATTATCCATTTTTGAAGAAACTGTTCAGTGGGGCAGTAAGAAATCAACTGTGACCCCTAGTTCCTCTTCCTATGAGCTTCTCTGTGGCTGTCTCCTGCTTTTCTGAACTGTTTGCTGTGCCATGCTTTTTCTAAAAGCTGCCTTCTGAGAGAAGAACTTGTGCCATTCTTTGTCCTGCCAAATATGTCTGCCTGCAGTCAAGGTGCTGCCTTCAGTGTAGATATTTGAACCAGTGGCTGCAGACATCTGGCCTTCAGAAGACCCTGCTGCATAGGTGTAGTGACTCTGGGGAAACAAAAGGGGAATGACAAAAGCTAATCCTGTGTGTCCTCAGGATTTGGGACCCTATATTCTAAGTGAGGCTTTAATTTGACTTCAGCCTCTTCTGCCCACAATGTGCATGAGTGAAAGATGCCCTTCAGAAAGCCACCTACTATGTAAGCCAAGCAGTGGAGGAGTTAGAGGAAGTTTCAGTAGCTCAGATGTGAGGATTATTTGCTTCTTTCTTGATATTTGGACAGAGGTGTTAATTAAGAAAGCAGTGAAAGACTTGATCCATTTCGATGGAATATAGATAGTAATCAAAACCCTAATATTGATACTAAACCATAATATGATACCTATATATGTGTGTGTGCTTCATTAAAATGTATGCCAAAAAAGAAAAGGAAAGAGAAATATTTTGTTCCTTTTATACTTTAAGGAAAAGTTAATCTGGAGGAAGTTACAGTAGTAGAAGGGAAGGCAACATCTGTGTTAATTAGCAGTTCATCTTCAAAGCTTGACTGATGGGTTACATTATGGCCTCTTGCAATTGAATTAAAATTCAGACCCACTCAAATTCTATTTTTATCTCCTTTTTCCGTATCAGAATAATTTGTCTGGATTTAAGACTTCATTTTTGCTAAAAATATTGATGTTCCATAATCTAAAATGAACTTTTGGTTAGTGCAAATAGGCTGTGTAGAGAAGAGCTCTGTGGCTCCGGATGCAGTTCTGGGATAAGGACGTGGACGTTCTCCAAAGGATCTGTTTCTCCTGGGTATTTGACAGTTAAACTCTTTGGTTCAAGAACTCCCGTGTGTGTACAGTGCCTTGCACTGTGAGGGTTCATAGTGCTACTATATTGACTTACAGTGTTACTGTAATGTAAATAATCAGTTACTAATTTAGCAACAAATTAGAAATTTATTGTAGAATACCTGGGAACACTCTTCTGAATATCACAGCTGGGGGAGATGAGTTGTTGGTACAGGAATGCAGACTGATGAAGGTCTAATCTGTGGAGTTGGAGTTCTCTTTTTCCAGTGAATATTATCTGTTCAGAAATAAAACTTACAGTTAACATTCTGGCCCTCCAAAAGCTTTTTTTTTTTTAATATGAGCATCCATCCTGGTAAAAAGCGAAGTTCTCAGATAGATGGGAAATGTGTGGAGAACAATAACATCGCCTTCCCTTCCATGTCAATATCAAAGAGGTAGTGCTTGAACTACCACAATGACTGCAGACTGTGGAAAATTTGAAAGGGTATCAGCTGATGTACATCAGTGTGGGTTCTGTCAGCTGAGTATCTGGTCCAGTGTTCTTCCCTCTGAAATGAACAGTTAGGGTACAATCTCGTGCTAGCTATTCTTTCATTTTCAACATAAAAATAAAACAAAATACCTTTATAAAAGCCTCTGCTCACATCCCAGTGTCACAGAAATACAATGTACACCTTTACAAAGTTGTATCGTATTTTTGATTTAAACATAAAAAAGACCCAACCTAATAGAAATTTTTAAATGAAAAATTTAAGCTGCTTTCAGACAAGGTTAGATGAACTCCTTTCAGTATCTTGTATTGAGAAGGTAAGAGCTAATCAAGAAATTTCTTCTGTATTCACCTGCAATATATTTCACTAAAATATGCAGCTAGGAGTAGTGAGTGCCCTTTAATACCAAAAGAAAAGGGTGGGAAAGCCTCCTTAATTAAATCTCTTCAGGGATCCTGGATTAACTGCAGCTCTGTTTAGTTTATATCCTCCCTGTAGAAAAATGTGCAGACCCAAGACAGCAAATATTGATCTAAATGGAGATGCAGGGAAAAGGCCCCGTTGTCTTTTTATTTCCACTTGGCACAGTTTTTACTTTTGATTCATTTTTGGTTACAAAGGATGAAATCTAAATCCTTCTCTACTCCCTTTCATGCTGTGTGAAAATATTGAACCAGGACTCAGCAAACTGGATGCAGCTACTGGTGAAGAGAAGAGCACATAAAGCTGCCCTACAGAGGACGGTGGCACCAGCCCTGAAACCTGTGCCAAGGTTTCAGCTGTCACTCCCTTTGTCACAGCCACCAGGGATTGCAGTAAGTCTTTAGTCTAGCATAGTCCAGTAAAAAGTGGGAAACAGTGGGGCACAGTTACACCATGATGCCACAACCAGGGAAATTTTGGCAGTACCCTCCATTTGCTTCAATTTCTGCAAGCACAAGTAATTGTCCTGTGGAGCAAGTGCTCTGCTGCCATTGACCAGAAGAGCTGCATTTCCTGACAAACAGTCTTCCTAAGCATGGAATGAGTTTTACTTTACAAAAATCAGGTGATTTTTGAAGAGAAAAATGGCTGTGTAAAGATGCCAGCAGCTTAGCCCTCAAACCTGCTTATGTGAATTTAGTTTTCCTTCCTTCTAAATGTAATTGCATGTTTGTAATGGATGACATTTCTGTGCATCCTGTCCTGATTTAAGCATACATTTGTTCATCAACAAAATCCAAGTGTAAATGGGGATGTGTGGAGCCATGTGCTTCTCTTTCTGCACAGTGCAGCTCCAGCAGGTCAAGGTTGTTTGTGATTGTGCATAAACTGCTCAGCTTCAGACCCCAGGGGACAAGAGCAACCCAGGCACTCACAAAAGGCATCTTCTGCTGATAACTTGAGTCCGTGCAGTAGCATGGGCTGTGGCTCAGACCACAGTCTGTACTTAAGAAATGAAAATAAAGAATCTTGGCTCAAGAGAAATCAAGAGAATATGTATTTCTGGAAACAGGAGGATTAGAGAAGAGAGTGGGGAAGGAAAAGTTTGGAATTGGGATTTACTGTTTTGTAAATAGCTTGCACCAAGACCACAGTTCTTACCTGAAGACTCAGTGTAGCCCATAGAAGGTCAGTAGCTGTAAGAAATTTATCTACCAATTTGTGTTCTCTGCAAGGGATGCCATTCATCTTGAAGAGATTAGCATAGATTTGAGAATTCATGAGAATCACCTTAAAATAATATATATGTCCAATATATAGGCTGGTGGGCAGAGTTTACAATTATAATTCTTTAGAAATTCTTGTTTCTCTTCTGTGTCCTTTCTTGATTCTCTTCTGTGTGCTTTGCAGCAAGCTGGACTTCTATGATTCCTTGATAAACAGGAATCCCTTGATAAACAGTAATTCTGCTTTCCTCTCTGAGCTCAGGGGCAGAGGCATCTGAAGGAGCCCTCTCTGCCTGGGTGAAATAACTTCCTCGTCTCATTGCTTTAAGTTCACAACTGAACTGAGATGTATCAAAGTCAGGTCAAGGAATCAGAAATAAGGAAACTACAGAAGCTTGGGCAGCAGAAGTCAATTTTCTCAGGCTGCTGCCTTTTTTTCCCCCCAGCTTTGTTTCAGGTTTCCATGAGTGTATTGAATAGACAAAGAAAGGAAATTTTAAAAATGTACACAACACAAATATATCTATAAATTAAATACCTAAGCAGATGCCTCAGGTATTTCAGTACTTGTAGTAACAGACTAGTTCTTATTTCTAATGTTGGTTTTGCCTGTCTTACCCAAAACACTAAGTAAATATTAAGTCAAATAGTTTCAGTGTTTTTAAATTAGATGCAGTTAAATACAATGCCATCATTTCTCTGCTCCTTTTTGTGATCATTCATAAGTGTCCTTTCTGTCTTTTTTTCAATGCCATTTTGACATGGGGTTTATTAATTGCTACATCTCTTTTTAAATCTGATTGTGTGGGGAGATTCTCATGGGCCAGTTTGTGACCTAGGAGTAGTGTTTACTGCAGGTTTGTAACAAACTCAGCTGAAATGGACTCTTGTCCCTGTGTTCCATTGGTGCAGTAGTGATACAAACAGAAAGCTGGTATTTCTGGAGGTTAATTGAACAGTATGCCACCCAACTGCAGTTTATTTTCAGGATTCACAGTAAGGATGATGTACCAAGAGTTTGGGCTGGCTGGAGTGCATCACTTCTCTGTATTCAGGTACATCTTGCTGGGCACAGTCATTGCCTGAGTCTGGAATGTGGTCTGTGCTGTTCATAATGCATTCCACTTGTTTAAGCTTTGCATAAAACTGTACAGGATGATAATAAAACATCTGTCCTTGTGTAAATGTTTCACTTTCTAGGATGGCCTGAAGCACGATGTGTGAGACAGTCTGCTCACTGTTAGAGGGGCATGGCTGTTTATTATTGGATGTCCTGCACCATTATGGAATGCAAAGCAACACCTGTGTGTACACTCTCACACACACATGTACAAAAGAATGAGTTATTATGATAAATGGCTGCCTAACAGGTATCTTTATAATGCAGAAATAGCAACCATTTTTACCAGGTGAAATCAATTCTCTGTGTTTGCGTCTTCTTTGCTCTTCTTGTGCTCTTTTTTCTGCAGAAAGTATGTAATGAAATAATTAGCAACAAAGCACTGTGTCTTAGAGAAAACAGAAGTAAATCCAGGCTAGGGCTAGAATTCTTCAGGATTTAGAGTCTTGCCCTTCTCCTGTACCAAAGGTACTTCCTTTGCTCCTCTCAAATAAACAGCTCTCTGGCAAGAGAAGTGTATGTGCTCCTCAGGGGAGAGGTGAGAGCCTTGCTGTTCTCTCAGGGGTGGGTACATTTTTCTGTCAGCTCATTCCAATCTGTCATTTACTAATCTATATCTGATGTGAAGAGAAAGGCATAGACCAAAACTGTGACTTGGGGAATGTGAGTGCTTAATTTGTCAAAGCAGAAGAGTTGTTCAGAAGCTGTATTCAGAGATGCTTCCTCAGGAAGGAAAGAGAAAAAAAACAAAGAAAAAAAACCTATAACAACAACAACAAACCACCCAGAAGTCTCAGTCAACATAAGTACAGTGGTAGCATTAATTTGGTTAGTATAGAATTAAGTAGTGGCTCACCAGTATGCACTGGCAGATAATTTCCTGTATTTTTAGTTGTAAGGAAATATACCATGATACAGCAATGCAGAAACCCAGAGAAACCCAGGGAGAAAAAGAGCTGATTGTCTTTAACAAGGGAGTGCAGATGAGACATGTACCTTCTACCCACATTCCTAAGAACCTGTCACAGATGAGGTTGACACAGGACACGTGATGAAGTGCCAGGCAAAGCCAGAGTACCCTGAGCCCCTCCCAGAGGATTAATGGTCTCTTGATGCACCACAGATACAAATCAGTACCAAAGAAAATTCTACCTGAACATAGCCCAAATTAATCCTGACATATTTTTGAAAATATTTCTGTTTATTTTGAATCATTTTAACAAACTTTTTTGTTGGAAGGTTATTTCACATTATGAAGCCTCCACTCCATGTATTGTAGGTCTCTTAGTCTGTTTAGACCAATACTCTTATTTATACTTATTTATTAATCAAGATGCCTGACAAGCTACTGCAAATAAAGCTGCTGCTGATTCAGTAGTTTGGTAGGAGAGTCATCTGAGGATTAGATTCTATAAACAGCCTTTATGAAAAGATTTATTTTTTTGTCAATTAATTGGCCTGGAGAATTTTGTCATTTCAATCTGTCATTGTTGAATTTTACTTTACTGCAATATTTTGAAATTAAGTCAAAAAGGAAGAGTGTCTATCTAATGCTTTTGGCAGGCTCTCTGTTAATTAATAGCTTTTTGAAGTACTAAATTTCCTTGGTTTTTATCTTAATTAACACTCTTAATTGACCTTCTGTGATCTAGTTTCTCCCAAAAGAATTAAAAAATAGACTTCTCAGTTCTTCTCTGCAATCAGATTGACATGCAACTGCTTGGGTAGACATCTTCTCTGCCTTCACAAGTGTTTTTTTCATTTTTATTTTTTACCCCTGAAGTCCCCACTGGAAATTACAGTCCATTGAACCATAGAGCTAAAATTGACTGTGCACATAAAAAATCCTGGAACAATTGAATGAAGAAAAGAACTTCCTGGAATTCTGTGCTAAAATCAGAACTCAAGTGACAACAAAACTTTTACTCGATTTGAACTCACCTGCCCTGGATCACCAAGAAAATATTTTATGTTCTTCCATTTACCCCCAATGACAGAAAGAATGAGTTTTTCCTTCATTTAGCCTGCATCAAAGCACGGTTATAGATGTCAAAGAAGATAAATTTCAGTTGCCAACATTTTTAGGGTGCATTCTCTATTCTCTTCTTTATATCAGTTTCTTTTTGGGAAATAGTGGAAAGTTAAAGCTGAAGAGCCCTGTCTAATTGCTTTTATTTTAAATGAATTTTTAATTAAAGCTTTATGTGTCACATATTACAGCTCTAGCAGTCCTAAAAGTGCATTTTACTATTTTCTTCTGAAATGCAGAATGCAAGTCTCTTTTGTAACACGTTGTGAGAAACAGTTCTTTCTGCTGGAGTTTATGGAAGGCATTACTAAAAAGGCAAATTCTATGTTTCGAGACTTCAAACTTTCAAGAAACTATTAATCTTGGAGCTTACTTTTATATTCTGAGATTAAATAATGACATTTTAAGCATTTAAACCTTCACTAAGAGCAAGATAAGCAAGCATATACTTCATTTCAAGCATTTTAACTGAGTTGATTCCAGTGGTCTTTTCATGTTTTTAATGTTAAGTATATGCCTATGTACTTTTCTGAAATGGTGGATGGTATTTAGAAGAGTGAATTACAACCAATAACTATCATTTTGTTAATCCTAATAAAGTAGGAAGTATACAAAATAAGCTTTCATTTGCAAGGTAAACAAAGTAACTTTTTGTGAGCATTGCCTTTTTATTGCTGCATTCAGCTGTAAATCATGTCTTGAAAGCAAAGCCATCTTTTTAAAAGTGTATTTTGAAAAATAGTGCATTATTTTCTCCTGAGCTGTTGAGACAATTTCCTGTCCAGATCTGGTACCCCATTAATTTTATACTATTAAAAAAAGTCTCTCTGAGCCATAGGAAACAATTTGGGATTGTTGCACACACATATATCACAACACATCTGGCTATGGTAGTTCTACAGATGATGTTTAACAAACTCCTGTTTACCCTGTTTTGGGATTAACATCCTCCTTCACCCAGATTTGTGTGGTTACATAGCCTTATGCTACACATGAATGAAGCATTTTTTTATTTCCTATGTGTAAAATTTGAAATTTGAGTGCAATTACAGTGACAAGAGGAACTCTTTTTCTAATGAGTCTCAAAAACCCCTGACTAAAAAACACACAGAACTTTCCTGTAGAGAGGGAAATTGAGTGCACAGTGTTAGCATAATAGCAAGGGCTGAGACATTGCTTTGCACTACAGTTTTATGGGATGATATTTTAAAAGGTATTTGGAGATTTATGGCTTTTTAGGGATAGCTAAAATTGTTTTCACATTTCTAATATTGCTTTCATTAGAATTTTGAAAGTATGTTTATGGTTTGGGATTGAATTCTAAGGTGTTACCACATCATCCAGAATCTCCACTGCTTAAGTATATTCCCTTGTATCCCTGTGTATCTTCAGAGGAAAAAATGGGATGAATATAAGTACTTTGGTTTAAAGTATATAATCTGTATTCTGTCATGTACTTCGTCTCCCAGGGAAGGTACCTGGGAACTCACTCTGCTGTTTTTATTTATCCTGCCAGTGCAGTATATAGATGAGAGGACTAAGGTCCAATGGTGTTAAAACAAGACATGAAATATTGATTAATTCTTTTTTAAAATTCCTTTTTCCTCCTGAGTATAGCAAATTTCAGATGCTACTGTCAATATAGTGCTCTCCAATAAACCTCCATTATCGGAAGGGTCCTGATCTTCATCGTGTTCTTATAAATGGTTATTAGGATTCTAAAACGCTTTGAAAGCTCAAGGCCAGTGTTTTCCTGATGCAGGAGCAGCAAACAAGTTAGAAGCAATGCAGCCTTTTATCATGCCAGAATGTTATTTTGAAATAACATGAATTGGATTGGGAATTCTCCCTGCTAGACAGTAGCAGAACATTCTGGTTGAAGAGATGAAGATCCTGATGGGGCAGATATACAGCTGTACACTTTCATGGCTATAAAGGTGTCAAAAAAGAAGCACAATTAGAGTTGTTATCCACCTAATGAAACATGGGTGTTTGACACCCTACCTTTAGTTTCCACTTGTCGTTCTTCAGTTTAAGTTAACCCTTTATTTATTGTTTCCAGTATGATCCTTACAAAAGCAGCTAGGATAGCCAAGGGAAAGGATATTTCAGGAAAGGCAGGGATAGAAGTTCACACCAGCTCACACATGAAGGATGACAGACATGGGCAAGGAAGTGAATATTTAACTACTTTCAGTGTTTTTGGACTCAGTTCTGGGAATTGAGGTAATTGTTTTTCACCGAAAAAAACAAAGGTTTATTTAAACTGGAGCGTACTGGAGTTTCTTTAGGAATGTAAAGCTCTTGGAGCTTTTCTGTTATCTATAATGAAAGGTATTACACAGAGAAGGAATTTGAATCTCAGACCTGTATGTGCCAGGTAATTGGCATGATAAAGGTTGTACAACTACTTTTTCACCCATTGTCTTAAATAGTATTTACTTCAACTTGAGCAGGGAAGTAACAGAATCTATGCCAAAAGCCACTGGTTGGTATATTTATGCTGGAGGAGGGAGGCAGGATGCTGGAATACATTCTTGCTCTGAACCAGGAAAAAACACCTGAAGTTGGTTCTTCTGTCTCACAGTGAAGCTGGGGCTTACAGGCTAAATAAATTGCTATAGTTTGGGGGGTTTTTTTCTGCACATGAAAATTTTATCCCTACCCCAGGATGAAAATGTTTTCAGAAGATTTTGTTGGTGGCAATAACTGATTTGCACATAGGCTTACCTGGGAATTCTTTTACAGCAAAACTTAATTGTGTGCAAATGTTAGGCTGCTTTAACTTAGGATGGAGAACAGACTGCTCCCTGCCATACCCAAAAACTAAGAGCTTACAGGTGTGGCAGAAAGCTCATATATCCCCTCCTCTCACTCACACCCAGCTCTATTAAGGTGCTCTATTAAGATGGTTTTGTGAGTTTTTTGGTATCTTTCTTTGAAAACGAAGCTTTTAAAAATATTTTAAAGATAATTATTGTCACTGATTTCAGTCAAACTGAAAGCAATACATGCACAAAGCTGGACATCAACCTGCTCATGAGCAGCAAGGGCTGAGTGTGCTCTCACTACTCATGAGGTTTGAAAGCAGTGAGTCTTGCATGCCCAGGTCATCTGGGTAACTCCACTGACTCCCAGTCCCCCAATGGTAGCATTTGTGTGAGCAGAGCAAACAGGGTTTGGTTTGTGGTTAACAATGTGTGTGTTTCCTCAACCAACCAGTCTGTGAGCCAAATCCTTACACAAGTCATTTTTCTCACTCATGCAGGTAATACTTCTGGGCTGATTGAATATATCTAGGCATTTGAGTCAGTCTGGGCACTATCCTTTTGTGGTTTTCTCTCTGCCATATTAGCTCAAAGAACGATAGCACAAAATTATGTAAAGGGATATGCACAGATTTTTGGTTTTCAGAACCTTATATTAGGTGGTTTTGTACCAAAATATCCTTGGAAGTTTCATTACTGTGTGAATTTTCAGGTCGAGGATAGCCCACTGCAGATTAAGATTTGCTTGCAGAAGAGCTCCCATGCACACACCACAAATTCCAGTAGTACTTTGTGTTTTGAATAAACTCTGTCTCATTTTACATACTCCACTAATTGCTATCTTTCAGATGTGAGAATAAACTATTTTCTGTTTTACTGGAGTTGCATTGTTCAACTTCAGATATTTAACATGGTATTTTTTTTCTGTGGACAGTAGTTGGGGGCCCCAAGCTGGGAAGAATGAGAGCGTATCTATAAATAATTCAAAGTAATTGTATGGTTTTGACAGATTGTCAAGCTGCTTAATGCCTTTTGTCCCAGGCAATAGATTGTATTTCTTTGATAAAGTGTTGATAATTTCTCATTGCAATTTGTTTTGTGTATGTTGTATTTTTACAGAGTCCAGTCAGGTTCATATCTCAGCACGGGTTGGTTTACCTTAATTTTGGCTATGGATGCCTGCTATGGAATCCACGTCTATGGGATGATAAATGACACCTACTGCAAGTAAGATCATAGAAAATTATTTTCATGCATCTACAATTCAGATGTCTTGTCAAAATTTCACAATTGATTTTAATATCATAAATCCCAAAAATGGATCAGGCAGTCATTTCCCAGTGTTTTGCATTGATGTGACATTATTGTCAGCATATTCACTCCTGATACGGCATGTGCTGTTGATAAAATAAAAACATTTACAAAATCTAACATCAGATGTCATAAGGAACTATTTTTAATCAAAGATCTTACGCAGTTTCTGAATTAGTTGGAAACAAAAAAAAATATGCTCATGTTCTTTTGATAAAATATACTTGCTTCCACTGCTAAAACAAATCTATAGATGAGAAAACTAGTACATTATATTCTGAATACCAAATACACCTGGAAGTGGAATAAAATGATTAGCCCAGGACAGTTACCTGAAATTACATTTCACCACCACTGAGCAACCTACTTGAACTTTCTAGGTTATATATGGCTTGTTTTGAGTAGTCGAGGTTTCTAATTAGATAATAAAACAAATCTTGTGAGCTTTATCACCATAAACTAACATAAATTCCAACCAACTACTGTTGGTGACCTTACAGTGACAATGGATTAATCCTATTGTCAGAAGTGTAACTCTAAACACAATTTTTAAAAGTCCAAGTTAAATACTTTAATCTACTATGTATGGTAGAAAAATATAAATTGAAACTATTCCTCATTCATTCAGAAAAGCAGGAAATGTCATGTACAATTTATGGTACTGGTACATACACACCTATTCTTCTGTACCTAAGCTGGTCCAAGTCCTGTGTGTAGCCAGGCTGTCCAGTGTGTCATGGGCTCCTAAAGTCAAGAGCCCATAAAGTCCTTTGTGCAGATTCTCATTCCACATTCTGTGTCACTCCAGTGTGAGACTCATTCCTGGCAGAACCTAAAAAATGCCACAAACAACGAAATTTGAGTCACAGCTGTTTAATTAGGATATCTTAACGTTAGAGGCTGACTTTTTAGAACTTGCAGATCTCACTGATTGAGTCATCCAGATGGAATGAACAGAATGAACATATGTTGTTCTTTGTTTGTGAAAACACACAGTAGGCACCCTGGGATGAGGGGTGACAGGACTAAGGTTGTCCTCAGAGAGCTCAGCCAAGCTGGCATTGCAGAACTCTGATGTAAAACCAGTCAACAGCATGATAGCACTGTTGGCAGCAGAGAAGGCTGTCTCCTTAAAACTGTGATTCTGACTGGATTACTTACTTATATTGGGTGTTACTCTTATAACTGCCTTGTTCAAGAACCAGTTTCAACAGATGGGACTATCCAGTGAGAAGACTTTGCTTAGGGAGGGAGCCTTGTGGGCTGAGTTATCACAGGTTAAACAAGATGTGCAGTGTCTGTAAGAGCCAGCCCAGTACTGACTGTCAAGATCAGTGTATGCTGAGAGATACACTGAGCTTCTTCTGCCTTAGGAAAGTTCCTAGGAACCATGATGTAATGAAAGCCCTTACAGTTTAGCAAAAGAGTTCAAGTGCTGACACATGGAAAGGATTTCAGATCGTTCATAGAATTGTTTAGGTTGGGAAAGACCTTTAAGATCATGGAGTTCAGTTGTTAACCCAGCACTGACTGGCAGGTCTGCAGTAAACCATGTCCCAAGTGCCACATTTGCCACATCTTTTAAATACATCCAGAGCTGGTGAGTCAACCACTTCCCTGGGCAGCCTATTCCAGTGCTTGACAACCCTTTTGGTGAAGAAATTTTTCCAAATATCCAGTCTGTACCTCCCATGGTGCAGCTTGAGGCAATTTCCTCATGTCCTGTCACTTGTTCCTTGGGAGAAGAGGCCGACCTTCTTCTCATTACAACCTCCCTTCAAGCAGTTGTAAAAAGTGATAAGGTCCCTCCTGAGCCTCCTTTTCTCCAGGATGAACACCTCCAGCTCCCTCAGTTGTTCTTCATGGGAGCTGTGCTCCAGACCCTTCACTAGCTCCACTGTCCTTCTTGGGACTCACTCCAGCACCTCAGTGTCTGTCTTGTAGTGAGAGGCACAAAACTGAAGACAGGATTTGAGGTGTGGCCTCACCAGTGCTGAGAACAGGGCACAGTCACTGCCCTGGTCCTGCTGGCCAGGACGCTGATCCAAGCCAGAACCCTTGTGTCTTGTATTCAGGTGTGTCATATATTTATGTTTTTCTTGAAAATAGTACTTAAGTATATCTGTCTTCTCCCTAGGTCAGAAGGCTTTCGTAAAGTTCCCTACCACTACTACGAGCCAGGGAGAGATGAGTGTGAGGAATACTTTCTCCATGAAAATGCTCCATATGGAGGCCACCGGTTTATCACGGAAAAGAAAGTATTTGCTAAGTGGGCCAAGAAGCACACAATAGTATTTACACATCCCAACTGGACGCTGTCTTGATGCTGGTTTATTTAACTCTCCCTTAACAGCATATTACAAAAATGTCTCAGTTTACAATAGTTTTGCTTACATCTGGCTGGCCTTTCTCAGCCTAGGTAACATTAAACTAAAAACCAGAAGACAAAGAGGGTGGTGGTTCAGCTATTAAGCAAAATTAATCATCTGTGGAAGGCAGACACATTGTTTCTTATTTCTTAGGGTCTTAATCCACACTATGCACTTTATACTTTAACTGGATTTTACTCCAAGGCAAGGAGCAGTTAAAGACAGATGGGATTCCTATATATACAGGTGCACACATGGTGGTCCTTTGAAAATTCTCCATCATCTCAGATATTTAAAATTATTATTTGTAGCTCATTTGCTGTACTGAAGCACTAGTTCCATTTATGGTATCAGTAGAAATTTTCTACAAGAGAAATGTGAGGAAAAACACAAAATACAGACCTCCAAGGTCCATGAGTGAGTAAATTTTAAAAAACATCTGAATATATTGATACACAATATATTGTGAGCACTTGCATATATGGTAAAACATATGGTAAAATTAGAGATGAGCTAAGCATGGTTCTTGAACTGTATCCAACTCTTGTATGAGAAGATATTACCTACTCAAGACTCCTGATTAATTCATAACTTCTGAAATGCAGCTTCCTTCCACCCTGGTCAGTGTGTACCATCTGGGGCTATGCAGTTTGTGCCTTTTGAAGCTATTGTCCCACAGTTCAGCTCCAGCAGAATGGCACTTAGCAAAGATTGTGTTTTGCAGCCCATGATGAACCTTTGGTTGTTGTACCAAACCTGCTGTCATTACCCGAGCTGGTGAGTGTAAAATTGTCTCATGAATATCTCCATTTACTCCAGTTGTGCATTTGACTGGCTCCAACATCCAAATAACAGTATTTTGACAGTATTTCCCATGGAGCCATCATCATTTATTTTAGATCTCCAGTTTCTCCATCTTTAAAAACAAGGGTAGTGTCTATCTACCTCACCAGAGAGTTGTGAGGACTAATTTAATTTAATTTAAAGCACTTTCCTGATGCAGAATGCTCCAGATCATTTATTCTTAACACAAAAACAATGGTACCTGTCATTTATTCTTGTCTGTTGGGTGTTTGAAGAAAGTGACAGTGTGGCTCTGATGGCAAATTGTTCTTTGCATCTGCTTTCCTACTGAGGATAATTTGTAGTACGGAGTTCTATCAGCTTGCATTGCTTCAGATGAAGTTGAAAGAACTCCCCATCTCACAGTATTATTTGCACATTAAAAGGCAGTTCAAGAATCTTAAAATATACTCATCTCTAGTTTAACTGTGTATTTCCAAGCTTACTGTCATGGAAAGTTTTCAACTGCAGCAGACTCATTTGTCACATGACCATAATTCAGCTATACATGTGAGTTTTATTTAAACTGTATTTAAACTAATGCTTTAAGTTTAGAATGTGTCCTGTGAATATTTTAACATCTGGAATGTCAGATTCAACACTGTAATAGCCAATACTGTGAACACTTGAAGGAATATCGTGTGGAACATGTCACACAGGGTTTACTCACACTACTTAAACATTAACCAACAGGAAACTTTGTATGCTTTTGTAAATCAAGAAAAGGGGAAAGCAAAAAGCTATTTTTACATGTAAGTATTTGTATACTGACTATTTCCTATTGTATATTTGTATATATAAATCTATATTTTATATGTTCATTGCATAAATATTGTCTCATCAACAGCTCCAAATCATAGGATGGGGAGGAAATCTCTTCACCAGTATTACTCCTCCTGATCATTGGTTTCTTGTTCCTGTTGGTAGGTGATTCCAGGGTATCATCTCTGTTGCCCCTTCTATTTTCTACCATAAATGCAGCTCTCTGATTTTATTTTTTAATATAGCTCAGTTTTCACTGCTTACTTTAGTAATGTATTTATTGTATTCCATGTATTCATTCTGGTTGTCAGACAAAGGCTGGGGCCATGCTTATGATAGTGGATAAACGCCTGTATTCAAACACAGGCTTTGTCCCAGGTTTCTGGTATGACTTTATGTCTCACCTTCCTGTTTGGAAAAGGAGAGCAATAGTATTTTCCTACTCCCTTTCTTGACTGACTTTCTTGAAAGCCATTGAGATGAATAGTCCCATTTTCAACTTATTTGTATAATGCTTTGAAGAAGAGGTGCCCAAAGTGTCTGAAAATTACAGGCAATGCTGTGATATACCAATAATTAAAAGTACCCATTTCTTCAGTTGTAGGCTGGTACAACATGGGAGGAAATCAAACGGGGGGAAAGGGTCATGGTTGGATGAAGAGCTGTAGTAACAAAACCAGATTAATCACCATATGCATCTTTTCAGTTCAGATGGGTGGCAGGATATATGGAAAGCTAATAAAAAATTGTAAGGCAGGATTTGAAAACTGTAGGACATGCAGAATTAGGGAGAATGTTCCACACATATTTTACAGGGCAGCCTGGGAAATCCTATCGTTCCCTTGAGGGAAGAGGAACTGAAAAGACAGACATCAGCCAATTGAACTTCCATTTAGAAGGTTTCTGGGTTAATAGAAAACTGCTCTGAAAGTGTTGCACATGGAAATTGTTTGGGCTGGACAGACTTACATGCAAGTGTCCTCATGAAGTAGAGTGTTTCTCCCCAGTGAGCATAAGGATTCTGCCTGAGTTGTGTTTACCTGCAAGGTGGTTTTTAAGTCTGAGAAAGTTTTTAAGATAATTAATACTTGCCAATTCAGCATAAACGTGTTGTAAAATATGTGCTTCATTCTGAAGGTCTTTGAAGGATGCTTGCATGCTGCATGAAACACTATCACAAAGGATAGCCAAGAAAAAGACAGCTCTAAGAACATCTAAATGTACACAAAATTGAGAACACAATTAGAGTTCAGGTGTCACAGAGCAAAGTAAAACTGTTGCTCTCTGCCTGGATTTGCACTAAGAGCAGATCCACTTTAGAAACATAGCAGAAGGCTTCATTCATACTAGAGGAAACATCAGCTCTCTTATTTAAATGAGCCTGTCTTTAGTATAAGTTAAATGCATATTTACATGATTTTTATTATATGAGTAAGTAACTGTGACCACTGTGTTAAAGATGATTCTACAAAGAAATTACTTGGTTGAGATCTGTTAAAAGCCAGCTTTGGTACTAAAGAAAGAATGTCAGTACTTGGATGCATATAAGGGATCTTGGTTATTCACCTTCTGAGAGCAGTGAAGAAATCAGCTGAGAATCACTTATTAATTCTTGGAGATAAAACTACTACAGTTTGCCTGAATGTAATCATATCCTAATTGCTTATTCATTCAAGCAGTCCTATTTTAATCAACTGCTTATGAGTATAAAACAAGCAGGGAGTTTACCTGAGGTTTTCAAAATGCATTTTCACATTGCTGCTAATAGAGTGATGCTCAAAAATAGTTTGGCCCTTTTTTTTGCCATCAGTGAGCTGAGTAGTCATCAAAAGTTTCTTTTAAAATGTAGGGGGGATTTAAATGAACTTTTTTTAAAAAAGAGGGGGAAAATGGCATAAATGGCTTGATTTTAATAAACATTTAAATTGTCATATACTTTAGGTTTTATGTTGCATTACCTTCTGACATTTTGTTTTCAAAACAGAAATTTTAAATAGGAGCAGAAATTTTCATTAAAAAAATGTATTTTTGACTGTGTAGTTACTATTAGATAATTATCCATTCATAGATAATTGACTGAGTAAAATTAAAAAGTGTTGTTTTTTTCTTTCCAAACTGACATAACAGACATCTTTCCAACCTTTTCATCCCCATTAGATGTCCAGATCACATCCTTCTGCTTATACCAAGGCCTCTTCTCAGAAAGAAAAAAATTAGTTTATATATCCAGCCAAATTCCCTTTCCATCTGGGCTGGGAGGCTCCATCTGCAGACTGCTCCTATCAGTTACATCAGTAAATGGGAAGGACTGATGGAGAGCTCTACTTAGGAGCAGATGGTGTTCCAAGTTCTAAAAACTGCCCCTAAAGTGCTTTAGGCAAGGAGTACCCGTTGATCTCTCTTGGAAATACTTTAGTAAAGTGTTCAGTTTCTTCAAATGCCTTTAGCTCCTGTGTCGAATAATTTTCCTACTCTCTCTGGTAGGAATTACCATCAATGGGAAAGCATGCCCTTTACAGGAGAAAATGGAGGCAAATTCTCTGTTGTTAAATATTTCCACATAAACAGCACCAGGGGTGAAGAAGTCAGTCTGACACAAATTATCTGAACACTCACTGATTTAGGAATATCTGAGGACTCTCTTCAAAGCTAATGGAAATGGCATTGGAATACAGCACCTACCCCAGTAAAATCTTTGTGCTCCTGGGTGCTAAGGTAAGCAGTGTTTTGTCTGGGAAGTACCATGTGCACATAATTCTTGGCAGAATTAATAAAGAGAAGCCCATCCAACTCTTGGAGGGCTGATACTGATGGTCTTCCATTATTCACCTGCTTGTGGGCTGGACTGAAGGAGGACCCCACACAAAGATAGCTGTCTGCAGAGCACAGATGCTCAACCTGAAGACATGTCCAGTGTCCAGGTAAGTAAGAATTAAATAAGTAATGCCTTGTGAATTATAACTGGATGATGGTCTTAGTTAGTAAAAAATCAGAACCACTTTAGATATTGATGCTTATAATTTGCTGTCTTTTTTTCTGTGTTTATGTCAGAAATGTGTGTCTTTAGTTGTGTTCACACCAGCCTGGGGTTTGTTCCTGATGGTCCTTAGGGTACCCACAAGAGTGAACCTTGGTGTTAGTATCACACAGGAGCTGTCTGTGGCCATTGTGATGTACTGTGAGCAGCAGTCATGTATTTACTAAAAAAAGTCGTGGTTTTCCTGACTGTATTTAATTCCTTTGGGGAGGAACTGTTTCGTTTTCAATAGATGTGTCTCCTTCTGTTCCTTCTTTCTTGAGAGGATGCACAGGAATGAAACTTAACCATAGAGGAGTGAAGCCGGCCACCAAATTCATATAAATTTTTCTGGCTATTGCTGTGATGTATATGGCTAAAGTCATAGGGAAGGGGAAGCTTTTTGTAAATCTTGTCTAGCATAATGTACAGACATCTTGTGTGTCTGTTCTGGAGTAGAGTCTCCTAGGCAAACCCTCTAAAAGTGACTGAAAGAGAAGGAAAAGGTCTCTCTGTATTGAAAGACAGGATTTCTGTGGAAGCCATACTATGTGGCACATCTGGGCCTGCTCCCCCAGCTTTTTTAGGTCCCCACCCAGCTGCAGCTTTGGGCTCTTTCCAGCCCCACTGGAGAAGAATTCTCCATCTGGCTTACACAGCCTGTGATCCACACAAAACCTGCCCATCCTCCCCTTCTGTGGATCAGGAAAGTGCTGAACCTGCCCTGGGGGTGCAGTGTCAGAGCAGGGACACACTTTCCTGTCAGCAGCATGATTTGCTTGGGGCACAGTCTCACCTCAGGTGCTGAACTCAGTTTCTTGGAATATGATAGGAAAGATATCACTGGGTTTTGTTATTGTGTCACAAAGAGTTACTATTTTATGGGAGTCTTAAACAGCTGATTTCATGTCTTTTTTTGCATTGCTTGCTGCTATTTTTGGGAATTGCTCAAAATATGCAGCTGTCAACATCTGCCACTGCTGTTCTGATTTACTGGAAAGAGACTATAAACTTGAACTAATGCATGTTCTTACCATATATTATGCATGATAGCATGTTACACATCTTATTCTCCATTATAATAAATAATGTAAGTTTTGTGTAAACTTAGTTCAAGCAGCAGAAGTAGTACTTTTGCTTTCTCTTGTATCATATGTTGCCCAGAGCACTTTAGTAAGTGCCATTAGCAGCTGGCAGCAAATAAACTGTTGAAACCAGTCAGGAAATAATTACTAAATTTGACATTTTTCACTGAAATATCAGAAATAGTTCAGCTTGCTTTTGTGAACCTTCTCTGGCACTCACAATCACAATTCTATGTTCTGTTCTAAGGAAATTTCACATCCCGAGTGTAACTTGGGAATGACTTTTTTGACACAGATGTTGTTGAGAGGTTAGGAGGGCAATGATCCCAAAGTTTTTATATTTATGGGAGTATCTTTTTAATGGGAATTGAACATGTAGAAGATTGGCTGAGGTGCCGGCAGAGTTTTTCATAATGTTATGACTGAAAATAGTATTTCTGATGGTAGAAGGAAAAACAAATTGTGTGCCTACTGCTCTTTTGGCTGATCACCTGTGCCCTCCTCATACACAGACACACACACACATCTGCAAACACAATGAGTGTCTGTAGGGAAGGTCCCTTTTTTTATCAAGTAGGGGCAAGTGAGAACAACTAAGACTAATCTACATGGTAAACACAGCTTATAGTACTTGTTGATTAATGTTTATTCTGTGTATTTCCAAAGCCTGTGTCTATGTTAGCAAAGAATTAGCTTAGCAGGATAGGATCTGTAGCCTGAAACTGTTGGTGCTAAGGACCTGATCTCCACACATATATCTAGTTTGATCCCAGGGGCTGAATGCCACTGGTGATTGGAGCACATCGTTTGTTTTCATCCAAAAGGAATCTGGTGCACATCCTCAGGAACACTCCATCATGCAAACTAAAGCTCATTAAGTGAGGCCACTGTACTGGACTGTCCCACAGGAAAGTGGAATTCCTGCTAGACCATCTTATAACTCAGACTTTGCATGGGTATTCTTTTCCATGGGTATTTTTCTTTCGAATTTGAGATCTGATCCCTCCTGTCAGATCATGGGAATCAAGGGCTCCTGATTCTTCCTAAATTTACCATCCAAATGGGCTCTGTAAGTCAGGAGTGTGATATAGGACAAAGTGATCCAGCATGGGTACAGCATGGTAAGTGCTTTGTTTGATGAAGAGTTAATGTGATTCTGCTCGTGGATGTAATTTTATCTGGAACATGCTGGGTGCTTGCTAATGCATGCATTGTTTTTATATACTGCAAGACACATAAAAATTCCCTTTGTCATTTTCCCAGGGTAATTTTGTTCTTGTGGCCTTCCAATTGTATCTGTATATGTGTGCATATATGCATTTATATACAGTGTGCAAGAATTCTTCTGTTCTTAGACAGTTGCTACTATATGCTGCTAACATAAACTTTTTAGGCAGTTCATGTTACACAATTATTACTTATATTCTTTGGTTGCCTTTTTGTAATGCTGACAAGTGTATTGATAGCAGATACCACTGTAGACTAAGAAAACTTTCATACTGTTTGTACTTACTTTGTACGTTAAGCCATGTGTTTTCTTGCTATATGTTACTTAGTTTTTGCTCCCATTTGGAGAATATGCTTCTATGTATTTGCAGAATTGTGCCTGGATTATTTTAAAACATGAATAAATGTATACAATTTTCCAATTGTCTGACATAATTTATGCACGATTTTGTACAAAACACTTTTATTCTTGTTCATGTATACACCACTATAATAATATCTGACAGTTCACTGAACTCAAGGAAGCAAAGGTCTTTTTTTCTCATAAGTGTTGTAAATCAGCTCTACACACTTTAAAGACATTTTAAGGCATCTGCCCTAAAAATATTCAGTAATGTTGGGTAAACTCAGCCACAAAATCTCCACTTACATTAACTCGTGGTTTTATTTCTGTGTGTTAAAACACATTGCAGGCACAAACGCCCTTTGTGGGAAAGGTCCATTGGATCCTGGTCATAAAGGGCACGTCCTTGCCAGAGCAGAGCAGTCTCGGGGTGTGAAGCCGCTGAAACCCCAGGAGTGGACACTGAGCACATGCTTGAGAGAGTGTAAGTTTGAAGGGCTGTGGGAGAGATCACATTTCAGAAAAGGTGCAAACCTCTACTTGCAACTACAGTGAGGAGGACCTGCATAACTTTTGTTCCCCAGAGGACTCCGTGGTGATAAGGGAGGAAGGGAACTAGGACTCATTCAGCCTCTGGTGTCTAACTTTCCTATTTTCCTGTTCCCAGCTAAAAGCATGATTAACAAGCAACAGCTTCGATCCATGAATCTTAACTTGGTCTGTATGTGCTGAAGTAAACATATGTAGAGTAGCTGGGTTTGTGAAAGGACTGGAAATTCTGGGTTTATCTGTCAGCGCTGGCATATGTAATGCAGCAGCTGTTACCACCTAATTTTGGGCCATATTCTGGTGTATACCACTTAGAACTGGGTTATTTTGTCAGCTGCCAGAGTAAGGGAAATGAAAAAGTATTTCTGTGATAAGACTAAATAAAGGGAAGAAATGCCTTTCACATGCTCAGCTTTGAGGGTCCTTCAAGTCTGATATGCTGCCAAGGGGCTTGTTAAGAATTTGTGTGTTACTTTTTCAGGCATACTCTCTGCATAAACCGTAATGTTCACTTCAGAACCATTACAGTGTGAGCTCTGAATGCATATTAGTAGCATAATGTAGTATGGATTCATTTCATCCTTTTTCCATGCAGGATGGTTGGATATATTACTCTTGAAGTACATCAAGACATAATAGTAGTGACATGGGATGTGAATGTGTGTTTGACTATTTATCATAGGACCAGATAATCAAGTAAAAAATAGTTAAAATCTTGAATTTGCCCCTTTAGAGCTTTCAAATCCCCACAGAATAGCTAGCCTAGACTCCTGAAGCTTTTGCTCCTGTGGCTTTACATTTATTTACATTTAGATCTTATTTTATTAATTTGCACCAGACCACCCAGTAATATTTATCAACAGTCTCAGTGATATTTTCTTTTTATTACCAATTTCTTCCATATTGACTGAGTCTTCTGTGAACCTTTGTGTTCTCTTTCAAATTACTGATAAAATTGTGAACTAGTGTATGCCCAGAAAGCTATCCCAGCAGAGTACCTGTTCTGTGATCATTCCCCATTTAAATTTTCATTTTGAAATGTCAGTTAACCAGTTTTCCATTCCTTTAATGTGAGACATGTCAATTTTGTATTATCATGTTTTCTTAACTCAAATGTCATGAATACCACATCAAATGTCATATAGAATCAAAGTGTATCAACAGTGTTGTCTTTCACTTATACCCACAATTGGAAAAAAAGCCAGCAAATGTGTTTGACAGTATCTGTTTTCCATATTGCACTTAGATTGGCATTTAGCATATTTCTTCTCTTTAATTAGTTAGTAATTGAGTCCCTTGTCAGCCATTCCATTACTTTACTCCAGATCAATTTCAAACTGACAGGACTGTAATTATCTAGGTCATTAAGTTTATCCTTCTTAAATATTAACACAACATACGTTTTCTTCCAGCTTTCTGGAACCTTCCCAATTGTTCCAAGACTTAGCAAAAAGCAGTAATAATAATTGAGATTCTGCAGTCAAGTCTTGAACAAATCTTGGATACAAATTATCTGAAGTTTCCTACACAAGTTGTTTCTTACTTTTCTTACTTCAGTAGCTTCCATGTAATTTTTTCCCTTTTTTTTTCTTTTGTTGTCTAGTAGTTCATCATCTTCATAGAGTATCATCAATTGTCTGTCTTTTCCTTAAATACTGAACACAAACACTTATTGAACACTTCTTTCTTGTCTTCATTACTCTTAACAAATCTTCCACTTCAATCTGATAAAGAACTGGTACCATTGTCAGGGTTCCTAATGATTTTGAAAAATATTGTCCTTAATTCTCTGGCCATAAATTTCCCCTTACAACTTGGCTACACTTACTGGAGGAATTATATCTGTAATGCCTTAGTTCTACTCTATATTCAGTGTTATTAACCTTCTTTTTTCATTTCATTGATTTACAATTAAGTAGAGGTTTTCATTAACCCTTTAATCTAGATATTTTTGAACGACTTTCTTTCCTGATTTTTCAGATAATAAATGTATTATTGTATTTTCCAATTATTGACCTGTTTTCTCTTCTAGCTGGCTCTCCTTTTCAATAATTTTCAGGTTGGTAAAAAGACTCCACCATCCATATAACTGTGCACTTCCTTCTCTTTGTGCCCATAAAGAGCAATCAAGTTATCATCATAGCCACAACTATTAATTTACTTCTCTTACCAAATGCCTCTGATAATTTTTCATTATTTCTGAGATGCTGTCTCACACAAAATCCTCATTCTTGAGAGTTCTCCATTTTGGTGTAAGAAACATTCATATAGAATGTTCAATAATTCAGCATCATGAAACTTCAGGCATATATCAGGGCAGGCTGCAGTCTCAGATGATTGTGCAACCTTTTTGTTCCTACACATTACAGAAGGTGCAAAAGCATCCAGTCATCCTGCTGTCGTGTGTGATTTGGTGATTTGCAGACAGCAGCTACTATCCCATCTAGTGTTTTATCTGTTAGAGTATTGATCCAGTGCATTCACATCATTTGCTTCTGAGCTGCCAGTATCCTGAAAACAGACTGTGGCTCTTTTACTGTGGAGTGCCACTGTTCTTCTCCCTCTCTCTACTTGATCTTTCCAAAAATAGGTTATAACCATTGATTTTAATGTTTCAGTTACACAGTTCTTCCCATCTAATTTCATAAATACCTGCTACACTGAATTTATAAATACATAATTTTAATTCCTTTCATTTTTTACCCAGACTATTTGGTATTGTTCTATAGAAAATCTGCTATTTTTACATTCTTCATGATTTTTGGTTTTGCCATCTTAATTTCACCCTGAAAGACTGGGGGGTTTTGGTTGGATTTGGGTTGGGTTTTTTTATCAGTTCGTCTTTTAGTACTTATTTTTAGCTTCTTTCCTAGCAGGCTGTTTGCCTTTCTGCAGAACAGGAGACCACCTAAATGGTGCCATCCTTTCACCTGCATCAAAAGACAGATACTCCATGTTCAGAATCTTTTTTTTTTCCTGCCTTCCTTCATTCACCAGCCAAGGATAATATCCTGGAGGATCATGCAGACATTCTTCTTTTTAAGCAACGTCCAGGGTTCCCTGACCTTGTCTGAGGTCTGTGAGACAGTCCCTGTGCAGCAGAGCCACTGATGTGTACAGTCTTTCCAATCGTCTTTAATCTCCAGCCTTTTCCCTGAATTGGTTGGGCTACACATGATCCCTAGCTGTCCTTTTTTGAAAAACACTTCTGCCTCTGGAGAATTCTGGAATTTGGGTGAGGGTGCATTGGAGATGGAGGGAAGTTGTCTGTTCAAAGGAAAGAGTAGGCTGTGTTAATGCATCTGCTGGGACCTTTCTGGTTTTTGCTGCACAGAGTAACCAGACCTCTGTGGGCTGCTCAGTCCCTGGGCTAGCAGCTCCCATCTCTCCTCAGGACTGGCAGAATTGGGGAACTAGGGAGTTTGGGTTCTGGGACTATGTGTAAAGTGAGCAAAGGAACTGTCAAAAAATGAAACATTAAGATTTGGCTTGTTTTGTCATAAAATTGATCAAAATCTGCGTCTGTGAATGGGAGATTTAAATTACAATCAGCTGGCACTCTTCACTGGCAAAAAGAAAACATTCTACCAGAGAATTTCTGATTAACTCTTCTCCTGTCCAGAGGAGAGCTATCTAAATTAATTGTCTCTGACAGGTGAGGTCTGTCCTCATTTTGGTGCAGGAGATAAGGTACTGGTTACGACACAACTGGGTAGACTTGCACAGCTTTTTAATTACAACAAAAGCACTTATCACAAATGTCTTGTAAACTGAGTGTCAACTGTGCTTGGATTGCAGCTGCCTGGCCTTGGGGTCTGATGGCTTACCTCTTTAATAGACACGATGAAACATTTTCCTGCATTCTGTGACCCAACTTTGCCTTCAACCTATTTTTAGAGTGCGTTATAGTTCATCAAGCCCCTACTACATGGGCCTTAAAATAAGGTAAATCATTTTGGTCTCACATTGCCTTTTTTTTGTCAGCAATCTAGAAAAGATGCTCAGTTGATTGATCTGACACACTACAAGTTGCATTGCTTTATCATCTTAGTGATCTGATTGATGAAAGACACTTGATGTATGGTGATGTCACCAAGTAAAAAGTCTGATTTCTGCCTTGTCCTGTTTATTAGTTCTGCAGAACTAGGAAGGGAGCTAAGCAAATGCTTCCGCTTGTATAGAAACCAAAAATATTCCAGCACTTAATTTTGGAGGATAAATCCACATGGTACAGTACAAACCCCATGCCATGCAGAGATAATCCTCCTGGCTCTGAATGAACAAAACGTGCCTGCATACAAATGGCAAACCATTTGTTAGATTTTTGCAAGGAAAAACATGAAAAAAAATCTGTCAGAGCTCAGCCTTGCAGCTCCTGGTTTCTCTGGCCTGTGATGGGAACAACAGGTTGAGTTACTTGGAATTGTGCATCACTTGGTGTTGTGTTAATTCACACACTCACATACACACACAAAATGGCATGGTAAAAATGTCATACACTACAACATACACTAAGAGATCAAGTCACTGTCATGTACTTTTTTTCTACAACTGTTGTGGAAGGAAGGGGAGGCAGCAGAGTTTATACTTGCACAACTGCTGAAAGCTGTATACAGTAGGTACCTTGAGAACATCAAGTGATTGCGAAGGGAATTACTATGAACACTATAATGATTTTATTTTTGGTTATTTCTTCATGCTATCTTGAAAAAAATCAGTTCTTTTCATCAGCACCTCAAAGATTCTTCCCCAAAAAAAGTACAAAGCAGACCGACAAAGAGTTTCTGAAAGTGGTTTCTATTAAATGAAAAGAAGCAGTGGGAATTTAAGAAGGGCAGAGAAAAGAGTGAATATTTAAGCTAAGGACATTGAGACCTAAAATTCCGTCACTTTATGTAGTATACTTCTCACTGGTATCAATGGGAGCACTTACTTAAAGCTTAGGACAGGATTCAGGGATTCCTTCATATCTACAAATGATACAGAAAAAAAAAAAAAGACCAGTCTTTTTCTGGTATGAAGCCTTTGTTTTATCTTTCATGATACTTAAAATGGCAGCCGGCTTTAGTGATGATTCAAGTGTCAGAATTCACTTTTTGTTTCACCCCCACCAGCTAAAAGAGGGCATCATTTTTTGAGGGCAGCCTTTCAGTCCCTGGGAGTTTTAAAATGTGGAGAGTACTGTATTAATCTGAGTGTATCAGTAGTGAATGGGATAATTTAACAGCATTTTCCCCCCTCAAGTATTTCTTTTCTTGAATAGATTATTAGACAGGAAGGGTTGAGGATACAAACTTTGAATCATGAAAGCATGTGTACATGCTGAAGAGGTATTACAATGAATTATAAGCACTGGTAATAGTTTAGAATCCAAAGGGCTGGTGACCTTTGCTTTTAAAAACATGCTTTAAATGTTATCATTCTACAGCACCGTCTTCTCTACTCTATCTCCTAAATGCTTTTGGACACACAGACCATGGGATTAATTATATACTGCAAGCAACAATTCATGAATATTTAACACACTCATTTATACTTAATGAATAAATTTGCATTTTGACAGTGTTATTTAATGTGGTTTAAGGAAAAACTGCTCATTACCTTTCAATTTTGTAGATTAGGAGAATGTAATTGGAATGATAAGGTAGGAGAGAGGCTGCATGATTGTTTCACACGGTTTGTTCCCACAGGAACAGGTTTTTTTGATCAAAACGGCTCAGTTTGGTTCGTTCGGGGGAAGTTTGTCTGTCTCGGTTACTTCATCGCGCTCCCTTCGGGGAGGCTGAAGCAGTGAGGGCTGAGTTGGGAGGCAGCTGCCGCACCCCGGCTGCCCCGGGCCGGTCCGTGGGCTTCGGGCAGGGCTTTCCCCGGCCGCAGGAGAGCCGAGGGACCCCCGCGAGGGGCAGAGGGTCCCTGGCAGCAGGACTGACCCTTGTGGCGGTGGCGGGCGCGGCCCCGGGCCCGGCGGTGCCGGGGGCTGCGGTGAGTGCGCTGCAGCCTCGGGGATGGCAGGGCCTGCTCTGGAGAGCCCTTCCAGCCAGCTGCACCCAGCTCGGTGTGAGCGGCTGCCGGCCCCGGGAGAGCTTTCCTGGGCAGGGCCGGGCCGGGCCGGGCAGGGGGTGCCGGTGGTGCCGGTGGTTCCAGGTGGTTCCGTGCCCGTACCGGGTGTGCCCGCACAAGTCCTGCCCCAGGGGCACTGTCCGGTGTGCAGGGCTCGGAGCTCTCCCCCGGGTCACAAGGTTTTGATGATTCGGGTGTTTTTTTCTCCCCGAACACTTGGTCCTTCTGAGAACTCTCTGTAAAAAGAAAAAAAAAAGAAAAAAAAAAGAAAAAAAAAAGAAAAAAAAACCCCAACAACAAACAACAAACAAGCAACTCCAACCCCCCAAAAACCCGCAGTTCATCTTGCAACAAAACCTCGGAACAGACTTGCGTCCGTTTCAGCAGTTCAAAAGGAGAATGAGGTAAAAATATAAATTCTTTTTTTCTTTTGTATTCCTAATTTTTAAGCCTATCTCATGATTTATAGGAAGCGGAAGCAGTACTGAGGTGGAGCAACTTGTTTTGGTTTTGTGTTCTGTCAGCAGTCCTGATATGAGGACTGTGTCCCATTTATATGTCATGGATTTTTCCCCCGTTATTTTAATAGGGCTAACTACAAAACCTCTGTATTTGGGTATCTTTGTTTTGCCTTTTTTCAGCATGTATTTAATCAACTCAAATGTTTCCTTAGGCAAAGAGATATTATAAAGATTTCTTAGCTAGTACAAATGAAAAGAATAGAAAATAATCAGAAGTTAAAAAATAATTTCCCAGGACTTGGTCTTGTATACTTCTGTATCTGAACAGCAATAGAAGATAATATCCCCAGATTCCTAGTCTTTAACACCAAAGGTTGATTGTGTAAAATAGTTTTTTAAATGGGTTACAATTTGCGTCTTTAACAAAGTACATGCATTGTTTCTATTTGTCATTTTAAAGTGCCATATGGTGGCAGATACTAATCCACAATATGTTGCCATAGTTTTCTCTGATCTCTCTTGAAAAAAACACAATTACACAAATGGAGACTTGACCTTTCATTCAGCTTTAATGGACTGTTTTCTGAGCACATTTCTAATCAGGGAGAATCGCATGAAACGTTATTGTTGAAGTTGCACAAATATATCTTGTCTGGGAAAGGAAAAATCTTTGGGCCAGAATTGGATTGCTCACCAAATCCCCATTCAGTACACAGAGTAATGACATCTTGGTTCTCACAAAGGGGCTCTAGAAATATCTTTGATGTTAAGCAAAACAAAGATTTGAAATGTAAAAACTCTGTTGATATCCCTGTCCTCTGGGCAATGATGCATAAGCAAAGATAGCCCATCTCTGACGTGCTCCTCATCCTGTGGGAATATCCCCACACAATGTTAATAGAGGGGAATGTACCAGATAAAGCTTGAATCTGCATTTGGTGTTCTTTTCCCTTAGATTTTGTAAGACTTGAAATTTTAGGTACTGTTTTGACTGTATCCAGCAAGCTAAGAGCCCATAACTTGCACTCACATTCCCAAACTGCCTGGGTCATCGTCACTGTGCATCTCCACATCAAGAATTATGTTTCAGTCTCTCAGTGACTTAAAGTAATTCTGGTTTTAGTACATCAAAAGAATCTAAGCTCCTGGTGGGATATATGGGGCAAATCTAGATGGACTTTCTGTACGTCTCCTTTTTATTTAATACAAAATGGAAAGGATTTGTGAGGGTCCAAAGCAAGTGTGTGCTGACAAGGTGAGTTGTTTCCCTGGGGAGGTGTGTGCCCATTGCTGTGTCTGCAGCTGGTGCTGATGGGCCGTCACAGGCTGGGATATGCAGGTACCACAAAGATCAACTGCAACACTGCCCATTCCTCCTGAATGGGAGCAGGTTCTTTTCCTTCTTGGCAGGAGAGTTTGTAGCTCTGGTTAAAGTTTTTGTTCCTGATTTGGTCACCAAAATGGTTGATAATGTTGACAATGCATGAGCAATAGAACCTAAGGTTCATTATTTTATGTACATTTTTTTGACACATCCATTACCCTGTTGGTCTGGAATTTGATAGCCCCCAAAACAGTTTTCAGTCTGGAACACAGGATTGCTATCTTAGGATGTTTCTGGATATATTTGTTGCTAAAAGTGTATGTTGCTTGCCACCATTTTGATAAGGCAGGAAAGCAACAGAAGTCCTATCTTTAAAACTTGTCCCACTGGGAAATCTTGAGTTTGTGAATATGGTGACTGATTATATGCATCACAAAACAAAAATGCATAATTGAACAGCAGCAACTGTCTGAAAATAATCTACTATTTCAAACAGTTGAAGGCTCCAGTGTGACAAGTTACCAAGTATTCAAACTCTCTTCCTGTGATCAGTCTATATGCTAGCTTGATAAAAGGTATTAGCTATGAATACATGAAAGAATCATTTTTATTCCTCCCGTCCTCCACCTTTAAGTATGCCTAGAGTCATGTTTGATGGAGCACAACAGCCACTAGATCAGATGTCATCAGGCCACTGTATACTAGCTGTTTGGTTTACTTTTTTTTCTGAGTATTAAATGTTTAAAACTTCTGGGAACAAAAAGATGATTCAGGATAGATTAGGCTTGTGTTCTGACTTTGGTGATTCAAATTTACGTGCGTAATTTAACTCAATAACGTTTTGCTTGATAATACATATGAACTGGGAAATTAACAAGTAAGGAATCTATCATATTTCCTGAATTTTATTCCAAATTTACTTATTTCTGTTGAACAAATTTTTCAGTTGTATTCAGATGTTGGGAGATCCATATATGATGTTTGCTTTGGATTTTACAAAGTAGAGCTACTCACATCCAAGTTAGGAAAAATTAGTATATTCATAATTTGTAATGTATAAGGAATTATAACATCCAACTTATTGGCTACAGGAATCAAGCTTGGGGGCATATTTAACTGAATCAGAGTCAGACATTTCTCCTGTGGGCAGAGAGGTAACTTCTCTGAGACACAGAAGCCTCTCTCATTTGTATCTTGTGCTAAAGATCTTTAAGCCTCATGAAAACCTTCCTCTCTGGACCATTCTTCCTTCCCCTGCTGTATTTCCTCTTAACAAGGTATTGCTCTTCTGCTGTTAATGTTAATGAGAGTACAAAAATCTCTTGATAAGAACATGTTTGCATTAATAAAGATGATGCCTGTGCTATTCAGGAAATTCTGATTCCTTGTGCAGAGATTTCTATGGACAATTTTACAAATGCCAGTATTTGGCCTGGCCAGGGGCTCTCTGGAAACTCTACAATTTCAGGGAACAGCATAAATTATCTAGTCAGGCTATTTGGGAAGATAACACAGTAAATTTTTTTACCAGTATATTATCTCAACCTAAAAATGTTGACACCTGAACAGAGCAAGTGCTGCTACATTCATTTATAATGAATTAACTAGGCTTACCTGAGCTTTTGAAGGTTACGTGACTGCATTTATTGATCTCATTTCACTGGTAACAGTAAGAGCTGAAGTTTCTTGTTACCCCATAAGGCCATTCATGCCATTGTCTCCCCAGTTCATTTGAAGCTTTTTCTTTGATCTAGAAAGCTAAAAAATCTGCATGAATCCTTAGGAGAAGCTCTGTCTGATATGGTTGCTCTATTTATTGTCAGTGAAGGGACATAACCCATAGCCCTGTTACTAGTTCTGGGAGAAATGAAGTCTGGTTAGCAATGGATTTGTCCTTAATAGTCTGCATTTCTCCATTGATTTTGCTCCACATTCCCCATGTCCCTTAAAAACCTTCATACACTATGATATCTCTATGTCCTCTGTCTTTTTCCACACTGCCCCTATGCCTCTCTTGCCTATCCCATGTATATTTCCAGAGAGATTTTCTGCTGTGCTAACTAAGTTAAGGTGCCTTCAAAACTCCTTTACTTATTTCTTTACCACCTTTTTTCCTGTCTGGTAGTCCAAAGAAAACACACTTTGGCTGGTTTAAAGTTATGTGTAGACTTCTAGTCCAGTTAATAAATGCATACCTACTCACTGTTTGCTGCTTACTCCCTCTGAGCAAACTGAACAAAGAAGACACAATTTAAACTGCTCCTGCCTTCATTTCAAGTTCTAGTAGGGACTCTCTCCTATTTTCTAGCTGTTGAGCTTCGTGAAACTCATGCCTATATTTGAGACTTTTGTTTTTCTGTGAAATTAGTTTTAAATTACTCACTGAAATCCAAAGCTACTTAATGGAGGTAGACAGGCATGCAAACAAGCAAAGTGTCTGTGATCACATTAGCTTTGTTTGCATTGGAACATTAGGCTTACACAAAAATAGGTGGGAAGATGGAGACAGTGATTTACTATTCCTGTGCACACTTTTGCTAACTTTCAGGACCAGTTAGGAGGCAGATTGCTGGTTTCCCCTTCAGTCAGACATAGATGGGCTGAAGGGAGGCAGCAAGCAAAATGGTTGGAGGGGTTTGTTGCATTTTGTTTTACATGCCTCTCTTGTTCCTTTTTGATCATACGACAGGTGTCAGTCATTTGTTTTTTAAGAGGTTGTCTTGGTACCTGGCGAACTGGAGGTGCCTGTATTTTATGTGTTAGTACTAGAACATAAATCAGAGGTAAGGACAGAAGCAAAGCATACAGGGAGATAACAGAAAACTATGAGAAGAGATTTGGAGAGGTCTGGATTGGGAGCTAATGGAGAGGAGAGGAAGGAAAAGAGCAGCCTGACCTTTCTGTGGTGCCCTTATAAGAGGTCAGAGGAATGAAACAATAATGGCAGCCTTCAGTCTCGAAAAGGGCAGCAGGAAGAGAAGGGCAGCAGCAGAACTCAGCTACTGCTGTATAGTTGATTAACATTTGCTGCTCACAATCCCATAATTTTTCACTGAGTAGGAGCCAGGATAAAAGCCATCCTCCTTAGTGTCCATTTTGCAAAGTGAAATCTAATTAGTTAAATGTTTAAAAGTTAATGAAGAATATGTAATGTCAGAAAATATGTTCTAGTGTAAGTGCAGCCCTCTCATACAAGCACTGGTGCTGTTGTAAACTCTGATTATGTAAATAACACCTCAGTGCCAATGCTATAAAAGGCCATTTGGCAAAGGGCCAGGAGGATGCTGTGCAAAAATGTCCAGTCATTGCTTTAGGGGTTCAGCTCCTGTGTTAATGAAGGCTCCCCATGGACACACACGTGAAAGGATCTCAGTGATTTCTGGAGTTTGTGTGCCATTCACCTCTGTAACTGCAGAATGCTGGACAATGAACCTGAGGAGATGTTTTATCTGGGCATGTGGGATGCATGCACTGATTTGCTTTAGGTGCAGTCTAGCTTGAAATACTTACCCAAGAAATCAAGGGGAAAAAAACCCCTGAGAATTGTCTGATGAGCTTCAGATGTCACTGGAGTTTGTGAGTTGTCCAGCTGAAAGTGCATTCATTTGACAGGTAAATACTTGATACTTGAATATAGAAGTTGGAATATTACATTTTGAGGGCTCTAATATATCCAGATGAAAATTTTTGCTATAGGACTAAAATTCAATATTATGTAATAAAATATTTTGCCCCTACACCATGAAATTTCACCACATTCATCTCTGGAAGAGTTTCCAGGAATTATTATACTTCTCCAGGAGATGCATCAGAAATGAAAAAAAAAAAATCTTTGAATCAGACACAGGCAAACCTGTTAAAAAGAGGTATTGGGTGCAATAGTACCACAGAGAACAAGGCCAGATTGTGTGTGGGAGTACATCAGCATTGCTCCATTGAAGACAAATGGATGATTTGAACTGAATGTTGAGTCCTACAGGGATCTTAGGTAATTTCTTTCTGAAAGAAAAGAGCCTCTGTTCTTCTGTCTGAAAGCTGGTCGATTGCACCTTAACAGAATCTAAATAGTATAATTTCAAATGTGTCCACTTTTTATAATAAATATTCATGAAAATTAATTTCAAACTCCGGTTTCTCAAGATCTAAATACAAGTAATATCCAGCTAGGATACAGGCAAGGCACAAAGCCATTTCTCATTATATAGTTATCAGAAACACTCTAAAAAACTACAGTAGGAAAGACATTCTTTGCTATTTTGATGTATGAGTAATTATATAAAATAGAAGGGGTTTTTTAGAGGGAGCTACAGAATGATAATTCTGTGACTTGAAGAAAAAGGAACAAAAGGTTGTAGTTGGAAAAATGATACTTTTTCTTGAAGAAAAAAAATGTGAAAGAAAAATCAACCTCCAGCAAAGGAGCTAGATGTGATTAGAAGAAAGATATAAAAGTGATCCCTAAAGAGTGAACAGTAGAAACTCTTCTAAGAGGTGGCTGAAAAGCAATGAAAGAATCAACCGCCAGGCCTCTCTGGAGGAGTTATTCATGGCAAAATGCTGGAGAAAAATGAGTATACTAGAGACTTGCTGTGTTGTATGTATTCAGGCTCGGATAAATATTCACATTTCACATTTTCCCATTTTGCAAGAATAGCTCCTGTGAATATTTTAAAATTAACCTGGTGGTCACCTGTAAAAGCTATCACTGTTACCTTATTACTATACTGACTTGTTTTGTTTTGGTTTTTTATTGGCAGCTGTGGTTAGTGTGAAAATCCTGGTGGATTAGTTGGAAATACTTCCTACTTCAAATATGGTTGAATGGATTTGCCATACGAGATGGCATGAGAGAATTGTGGGACTGATTTTGATTGAAATTTTATACCTTCTTATACCAAGCAGTGTATTGCTGGACTCCCCCTCACATTATCTGCTGTGAGGGGGAGTCCAGGAAGGGTTCAGTGAGATAACAAAATTTGGGTGTTTGCATTCCCACCAGTCCTTCACCCCAGTGCAAGTTCCTGTATCTTTGTCAGGCTTTCACAGCCGTGTTTTGCCAAAAGAACAGGTCCTGGTGCTGGGCCAGCAGTGAGCAGGGGTTGGGGCACGTTGTGGAAACTTAAAGCAGCACAGAACTACCCCCTGCTGCTCTCAGGTGAGTTGAGTAGGAACAGGCATAAGCCACATATGTGGGCTGGCTGCAAATGCTCCTTCATAGCTGAACACCTAGCAATTTTATGGGGTCTTTATGTACCTAAGGAGCAGTAGTGTTAGGTCTGTGATATTGTATGGAAAACCAGTTTGAAAGCTTTCAGAAATCACTGAACAGTTAAAAGGTAGGAGACTTCCTTTCTCCCTTTTAGGGGATTCTGGAGAAGTATGTAAGTACTGCAACTGTCTGTGCCCCCTGCCTTTTGTTAGACTGGTTTTGCTAAGAAAACAGAATTTCTGAACCCATTTTTAGTTTTAAAGATTTTGTCAGGTTTGGGGGTTTTTTTGTAGGTGTCTTAATGGCACAGTTTTGTCTTAAATAATGTCTTAATTTTACAAAGACTGGTAGAACACTAGTTACAAACACCTGAAGTTTACAGCATTTCTTCTGCTGTACCAAGAAAATCTGTGGATTAATTTGGGATTTTCGTCTTGGCTGGTCAAATATTTTGGACAGTTTTTTAATCATTTTGGTGGGATATAAAATTAGGAAAGGAGCAACTCCTTGGCTGAATGTGGCCACTTTTAATTCTTGGAACCAGGTAACTCCCACAAATCAGGTAAATATATTTTATTTAGCACCTTTGTTGTTAAGATATTGATATTTCCGTGGCTTCCTCATGGACTTTTTAGTGAATAATTAATGTTGGAATGGTGTAAATGGATGCCTAATCTCATGGTTTTATTCCTGTTCCTTAAGTGGATGCTCCCAATGCTTTTAATCAGAAAATTAGTTTTGGTAGGGCCTATTAGGCAATTACTGCCAAAAAAAAAACAAACACAAAAAAACCTGAGAAACCAAAAAACAACTGTATAAAGGGGAAGGGCACAATGTTCTGTTTGTGTTCCTGAATATTGGACATGTAATAGAAAGAACTAACTGCCTGCCTCACTGTTAGCTTGTAGTAGTTGTATTTAAGTTATCTTTAGTTTTTCTCTCTTCAGTGCCCATCCATGCTCCTCTTAGCTTTGTTCCTTACAGAGAATTTCAGAAATGAAGGTATAAACTTTTCTGACATAAGGTCTATTTGTGTGTGAATACACTTAGAGAGGGTCCATGAGCACTGTGTGAATGAGATAGGTCTGTACAGACATTGAAACGCTCCTCAGAAGATGAAAACAAAAAGCCATTTTCCCTTATCCCCCTTCTCTGAGGCAGGATGAGCACACTCAGAATAGCCACAAGAGTTTTTCTAAAATCTTTTAAGAACAGGTGATTAATTCATGAGGGCAGATTCTCAGTTGGTGTAAACTACATATTTCATTCATTAATCTTGCTATGCTGATTTTCACTGAGAACCGTCTCCATAATTTTCAGAATATCATCCCACATGCTTCTCGCCCAGAGTGCTGCCTCATAGGATGGTCAGATATGATGACAATGGATATGGTATAAATGGGCAGAGACAGATCTCTGAAGGGATCATTTTGAAAGAGCCAGATGGCAACAATCACATTTATTTTTTTTCCCAGTGTCACAAATATGCTTTGCAGTAGGGCTGTGCTTTTTCATTCCAAATGAACCCAACCCAAACCAGTTCCTTAGGGAGACATCTATAGGCACAATTATACAAAGTCCAAGCCTCATTTTACTGATTTACCGTCCAGGAAATGCAGTGACATAACCAGATTGCTTATAATTGTGGGTTTTAAATTGGCTTCCTGAAACATTAAAAAAGCAACAGTGAAAAGCACAGTTGCTGATACAGGGTCCCATGCATACCACTGCTTTGCATGAATAAGCCTCTGATTAATCCTGAGATCCCTTAAAACACATCTTAGTCATCCTAAAATCTAAACAACATTTCTGTGTTCAAATTAACATCCACATCACTCACTTAGTTCTTTGCTCTTTATTTATCTTCCACTTCCCTGCCAATTTTTTCCTGTTCTATCTTCTATCAGCTGGTAGAAGTTCATACCTTCTCCTTGACAATTCTATGCATAGGAGACAGTAGCTTTCAGACAAATAAAATCAGTTTCTCTTCCCTTACTATGTCTATAGCCAGCTGAAAACCTTTCTGTCTGTAGTGGAGGTAACACTATGCTGTCCAGAGCAGGTGCTCTTTTGGCACTAAGCAGCACACTTGAGTCAGAAGGCTCATTAGCTGAGATATAAGCACGCTGTATAAAATTCTGGATTCTGGGCTTTTAAACTTCATACCAGACGTGGGACCATACATGTGCCTTTTCTGCTTTTGCCAACTTTTTACTAATGATCATTAGGAAGTACAGCTAGATCCAGCATTTTTCAGCCTAAGTCTTCATTGACTTGTTGAGCATTTTTTACATAACAAGAGTTGCTATTTATAACATTATAATGCAGAAGGGCAGAACTTCTGGAGGGCAGGCTCCCACTGAAGCTCCTGTTCAGAGCTAGCTGATCTGTCAATATGTGATACTGGCCTCAATGTGGTAGGCAGTGCACTGGGAAAACACAGGGAAATACATTTCTTTTTCTTTTCAAACTGTTGTCTGAATGGGGAGGCAAGTGGTTTGGGGATTTTTTGTGTATTTTTATTTCTGCTCAGGGGAAGTTTAGGGCCATTTTTGATCTGTCTTATGTTTGGGGACAGTAAAATAAAGGAAGCAATAAGCCTCTGTAAATACAATTTTCTGGAGTACAGTGACAATGATACTGATTGGTGATAAGTGCACTATTGTTCCTTGAAATCTCTGGGAAGTGGAGGCACAAGTATTTTGCTCCCTGGTGATCACTCACCTGAGGATAACTTTTCGTAGGAATTTATGCTCTGCTGCATTCTGCCCTATTTCCTGGTATTTTTGGTAAATCAAACTGGTGCCTTCAGCACACTTGCCTTTGTACTTTGAATGGATTGTCATTTCAGAGATGACAAATCCTTTATACAAATTTGAAGGATAAAAACTCTGTATGGCTTTTATATTCAAATTTGTTTACAGAATGATATTTGCAGATAACTCTTTAAGTCACCCTCTTTTCTCTTTTTATTTTTTTTAAGTGATGGTGTAGTCAGTAGCTTGTTCTGTGCTTGGAGGTGTGTTTCTTTTATTATGTTCATTATTCATGATGGTTCTTTACTCATGCTGGGGGAATCTGCTGCATTCATTAAATACCATTTCATAAAGTTGATGGACTGCAGCTGGCACAAATGTATCTATAATATTTTCAAAGAGGATCTATCATGTAACCAGCTTGTAAGTTTATAAGTTTTAAAACATATACAGATTTATTATACATTTTCTCTTTTCATTGCTCCATCACCTCCATGACCAAGTCCAGATGCCTCTTGGAGCTAGAATTTGATTTTATTTGCTGCTGACATGCAGCAAGCCCTCTTTAGGATTTCCTCTGCTGTGTGACCTTATACATTCTTCTGGAAAAATACAAAGCTCTCAATACTTGTAATTATTACATTTTAACTTGATTCCTTCTGCTAGTTCTAACAAGGGAAACTTCTTCATTTTCTCTATCAAATACTTGTGATGCAATTTCAGTGCTTCACACTCATGTCTCTATACAGGCATGGTTTATGGTGTGAAGGTGAATAAACACTACAACAGAGAAAAATTACAAAGAATTTTGAGAAACCCTAGGGTTTCCATTTTGTATACACATAAAGGGGAAAATTACTGTTGTTCTTATGATGGTCTAAGAATACAGACAAGGCAAGGTTTTCAGGAAAAAATTATATATGTTATTATAACAGCTATTACAATTTTTGAGAGGAAAAAAGACCCTCACTTGGCCTTGCTTACCCAAAGCTGGTCTGTTTGTCCTTACTGTGTTTACTTGTATAGTGAAGGATATCACCTCTCCCTAATGTGTCAAATCTACATTTTTCATAAAAGCTGACCTTGCTTTTGTATTCAGCAAGTAAAATTTTCTCAGAACCACAAGCATTTTTTTTTTCCTTTTGGAAAGTGTGCATTATAATAATGAACAGAAAACTACATAGCAAAGAGATTGTTATTGTAGTGGACAACACAAACATGATGGCTTCTGCACTCATCACTGTAAAGGTAAATTGCAGATGGTGGGAAGTGCTGTGGTCATCTGATTACTTTAATGTGGTTATACATTAGCCTGATGTATTGAAGGTCAGGAAGTGTACATCTCAGTGGCACTAAACTGGAATCTGCAGAATATAACAGAAACCAGCAACAAGCATCACAATTGATAATCATTAAGGAATTAATTTAGCCAAAGAGAACTATTTCTAAGCAGTAGTGAAGAGCAGAGGGCTATAGACCTGGATGCAAATTTACAACCACCTTGTCCCAAGGAGTGTTTTGTTTGCCAAGTGCCACTCTTCCTACAGACACAGGTACAATAGTTTCTCCTTATGCACATTGGTCACAGAAGTCTATCCATTAAGAATCAGAAATACAGGATCAGAGCAGATTCTTGAGCACCGATGGTTAGTAATTGGGTGGTTTGTAAGAATTCTCATGTCATTCAGATTATTTTGTTGGTCAGATTTCTAGGTCTAGAAATACGCTCTGGATTCTGTGAGCACACAAATCTACTTGACATTTCACAAATGCTAGAATCTGTTAGGCTGTTCTTTGTTGGATATGAATTGGTTTTGTTAAGCTGTTCATTAAGAAATGTAAGAACATATAATGCAAAGTACAAGACAATTAATTTGCTTTGCCCTGATCTCCTGATGCACTGGAAGATGTGACAGAACCAGAAAGCCAAGCAACTTCAGTATGTTCCTGGGTTGGTACTGAGGTAATAATCACAAGGCATGTTTGGCAAAGCATTTCTTGATCCTAGAGACATATTTTTCTCAAAGACTTTAGAGCACTGAAAATCTGAAGACAAGAAATTCTTTTCGATTTGTGTTGCTTCACCTTTGATTCTCATTCTGCCTAGCTACCTTGGTCCAAATAGATCCCTCCTGCCTTTTCTTCTTCCAGCTAGTTCTGCTTCCTAGTTGCAATAAAATGGATCTCACTTTTCAAACAGTTCCTCAAACTCAGTGTTCAGGTAGACAAACTGCAGCTTTCAGAGCAAACCACGGGAGAATTTCGCTTCTTTCCTGTGCAGGTGTACTTTCTGAAGTCTATTCAAAGACTTTACTGCTTGGAAAATCTCTTTCATTGAGGATGAGACATACACAGCTGAGATCCCACAATGACTCTCAAGTTTGTAGTGGTTTACATGATTCCTCTCTTCTGTCACTATATGGATGATTTAGTCCTAAATGGAGCTCGTAATGCAACAGGCCAATGATAAAACATTTGCCTTTAGCTTTCAGTACAGAGCTATCATCTTTCAAAATGGACAAGTCAGAAATGCTGATCTCAATGGCAGAGCACTCCTGAATGCTTTCCACAGTTAGCAATGCTTCTACTGAATTTCATTATTCTACTTTAGTGACCCAGCAATAAAGAGAGCTTTAATTATTTCCATTGTAATCTGAAATATGGTGTGGCTGTCAACCAGCCTACAGGATTGCATAGTTTATGACAGGTGAAGAATTTTGCCCTGTAAATACTGTGCAGTGCTTTCCCAGGATTTACAGCTATGTCATGTGTGTATCCATGTCTAATTCTTGTGGTGCTGTTAATTTCTGAACTGATCCTGAGCTGAACTGGAGAAGCTGAGATTTCATCTCATTAGTCTTGTTTCTTCCCATTTTTTTTCTTTCAGCAGTCAAAAGAGCATCATGCACAAAACACTGGTTAGAAACATTTCAGAAATACAATACAGTTATATAGTCAGTTTCCAAACCAATGTTTTTGAAGATGATATACCTGTTTTTCTTTCCCTTTCTTGTCTTTAGTCAAAAGGATGGTGTATTACTGGATATTTAGTACATTACTTTTTGTGGTATAATGCTGGATAGAAAGATGTGCAGGCAGCCTAAATTTGATGGGAATATGTAAATGTCATGCAATATGACAGCCTGTGCTAGAGTGGAGGGACACAGACAGTGGATGTCAGTTTTATAACAAGATAGTTTGTTGTTTTTAATGAGGCCATTGGGCAGAATAAAAAGGGTGTGACTTTTTTTTTTCACTCATTGCAACTATATCTGTCTGATCTTCCTTATTCTCTTATCTTTGGATGAGCTAGATTATAATAGGACCCCTCAGAATCCTTAGTAATTTCTGAGCCTTTCATATCTCTTACCTGAGAAATCATCCTTCTTCTTTTATACCAGACTTTCTACCGTAGCTTTCTGGCTGGCCTGTTAAACTGCTTTTTCAGATCTGTTTGTCCAGTAACTGAAAGAACCTGGTCTGTCACATTTCCCAGTAGCTCTCCTACAGACTGAAAAGCATCCTGCCTCAGAATGCTGCACTCATAACTCAGTATGCAGACATTACCACCTGCTTCCCTATTTCATCACTCATTGGCAATTACATGACTCATGCATGCAAATTAGGGATAAACAATTCTCATGAAGTTTGAGTTTACCCAGAATTTCCGAACATTTTCTCCTGTTTGCAGATGTACTTTAAGTTTGTGAAACTTTGGTGGGCATGATTTGTTTTTTCTTTTTAATAACAACATCTTGATGCTAACTATGAAGATGCCAGTGCAGTTCTAAAGTATAAAAGGAATCTAAGCTAGTAATGCCTTTGTCTCATAAATAATATAGTCTAGTTGCATTCTCAGAAAATGCAGGTGTGCATAGAATTACCTTTTACTGTCTGAAAAAAATACAGACAATTATTAAAAATATGTGAGCTAATTATTCACATTTATTTCCTCAAAGCAGTGAGAATTCAGAGGTTTTATTTCAGTTAGGAATTTGATGCTGTAGTCTGTTGACAGAAAAAGCTTAACTTCTGATGGACCAGACCTGAGAGTCTGTCACACAAGTCAGTGTCATTTGAGCTGATATTTTCCACTCATCTTACTGAGTAGCTAATTGCAGGAATATTGTGGATATTCTGCTCAGCCCATTTAAAGCCTTTGTTCACTACCCACTGTGCTCTTCACAGACACTTTTGGATGTATTTTTAGCCATGTTAACAGATGTGTCTTGCATTGCAGAGTTTCTGTCTTCCAACTTAGTAACATCTACATAGGGGTACACAAAGCAGCTTGGATCCAAATCACCCCCTTAGTGTCACAGCAAGAATTCTTGAGGTGGTCATTTGATCAACACTGTCCTGCTTCCAGATTCAAGCTGCTGTGTCTGTGTGGTGCTGTGCCAGCCTTGGATTGCACTGATTCACAGAACTGTCCTGTATGTCACTGTACAGTTGCCCCAACACAGTAAGTGGAATTCCTTCCAGTTTTTTGTGAAAAGAGAATGCTTCTTTGAGAGGAACCTCTTGGGAAAACAGGGCAAATCCTTGGTTAGCAAGCTCTCATACTCTGGTAACATTTAATTTTAAAGGTTTCTGTAGAAAGAAAATACTTATAGACAGTCTACCACGTAATAAGACCATATTTGGAGCAGACAGATGGAGCTAAATGAACCAGGAAAACCTACAGCTCATTTAAAAATGTCTGCTGTAGCACAAGAAAAAAAAAAAAAAAGGGAAAGAAAAAAAAGAAAAAGAAAAAAAAGAAAGGGAAGCTTTATAGGATAATCCTGAGTGTCTGTCCCTACTGTATTGACTATCTGAATGGCAATTTTTAGAACTCAGGAATCAATTATATCAGCACATTCAAGAAGATTAAAAATTACCCAGTCTTGCTTTATCCTTTGCTATAGTCTTTACATTTTTCAACAGTGACTTTCTGTACTATTTGAAAGATAATCATGCTAGAAAAAGCACACATATTTTAAGAAGTTTCAGAAGGTGTAAGAGCAAGGGCTTTCTCTCTGAAGGATAATGAGCAGAGGGGCATCCAGATGAATATGTACAGCTTGTAAAGAAAAAAAGCACAAACTCCTCTCAGCAATTTCTGAGGAAAAAGGAAGTTACCGAGAAAGAGAAAATTGATATAAGCATACTGTCTGACTCCTACAAATGCTGAATGCCAGCAATTAAAACATTTAAAAGATGGCACTGCATGGTAATGCTTCTTCAAAGACAGTGTCTATTCTTCTTTAGTCTTGCGCAATGTGCATCATCTCTGGGAAGCTGAAAATCTTGAAGGGAGGTCTTCAAAATACTGTTCCTCCTTCTGAATGAATCATTCCTCCCAGAGACAGTTAACTATTGCCATCTCTTTGCCATAAACCAAATGATAGCCTAAACTCCATTGTAATAGCAATGTGGTTTCCTGTAGCATCATTTCAAAGCAGGGAACCTGAGGATATGTTTATTTATTGCTTGGTGAACAAATATATTCTCAGCAGATGACAACTGAGGATAACATCCTGCTTTAATGGCACTTTTTCATGGTACGTTTTTTTCCACTTTCCTTCATACTCACCTTCTTGTATTTTCTATTTACTGGTTTCTGATGTGCACATCAACACTAATCAAACAGGCTATGCTTTTAAAGCTTCATTCTTCTTAGTCATGCTTGGGTTGAATGTGTGAAACAACACCTTCCCAGCCAGAGACACCACTGATACATTGCAGTCTGAAGAGAAGTCTGATGTTTGAGGCACTGACAAACAGCCACTCGCACACTGCAAGATGTAACTATAATTTGCATGCTGATGCAATACACTGCTAGTGTATAAGTATGGTCTGAAACCTCTACAGCAGTGTCTTAGGCAAGATGAAGGAAACAAGGAGGAAGTATATGTGGGGAAAGAGACATAATTTACAGTATCACAACATTTTGTCTGGCAGGCATGCTTAAGAAGTGATGGTAGGAGTGTCACTAACTTCAGGGTACACTTATAGATAAATATAGTTTCTCTTTCAGGGGAATTATCATACTGTATTTTCTCACTTTATCATTCACAAGTCATCTATAAATATAGATATTTATAGATTTTAGGAATAAGTAAATAGCCTGGTGTGGAACATTTAGTTTCCACAATGCTTAACAAAGAGTTACCAGTTAAATCACTGGCCTGGGCAAGGTTGGCATGGCTGTCCTCTGAATTTCTGTCAGATCACTAAGTATGTGGACAAACAACACATCCTGTAGCTTGTGCCAAAACTTTCACCAACTTCCCCCCCTTAATTGTTGCCTCTGGCTCTCTAAAGGAAGCTAGATTTAAAAATGATATACTGCTTTAATCAGACATTACACTTCCATACAAGACAATTGAGGCTTTCCTGTACAGCCTTCCTTGTTTCACCTGGACCATACTTCACTTCTTTTTCCCTTACACCCTCACTTGGAGGTATACAGCTGAAAATTAGGCAAGCCAAATAAATTTTATCTGAATCCTAACGTGGGAATTTTGTGAGGTGCCTAATGGGTCTGGCACCTAATCTATCTTGATAAGAGACAACTAATACTTAATATTTCCATTCATTAAGAGTAGCTAATTAGACTGCTTAGAGGGTACCTTAAGTTTTTGCATGCTATTTATTTTTCATTTCTGTATGTTCTTAAACACCTTCCTCTGTCTGTTTGCTGACTGATAAATCTAGCTGTTATAGTCTTGGTGTAGACATCATTTATACCTAGAAAAGCATATCTGAAAATACATTACCTTTAAATAGCAGGATCCATCACATCTGAGCTCCCATGTCTGATAGCCAAAAAGCTCCATTTCATTTCAGAAGAAAAATTGCTTCTGTCAAGGTAAACAGAATGCATTATCCCCCTTTAATAACCATTTTTAAGCATGCTTCTGTATTACTTTTTTCACAGCTGTATTGCAATAAGCCTTAGAGTAATTGCCAGTTCTTCTGTCTAATAGGTTCATTATTCTTTTGCCATAATTGCAGCCATTAAACGTCCAATTGTTAAATTTCCACTCCTACATTTACTTAGTGTTACTTTTTATAATGGGCCATGTCATTACAGCACCCCAGTGGCTACAGCTGTTGTTCAAAGTGTTTCTAAAAGCCAATGAGACCTGAGATATGTCTGTATTCTTGATTTTTCATAGATTCTCTCCACTGCACTTTGTCATCTTTTTTTAGCTTTTATAAAGATAGCTGCATTTAGATACCCTTTACTGAAAGTTTAAGAACCTGACCTATTCAAGAAGACATAAAACTATGACTTTAATATTTCTAAAGCACCATTTTTTCACTTTTATGAAATGATTCATATATAACAAGGTGATGGAGCAAAGATTTAACTAAGGGAAATTAACACTTATGGCTTAATAGCTTTTCGAGAGCACTGATTTATCTTTTGTCATGTTAAATTTGTTGGGCTTTTTCTTTGTTGTAAAAGAAGCCTAGCTCCTAGTGCTAGCTACAGTTATAGCTAACAACCTTTAAACCGACCCTAAAAAATAAAAACAACCTTTCCAATGCCCCTTGCTTCATTACTTGGCATTTCTAGACACGTTAATAAGTATGCTAGTGTTTACTTCTTATTTGTGTGAGAGGGACTTCTTGATTTGAAATGTTGCATTTAGATCTGATAACAAAGCTTTATTTAAAAAAATAAGTAAAACCCATTAGGAGTCTTTTTTTTTTTTTTTTCCTTTTTTGTAAGATACTGTCATCTATCTGGTTTGTGTGTGATATCTGGTCACAATTTGCTTTTTTTAAATAACACTGAAAAATGGCTTTGAGACAACTACACTAACACTTGCATTAGTTTTTGTTGCTGACAAGCATGGAGAAGCTGTTCTGGAAAGTGCTGGTAATGACCATTGTCAGCCCAAATCAGTTTCCTGGGAAAGCTGATACACGATACCCAATAACTATTTGTGAGGTTATCCAGCCTCTTTTTAGGATATAACTTCGTGTGACTTTAAAACTTTCATAGGCACTATGTCATTTTTATTACTTAGATTTCATCCTCCTCCATAAGGGGTTGATTAAAACTGCATTTGAAATGTATATCACATAAGGTTTTTTTATAGACCACATTTTCATTCTTAACCTCTTTACCAAGCTGTAATTTTTTTCAGTGATTAACCTAAAATTGCAGCATTTCCTATCAGTATATGCAGTATCTCCTATCTTCTCCCTCACACATTATAATAAAAATAATATGATATGGAGTATGATTTATTTATAGAAAAAAATTATTTTTGTTTAAATACTTTTAAAGAGAAAGATTTTTACTATCCAAATTCCTTCCCATATTGAGAGCATGCAGTGGAGACAAAAACAGAAAGAGAAGACCACACAAAGAAAATCAGCTTGTTTTTTTCTCTGTGGAGGTAGACTTTCCACAGAGGAAGGCAAAGAAAAACCTTCTGATCCCTACTTCTAAATTGCAGCTCAAATCTACATCATTATCAAAGAAGAAAGTTGTTACCCAATCATGTCTGTGTACATGACATTTATCTGCTTGTTATCATTATGTTTCCAGTGCTGAGGTAGTGGGTAATTAATTCTTTCAGTGCCTGGCACCAGATTGCAGTTATACTAGATATGCCAAGGTGTTGAAGATGCCATTCAGATGTTCTGTTCTCTTGTGGAGAGGTTCTTTTTGAACAAAGTAGATGTAGGAAATTTCTAATGTAATTGTCAGCTTTACAGCTACAGAGCAGGCTTTTCTTTCCAGGATCCCTGGATTATAAAATTCAAGGAGATACAAAAGCTGAGAGAAAAAAACCCCACCAGTTAGTAATTTGAATAAAAAAATATGATGGGATTAATGTTAATATAAGCAAATAGGTAGTAGAAAATATTTAATTAATTTTACCCTGCTTTTAGCTCTTTGGGGCACTGGGTAGAAGCAAAACAAACTCTTGATTTAAAATCTGAGAGTATCGCAGTCAGCAGATTACCACATTGTGAATTTCAGATGTTTTAACCAGATGTACAATTCACAAGTAAATCACAAGCCATTCTACAAGCCATAACACTTAGTTAATAAATAGAGTTTGTAATTCACACAGGCTAGAAATAATTCCCATTTCCATTTTTCATTAGAGTTGTTACAAGTATCATCATCTTCTCTCTTTTACCCAACAGCCATTATGGCTATAGCAGCACAATTGTGAAGAAATCAATTCAACTCAGCAGTGCTATCAAGAGGAGGCAAATGCTGGCTGTGCAGCCTGCAAACCTGCCCGGGCTCCTTAGGCAATTCCTGACACCCTACAGGAGCTGGGGGTAGGCCTGTGAGGCTGGGGGAATAGCCTGCAGCATAATCTGAAAACTATGGCAAGGCTTTTGCACTGTTTTTTCATACATAAGTTAAGAAGTTCAAGTTGTTTAAGGCTCAAGTTCATAGGTCAGTTTTCACTGAAAGAGTTAGAACCATCCATGAACTGAATGTGAAGGCAAAGTGCTTCCCAAGGGGAGGAACAGAGTGCTGTGTCGCTGGGGCTTGAGTGCCAGATGGGGACTTGGAATATAGCATGATCTCTAAAATGTGCTAGAAGTCATGGCAGGGGTAGGCTGGATTCTGGCCAAGCTCTGTGAAAGTATGAGGCTGCTCCTCACCTTTCTGAAAGAGGTACATGTTTTTTTCCTACCAGACAGTGCTGAAGTCAGTACTGAAAGGCAGAGTTGAGCCTGCCTTAATGGAGGCAAATAAACATACACATAACAGTGATCTGGGAACATGCTTCTATGGCACCAATGGATGCCCAACACCATTTTCAAGGCTTGAAGAGCCAAAGAAAGGGTTCCCACTCCCCAGGATGCTTCATGGGAGTGGGAGAGGAGTGCATGTGTACAAAGGTGTTTTTGTTCAAGTGGTAAAGTTCTGTAACAACTCGTGCTTGTTCATCCAACTGAAGTGTCTGTGCAGTAAACAGGACCTTTTTTCTGTCTGTTCTGTACAAACACCATCAACTACATTCCAGATGTAAAAGTAGTAGTGGAAACAGAAAATATGGAAGAAATGTAGTTTAATTTTCAGCTCCCAAATGATGGCTCTTGTTCACATTGTATTAATTGCAAACAAGGTCAACCCTTGCATCTTCTAGACTATTAGCTGGAAAGAAAATTTCCTGTGGTTTGGGAGTAGAATGACTTTGATATTGTATCACTGATGTCAACTGTAACCCACAGTGGATCTGCCCTTTTTTGTATTGGAGTACTCCCAAAGTCATTATGACAGTGAGTTTTTCTAACTGACTCTGCTTTTACTCCAGCTATTGTATTCTTTTCTTTTCTCCCAAAAGCACACCAGCATATCAGCTTGAGCTTGAAATAATAATAACATTTTAGATAGTTTATGACACAGCCTTAACCTTCTTTAATAGCAGTTTTATGTATTCAATATTCTGCTGCTCTAGTCGGCTTGCAGTCTTTCAGAAGCGCTGGTCACTAAATAAAATAAAGTTCATATTTATTGCTATGTCTCTAGATGCTATTGTCATCTAAAAGCAATCACTCAAAACAAGAATTATAAGATCTTCTACAGATGAAAATGTTTTTGTGATGGAAGTTGGCAAGGCCAATCTGTTATCATGAGGCATGGAGAAGAAAGGCCAATGTTCTTGACTGTTTAGTGAATGCACTTATTTTCTTTTTTCAATTTTCATTATGGCAAATTGTTTGACCTAGCAGAGAGACACCTTCTCAAGGCTGGATCATATTGTTTTGCTGGTATAATTCCATCACAGTCAACAATGGATATAAATGGAAAAATGAGGCAGAGAGGTACAACAATATAGAATGATATGTTTTCAGATCAGTAATCAGTGTCTATTTAAAATAAAATAGAAATATATTAAATTATATGCTTTGACTCCATTTTATTAAGGTGAAGTGAAGTTTTATTACTAGTCTTATGATCAAATGAAGGAAAATAGGGGTAGTGAGAGCTATGCACAGGAGAATAAAGGCAAGCAGCTAAAAATCTGCTATATTAACCTAACAGTTTTTGACATTCTGTAAAGTCATTGAGATGCGATTTTTCATCTAAAGCTAAAAAGTTTCTATGATAGTATTAGTTAAATAAAAAAAGGAAAATAGAAGTCCTGGTTATTGTATACATCTCCACTGCAGGAGACACATGTTTGATTTTTTAGGGCAGTGTAAAAGAATAAAAATGCTAATTTTTCTCATCTAAATTCTCGAGAATAAATAGAAAAATAATAGCTAGAATAGTGAAAATTACTTGCAGAATAGTAACTTCTACAAACAAAAGCACTGCTTTTTCCATTACCTTGCCAAGTCAATACAGTGGCATTTAACTGTTCATATTCTTACTTTCTTTTTAAAATGGATTTGTTTCTTTTTTGCTAGATTTTTCAATGTAATGAAAATATCAAGCTGAAGGTCATCCTTTCTTCAATTTTTATAAGTTAGCAAATATTATTTTACAGTATAAACCAGTATGTGAAGGATCATCAGCCCTTAATTTATGCTTTTGCAGCCCAGTACTCACGTGTAGTTACACTGGACCAAATTTAACAATACTGAAGGAGAAAACACACAGGTTGATCTTATGAACTTTTAAAGACGTGAGGTGCTTGCTCATGTCTGTGGTTCCACAGAAGTTAAATTGAATTATGCAAATAAGACCACATGTGTACATGCTGTCAGGTTCCAGTTAATAAATGGTCTTACTCTTCTGTAATTTTCATGAACTGTACAAAAAAGATGCTTATGTAGACACTTCCTCAAAAAATATGAATAAAATTTTCTATGATATGAGCAAAATAACACCATTTAATCTGGCTGTGAATGAAACTGCAAATACAGTGTTTCACTCTTGGAATTTCTGAACTGTTTTAATTACATTATGAATTTATCTCCATATGGCTGCTGACATGCATTGAAACTGTAGTTATTAGCCATCTGAATTTATGTTGTGCTGGTTTTTGGTGGGGGGGGCTGATTCTAATGATTCTAATGATTCACATGAAGTGTCTTACACCTGTTGAGCAATTTTAAAAAAATCTGCTGAGATTTGCCCCCCATTTACAGCCTCATAACATGGCCAAAAGCAGGTACAGTTACTTTAGTGCAAATTATAATCAGACCCAGTACTTTCATGCACCTTTGTTTTAGATCCTGGCATTGCAGGTGTAAATATGTACCCATGTCATAAGAGAGTGGACAATTACTAGAAACTTATGTAATATATGGCAGTGATCTCTGGAAGGAATCACTGCCCATGCACACACACACTCACAAATACCCACAGGGCTGTCTGCAAGCACCAGTGCCTTTCAGAGCTTAACCAGCAGGGATGCACAAGGGTTATGATAACCTTCAGCAGCTTGTGCCAGCTCTCCAATACTCCTCAAGCATGTGGCTCAAACACATCACAAACAGCCAGGCATCGTGCTGTGCCACACGTGGCCTTTTGATCACCAGTGCTTTGGCTTCCTGAGAGACGCTGAGGGAAGTGAATCTGTTCCTTAGTCTTAGTTTCCTCTGGGGGTGCAAGGTATGATAAAAAAAGCCTTGCCATGTATTAGGTCACTTTCAGACTTAGCTGTAGTTCAGGCTACTGCAAGCCAGCTCAGAGAAGTGGGAGGAAATACTGCTGTGCCCTTTCTCTGACATCCTTGCTTTAATTTCTTTTTGACTAGTCCTGCAGAGGTGGTGGAACATAGAGTGGAAGTTGCTGCCTTGAAATAGTGAAGACTTAGTAAAATGAGGTTATTTTATTTAGTCATTGCTTGCCAAGATACTTCTAACAAACCCCCAATTTTTATTTTCATCTTACTAATACTTTTTAGAATGAGGTGAAGATTTTTTAATTTGAGATCATGACAAATTCAACCGTTTAACAATCTGTTTTTAAAAAAGCTTTTCTGGGTGACCTATGAGTAACAAATTAACTCAATCTTTCTTATTCTTTGTTTCATTTTTGAGCTTTATTGATAGTGATGAGTCATATGAAAAAGACTTCACATGTATTAGTGGTTACTGGAATTGTTAATGCAGTCAGCAATGACTTGCCACAGCAGTGGATAAAAATGTTTTTATGGAAAAATCTCTGAGTTGGAGCTCATTGTTGACATACATTACAGAGTTGGGTGAGTTTTTTCAGTGTTTATTAGCCTGTAAATATTGTGAATATGCTTTCTTCCAAATGTTGGTGAGGTCTACCTGTCATGTGCAACAGGCATAGTCCAGGTGAGTGTACTGTCTACTAATTTGCCATTATAAATTCCACTCTGAAAGCAGTCAGGGGAGTAAACATTTGACTTATTTTAAATCAGTGCAAACTATCAGTTACCGACAATATTTATCATGCATTTTAAGAGAAAATTTCTTGTCAAATGGGCTAATTAATCATCGCTCCTCCATATCTTACAATTTTTGCAGAAATGTATTTATTTTAAGAATGCAAACTAAATTTAAATTGGTGCATGCTTCTGACATGCCCAATCGTACACTTTTCAAAATTGGATTCAATTTCATCTTCTTTATAGGCTTTGAGAATATTTTAGAAGCTGCTTTACCATACTATTTTATCTTCATGAGGCTTTTTTGAAACAGCTCAAATTCTTCAAGACTGCATAGGAACTGTTTTTACAGTAGTTTTGTTTTAGGTATATTGAAAATTGTGACAGCAAGGAGTTGTGACTGTATAGCAATGGATGATAAAAGAGTAGTCTGGGCTTTCTCTGGAAGTTACCATTGAGAGCAAATGTACTGTCAGAGCTAGAAGTGACAGAAGTCACACCCACACTACTCAGGTGCCAATTAGCCAACTTTGAACAGGGTCCATTTGTCAGGTTTTCAGGAGAGACAGTTGCTGGTAGCTGGAAGCAAGAGACAGGGAAAGCTATTATTGGTATAACACATGGAAATATTCAATTGTTCTCTACAAGCTGTAACTTTTGTTTCATCAGCAAGTGTGGAAGCAAACCCGGCCAGGCTTCCTGACTAACAATTGTAGCACAGTTTTCTTTCATCAGATTTTGATAACTTCATCAGAGACAGGTAGCAATCTCTGGATTTTGACATTGTCAATTTGATATAACTTGATAAAATCTCTGAAACAGATTAAAAGACTCTGCTAAGTTTCACCTTTTAATATTTTCTTGGTGCCTTGTGTGAGTATCCTGGGGCACAATATGAATATTAATAATAATGTCTAAGGTAATGCTGATTTGTCTGCCAAAACAAAAAAATCCATCCTTTATCTCTGTTTTTTTCCACCATTTTCTCTATCAATGGTGGTTGTTGAAGTACAGAAGCACGTACCTAGTATTTCTCTGGTTAGGTTTTTGGGAAAATGTCTGTCAATAAATTGTGTGAGCTTCTACAGAGCTATGACTGAAGCTAGTTATTTAAAATAAATCACAGGATAGTTTTTTTAAAAAAATCAATAAATATATATGGACTGCAATTAAACATACACCTTTTCATAGTCTGACTTAGGTATTAAAACCAGATATGAACAGTGTTTTTGAAAAAAACACATTGTGGTAGAAACAATGGAAATACTAAGGAGTGACTTTCATAGAAAAAGAGGATTTGTGTGTACTAGTCAGAGGACTTTTTTCTTGTTTAACAAATTTTAGACATTGCCTAAGCATCCTATTTAAGTCTGACATCAATTACTTAGGTCATTATTTCTTTTACCTAAAGCCAAATCTTAAAGGCAACGAATACTTGCAAATGTTTTACTCTTGGTGAGAATGGCCCAAGAGGCTGCACCCTGTTACCCTCACTAAAATAACAATGATACCAAATCTTTGTATACCCATGCAGGGCCCCATTGTCTCACTTCTGAACATCCCTGTAGCAGAATGGCCTTGTATTACCTGTGGCCCATCTCTCTCTATTGGGGCTGCTTGCTGGGGCTCATGTTAACCCTTGTAACCTATTTAGATTATCAGTTCCTTGGTCCTTGTCCCCTTTTTGGTTTACCTGGCATCCTTAGGGTGCAATAATTAAAGCTATAATGGATATCAAAATGTAAGGCTTGCCCCAATTGGCCTCCATCTCACCTACAAGGTAGGATCACTTACAGGAGGAAGAAAGGGATATAATGCATAGATTTATAAGTTCCATTTCTCGTTTATTTGGTAGGATGATTTTTATTTCAAGTTGCATATTTCTATGATTCCTAGTAATCTAACAGAATCCAATCTAATTGTGTGATCCATGTGACCAGGACACTCCTTTTTTCCCTTGGTAACTTCCTGCCTTTCTGCTCAGCTGCTCAGAGAAGAACACAACTAAAATTCCATTTGTTTCATAACAGTAGTGAGCAATGATTATTCATTAAGTCTGAGAAATATCTTTAACAGCAGTTTTGCCTGACTTGATCATCTTTCACTGCCTTCTGGAAAGGTTTACTAAGAGATCCTATTTTTCAAACTCTATACTCCAAAGTGCACTTGGAGTCTAGTTTCTGATGACATTGAGATAGGAAGTTGGATGAAAGTGAGATGACACTCTATCATGTGTTCAGAAAGTTCATGAAGATGACATCCATTTCCTTTCACTGAGTTTCTCAAGCAAATTCTGCTACTGATGACAAAGAGAGTTTCTTTCATTTGCAATAGACACATATATTGGCCACAGACTTGGGAAGCTTCTTCTAATATTCTGGTTATGTTTGGCTTTTTGCCTTCATTTTGTAATTCATTATTGTAATCCATTTTATAACTGAAAAGATTCACTTCTTCCTTGTCAAATGTAGATGTTTGTAGATGTTATAATATTCCCTATAGCCTTTCTTTAGCAAATCTTAACTGTTCTTTTAATCCTTCTTTAAAAGCATCCTCTCTAATCTACACACACCCTCTCAGATTTTTTTCTAAATTATATTTAGTTCACTCACACCTTTCCAGAATTAGAGTGCCAAAATCTGTGTACAGAATTCCATGTGCAGTGCCACCAAAGCCACAGGGAGAAAGATTATCACCTCATTGGGCTGTGATACAATATTTCTACAACACAGAGCCAGTTACTGTTTTGGCTTCTTCAGGTCTTCATTGTAAGGTTTAATTTACCATGCTTGGCTCCCTCTTTGGACTTTCCAGTGTGTCCTTTCTATGGAACTGCAGTGCATAACAAAGCATGACTTGGATTTTTGGAGGAAGGATTTAATTCTTAATATTTTTCTCATATTTCTAACATTTAAGAGGGTTTTTTGTATGATTACTCTTTGACTAAAATATAAAACTGGCAAATCTAGTATGAAATTATATGCTGATATATGAAATACATTAAATATTTCTTTTCTGCTTCCTTTACATTCTCACTGTTAAAGCATTCTGGCCCCCTGTTTTTGGCAATTTTTGCTTTCTGTTGCTAAAACAGTGATCACATCTGAGATAATTTCAATACATTTTTAATAAGATTTTGTGAGAGATATTTTTTAAGTCTGTTGATACATGAAACTCTAAACACAAACAAGTGCAATGCCAGAACGATCTTTCCTGTGTCTGGTTTTATAAGCATTTTGCTATTGATTGAGATTGTGAAACAGAGGATAAAACAAACAAAAAAATTCAGTGTAAATCAGAACAAAAGGTTGGGAGGGTCTGTAAAGGGGAGACTAAAACTGAAAACGGTGATGGGAAAAACATTGTCAAATGTTGGATAAACATTCTGCAATCAGTAAGGAAACATCCAATAGAGGCAGATCTCTAGGTGGAAACACCAACACACTGTGAATTGATTAGCTGTGCAAAACCACTGCAGATAATTATCTGGCCATAAACTGAACAGGAATCACTCCACAAATGTGATGCTGGATGAAAAAGAAAGCAAATGCTATTCTGAAGTGTGGAACAGGAGTGTGATCTAATTCTGCCATGATTTTTAGTGCTGCTGGGGCTCCCCAAGACCACTGTACTCCACTTTCAATCTCACACTTAAAAGTGTGGACAGTTTGGAGAAAGCTTGGAGAATGCCACCAAGAGCACAGGGTTTAGAAATGAAAGGTTGATAGAATTTATTGCTAAAGAAGCAGCTGAATGTAACAATCACCTGCAAGAATGTTGTCATGAAAAAGACAAGGATATGGGGGGTTTACTTCCCTGTTTCTACTGACAATAAAAAGAAAGAAATAGATCTGTTTGAAACACATGATGATGTTCTGATGTTAGGAAATCCTTTGGATTTATAGGAAGAGTTGGGAGCAGACTACCTCTGGAAGTTTTGCAAGCTTTTGCAGAGGATTCTGGGAAAAGAAAATAGGCCAACTATTACCTCTTCTGTCTCAGAGTAAGGAGAACTCCTCTTAAGGCATTGTCTAGTTCCCTATAGTCATATATCTCATGTTCTGTTCTGTTCCCACCTCTTACAATCAAAGCAATATAAACTGAGTCAGAGAAGACTGTCTTGAAACAAACTCCTTATTTTACCCAGCCAGCTTCAGGATCCCTCTTGCAAATATTAGTCTAGCTTGTTGTAGAAATGAATACACTGAAGGCAAGTTTCATTGATAACAAGAGTTCATTGAAACTTTTTGGGTTCAGCAAACTTTCCCTGAAGTGAAAGTAGAGATCTGGGGAAAACATGCCTGTCTCCAGGTGAGTCTGCCATAGGGAAGGGTGGTAAAACTTGTGGCTCCTGAGCCAGGCATAGAGATATAACAGATTTTCTTTGCTTCTTAACTATCCACACCACCTTTCCTTGTTTCCCTTTTTTACAGACCAAACTTGGAAAAAAAAGAAAAAAGAACCCCAAACCCACAGTGTGGGCAGTTCAGCCATGTTTTGAATCATTAATAAGATAATCCTCCTGGTCATTTATTACCTGGTCTAATTTTTCATTTGTGTACTTTTGCTTTTCAATATCTTCAAATATTCTTTTATTCACTGTTTCTTCTTGAACCAAAATTACCTCAGTGTGCATTCATTTGCTCATATCTTTGTCCAGCTCTGCTCATTTATATATAATTCTTTCAATTTCCAGAACATTCTTGCTGCCTTCCATTCTTTGAGCAGACATTTGGGAAGCTGTACTGGCTGCTTGGCATTTTCCTTCCTTTATCAGCAGGATTATATTGTATTCTGATGCCTTTCAGTAGTCTCAGCATCCCTGAACTTCAATATCTACCACTCTAGGAATCCATTCTTTAGCATGCACCAAAGGACTAATGGGCACTACAAGGGAGCATCCCTATTATTTAGAATCAGCTCATGGTATGGAAAATTACAGTAATGAAGGTTAGATCCATGTTGACCAGTCTTTCTCTAGAATCTTTACTTTTATGACTCATGAAATTGTCTCTTGTGTACCTTAATTTTCAGATTCGAACTCCATTATTTTGCCACCGTGCAAATACCAAGGAGCTATACCCAGGCCTTACACAGCCTTCTATACACATTCAGGAACAATGACCAGCCCTAGAAATTATTACCTGTATATAGAGGTCAGGAGAGGGGTACTCCAAAACCACACTGGAGCTCATTTTAGTCATCACTGTTTTGTTGACATGGGTAATAGGATGCAAGTAAAAGTAGTATGAAGAATTACTCCTTTGGCAGGTGTCAAAGAGGAAAACTGAACCTCTCTTTGTATTTTTCACACTGTTTCTAAAAGGAATAGCAACCAGAAAACCAAATGGAGAACTGAGGCTGGTTATTAATTCACACTGGCCATACAAAAGTGTTCAGCCAGCTCGAAGTGTTTCTGTATATGGTTACTGTAACCCTCACTGGACCACTCCATTAGTGTTACAGATTTTACCAGAATTCTTCTGTGGCCACCTCTCAACAGTTCTGGAATGTCACACAGCCATTAAATTTGTCAATCCACATACCATTCCCACAAAGCCTCTGTTATTTCTGCTTTCTACATAGGAAAAGTGAGTGCCAGGTAAAAGTCATGTTTAGAGTCATAAAGGCTTGCACCAAATCCCATGTCTATAGCAACTCTGACATTATATGTTCGTTCAGGTTATTGAGAGCAGAAATACCTGAAGATTGAATGAAATTAAATAACCTCTAAATAATAATAATAAAAAAATCATTGTCTGTGGCCAATATACATCCTACTTCTCTAGGAGCAGCAAGTGACTTCTGCTAAGTGTAATAAAACTGGAAAATAAAGTTTGACAAAATCAAGAGATTCTGAATGTCCTCCTCAAATTTGAAACACCATCTTTTTGGTACTTGCAGTCCCTTTACTCAAACAATGCCAGTCAGCTCTGCAGAAAACAGGACACAGCAGTCCCAGCTAATAAAACCTAGAATTTGCTGGTACTGTAGATGTACCAGTTCATGACTGAGTAGTTTAAGGAGTAAAGTTTTTATTTGTACTAGGAATCCATGAAAGACAGGCAACAAAAAAGGTGAAACCATAAGATTCAGAGGTGTATGTCATCAGATACTGATGCAGTCATAGATAGATGCAGGTAAATGGAACTCCTCTACTTTTAATTTAGAATGATTTAATAGTATTTTTTATTTCTTATTGCACTTATTATCTGTGTTTAACATTATACCATTGTCTGCAAAATTAACACATATAGTACTTCTGGAAATTGGGATTTTACAGCTATTGCAGCCTTCACTTGTAAAACAGTAGCCACGGTTTGAAATTGAAATCTGCCCCTTCAACCTTTTAATTTATGGAATATATTAAGCTGTAGAAATGTAAATTGGCATACAAGGGGAAACCTATTAACTAAATTACATTCTTGATTTACAAACGCAAAGAAAAACTGACAAACAGCACAGATACTGCCTGTGCATTGTCTTATGGGAAGATCCATTTGTGTTGGACAGGGGAAGTAATACCCCATCATCCACTCTTTAACCAGCCCTTGAGGAACACGTTCCAGACAACAGAGCCAGAAAAGCTCTGTAGATGAAAGCAGGAGATGCTGGGCACAGACCAAGTCAGCCCATGAGCCATGGCACGCAGTGTTCAGAGAACAAAGCAGAGATTTGAAAATACAATACAGATATAAAGCAAAAAGCATATTAAATAGTTGTATGAAGTGAAGTGGACTTGCAATAATAATTTTTTTTGTGACTTCCTATAAAGTTCCTCTTTCTTTGGATTATCAATTTTGCTCTATCGATAACTATGTAGAAAGAAAAAAAGAGGATGCACTGTCTTTATTGTATACTCTTGGCATAACAGTAAGGAAATCTCAGGTGTAGAATTTAAATGAAATATTTAATTTAATTTTCTTTGTACTGCAGTGATACTTGGGCCATTCAGTCAAGCCAGACATAAGTGGGTAGTAGGAATTGCAGATCTGCATTTGCTCTTACATGCTTTATTTGTTCAGTCATCTTTAGTTTTCTTCCTGGGGCCTGATGGGAGCCCCAGATTTGGGCTCAGGCCACAGAATTACCAGGAAAGTGGGCTAAAAAGAAGTGCTACAGTTGACTGCTTAGTAACCAGGTGAAGCTGAGATTGATTTGTAGGAAATTTGAACTGTGTACTACTACAGGAATAAGCAAAGTAAATTACTCATTCTTGTATTAAAGCAAGGTAACAACTGTGAAGACTGATACCTTTATTTTCCAAATCTCTTGAGTGGACCTTAAGTCAATCCTACTAAACAGACAGCAAATATTTTAAGATCTGATTAGTGTGTAAGCTGATGGCTTTATAACTGTAAAACCTTTATGACCCATCTCTGCAGGCAGAGAGGGTATGTTTTGATTTTGTCCTGGATTACAGTCTACAGTTGTTAGAGAATGACTGACAGTTTAGAAAATCAAACCAGCATTTTTTTTGTACACACATATGTATGTCTGTCTATGGATTTCTATCCATAAAGCCTTAGAAAATTCAAAAGCAACTTGAGCACCATGTTGGTTGGCTCATATGCAGATTTTATTCCAGCAAAATTCCTATTTAGTTCAGAAAAATTAGAAAAGAATGGCAAAGACTTGTCCTTAATCATCAGAATGGATTTTTTCTGTACTAATTTATGTCTCTGGCTGGTCTACATACAAAATTCTTAGATATATATCTTATATCTTTCTGTGAAGATCTGAGTCCAGAAAAAATCATGGTTGGCAAATGAGTGGAACCCAAAGTAATTTTCAAATGCTTTGTTTTAAACTAATTCATCAATATTTGGGAGTCAAAAGTAGCTTCAGCATGTTACTGCAGATCGAGGTCTGCTGAAGACTTTCATCAGGCTTGACTCTTAAGCACATCAGTCATCCTTTAGATATAAACATGTCTGCTAAATTGCAGCAAGTAAAATATGTGTATTTGTCCTTGCAGGATGAGGGCCTTGAACTATGGGTGAAAATTTGCAAATTGTTTTGTCACCAAAGAGTTTCACAACTTTACTTCAAATAATCAATTCAAAAATGAATTAATGACAGCATACATTAATTGCAGAAAATTTGCTCTTTACATAGACCTCCAAAACATCTTAAGCCAATGGGATAAACAGTGTAGAAAGGATCCAAAAACATTGCAGCTGCATGCCATTCTTCAGTCATTTTAAAGCTCATTATTATTGCTTATTTATAAATCCCTAGAAATAGGTGTATCCAATAGATCTGCTGATAGATCCTGAACCAGAGTCACAAAAATGGCAGGTTGTAATTAGACAGGATGTGGGGGAATGAGTCTGATGTTCTGCCAGAGCTCATTAAAACAGGTTGTGCACTCCGGTGCACAGAACATCACTCATAACTGGTAACAGAAGAACACACTACTGGCTGCATAGGGAGGAGAACATGAAATTATTTTTCTAGGAATATAAGAAAAAATTGGAGAAGAAAGGGGAAGTAAAAAGAAGAATGATTCTTCTTTTCAAGGACTGAGATAATGCTGTTCTGACCATATGTTGGTAAACTAAAATGCAATTGTGTTTTACCATTTATTAGCAGGGCAAAGGTAAAATACTCAAAGGTGCCAAGGCCAGAGTCAGTGTCTGTACTGCCCAATCTGACTGGCATTTATTTGGCAAGGTGCATAAATTTTTTGGCAGATCTGGTGGTTTTTGGCAGATCTGGTGCCAATCATGTCCTATACATTCCTGTGCATTTCTGTTTGACAGCATAAAAAGACATGTGGGGTGCCATGAGCTGCCATTTCTCATTAAAACTGATGCAGTTGTAGAAACTATTTGATTTGGAGACAACTTCCATGCATTCTTACTCATGCTTGCTTTCTAATGGCCAGTTTTTGACCCTGAAGGATGCTTTTAACATGTAGATAACACAGATCACCACTTGTCCCAGCAAGGTCAAACAAAATACCAGTTGTTATCTGGCAGACTTGGCTTTGCTGTGTTTACTTCAGCCAAACAGAATGGACACCCTGCATGGGGTAGCAGAAGAGAGGGGGGAAAAATGCTGCTGAATGCAGTAATGGACTCATGAAACCTATTTTGCAAACAAATGTTATGTAGTTCACAGAAAGGTGAAAAGCAGTGAAGCAGGAGTGTGTACAGCAAAATAGCCTTAGGTGCATTGATACCCACTTTTAAAAAAAAAAGGAAAAAGAAAATAAATACTGTATAAAATACTAAGATATGATAAAAAATGAGAGCAGATGTAGACTTGGAATGAAGGGTTAGGGTAAGCTGTTTAGTAACCAATTAACAAAATTAGCGTAATGAAGCTTTTCTGTTAAAAATGCAAGAATATTTCCCTTCTGTTAATTCCCACATAAGAGGAAGCTTTGGTGAGTCTGAAGGTTATTTCAGTCATAGAACATCAGAGTAGGAAGTCAAATTTCAGCACCTCTTCTCCACAGATCTTGAGAGGGAACATAAGTCCTTAAAGGTCTAACATTATCTGTTAAATACTTATTTGGCTTTCATAAACTTTGTCTTAGTATAAGATATTATTATTCTGTAAATCCTGTACCAAGTAAAATACCATTCTCATTTATATAGGGCAGGTGAGAGGACTTATCCCCAGTTTGGTTAAACTGAAGAATTGAACAGAGATTCAGTTGGTAAATGGTACCTCCCACCAAACTAGATTTGTGATTCCTTGTTTGAATGCTATTCCAATATCTTATGGACATATTGTGACCATATTACATGAACAATATTACCCCTGTTCATTGCTTATTGATCAGAGATAACAAAACTCCCTGGATCCAGGTCTGATTTCAGCTGTAAGCCTATAAATCTAATGGAAAAGCAAACTGAATAACTTCTCCTCTGTAGAAATGGGTGAATTCAGATTGAATAGCTGTCAGCTCTTCCTAATCCAAATCATGAACAAGTGACCACATATTAACATATCAGTGTAAGACTACACATGGTGAGGCAAGGTACTGACTGAAATGCTAATGAAAAATAACCCTTCTTTATTCTGGGGAAAGCAAATAGCAGAATCAGCTCTAAGGCTTGCTTTGGTAGCTGCTCTGGAGTTGGTGGCCGTAGGGAGATTGACATTTGCTGAGAATCTCAGATAGAGAGGCTCTCCTGTACATAGTAATTTGGGACTACACCTTACAAACCAGGACAACTGTGGAAATCATGGCTTTTTGGAAAGGGGAGTTTTCAGTGCTTCTGCTTCTACTGCTCTAGTGTGTTCTCAGCTATAGTCATAACTGTTTCCAATCTATGCCAATGGTTGGGCAAGCTTGGTAAATGCATGGAAAAGTTTTCATTACAAAATCCAGGGAACAGCAGAGAAAGGTCATGGAAAAGCAAAATATTCAGGCTCTGTGGCACATTATTCCTGGTGAAATGGAGAAGTCAGCTGTGCTATCAACAGCTCTGTACTAAGACATTTTAGGATGTAGATCAAGACTAAGCTGATAACTTGTTTGAGCCATCATACAAATTCATAACCTAGAATAACCAAAACCTACAATTATTCCTAATACTAAACATTGAAATTAATGTTAAAAGCTGGGAATATGTCGAGGCCTCTACAATACTTCCTACCTTTGCTGTCTTCCTTATGCAGAATTTCTCTTTGTAAATGTATGAACAGGTGTTAAGATGAACCAGTAAAGAGGTTACAAGAATATTAATTGCTGCTTTGAAGTGTTATCTTTAGGGAAAGTAAATTAAAACATAAACAAAGCAAGTAATAAGTATGCTCCTGAGGCAACAGATAAGACTCACTCAGAGAAGTTTCAACACCTAATGACCCAGTATTTTACTGCCACTGAGGGAGCAGAAAGACTGTCCTCCATCACAAGAGACCATTCCTGAAGTCAGGGAGGTATTTGAAGTGGATACTAATTTCTTGTTGTTCTGAAGTGGAAAGTTCAGAGCTTTTACACCAGTTTTTCACCAGACGACTATCCTTTAATTAGCTAAATCTGCACATGTCTGGCTGAATGGATGCTCTAGCTGTTTTGTACAGTGTATCTGGAGACCTGGCACACTCTTTGTGTGGCAAGCTTGTCCAACTGGGTATTTGAGAGTTTTTTTTGCTGGGATAGCACTTGCAACCTTAAAGTTTACATGACAGGTGAATGAAGTCTGGATAAAGGCAAGGAAATTAATCTTTCTTTGGCAAGAATAATTTTGCCACCAAATTCAATGGTAGAGAAAAGGATTTTATCCAGTATATGTAAATCTGACTCTTTTCTTTTGATCACAGAGCTGCCTTGATCTTAGTTGCATGGCATGACCCATTCAGAATAAAAGTGCTTTTGGGTGTCAGTTATTGTGATGAATTCCCAAGATATATTCCAAACTCTGGGTGGCTTGCTAGGTTTTGGTCCTATTCAGTCTTTTTGTTTTAGTTCTGGGATTTGACATTTCATATTAATAAATGGTGTTTGTGAGACAGTGGGCATTAATATCTGAGTGGGCAGGAGCTTTACTGACCCTGACATTTGATGAAGAGCTCATCTACCTACATAAATCAGCTTGGTTACTGGAAAACTGTGATGTGTTTATTTCTGAACAATAACACAAGCCAAACAGACACATCAGTAAAGGGAAAGAAAGAACATATCAACAGGAGTCTGAATGGAGACCAAATACTGATGAGAATGAAACCTTATCTCAGGATGCAGGAGTTGGCATTCCCTGCTGCCAACAGCTTTCACAAGCTAAAGAAGAGGGAGAAATGTTTTATAAAAATTATAAAGAAGTTGGGAGACCCCCTTAGATAACTATCCACCTTCATGTAGCTGTCCCTGAAAAACCAAACAGCAGGAATGAAATCCAATAAATGCTTATTCTTCAGTGCAGCCAAATATCAGCTGTGGGGCTTCAGTGAAATGAACAAGCTCTGTCCTGAGTAAATATATATATTAATAGCTTGGAGCTGCACTATCAAAGAAAAACAGCTGAACAGCGGAACAACAAAACAAAGAACCTCTGAGGCCTTCCACTGCCTACAGCAATATGTAGTTCAAGATGAATACTCTGCTCATTTTCATTCTAAACTAAACTCTATCTTCAATGCCATCAATATTATCTGTGTCATTACTGCAACTGCAGCATGAGTTTAATGCAATAGCTATTAATTAGACCATTTTGCCCTCCTCCAACAACAACCCTAGTGCATCAGTTCCTAATGGAGTTTATGTTATTGTATTTTGGTTTTGCTCAGAGCAGCCTTTCTGAATTATAAGTTACTGTACGGTAATTCAAAGTACAGCAAAGGTTGTAGAATACCCTTCATACTTTACCAGCTCATCTGCTTCACAACATTACACACCAGCAGCATAAACAGCCAACTGAATAATGAAGAATGCTGACATAAAAAAATAGCACCCTACAATCACACACTCCAAATCTTTTCACTCCTCTCTTGGTGGTCAGCAAGGTGAACAAAATTGGGAATGTCAAAGAGAGAGGGCAAACCAGTTAAAACTTCATTTTCAGAGGTAAGAACTTGTCATCCTTAAAACATCAGCAGCTGTTCCATTTGTTTTGCACCACAATGGTTATCCTGTACTTCTGGATTAATGTAAATCTCATTGTTTCTTTTGTCAGCCTATATTTAGCATGTTATCTAACTTGCTGGTTGGTGTTTCTCCATTGGCACATGAAACAGCAGAAAGTTAATTTGCATTGTGGAAGCACAGGTTGCTACATCATCACTGCACAGGGAGTGATGCACATCTGCCTGTACTGACATCACGGTGCTCCTGCCTCCTTTAATTATTGAGTAGAGATAGGACATTTCTTATCTAGCTCTGTCTCCTCTGGTCCTCTGTGTTTTCACAGTCTCCATCACAAACAGAGCTCAGCTGCTCAGCTTTAGCAAAATGGAAAAAGAAAAACTCAGGGTATCTTCTGAAAACCCAGCTCCTTCAGTCTGTTGCAGAAATTAGCCACAAAATGTTGTAAAGATTTCCTAGCATTCCAACCAAGAGTCAGCTCCCTTTCTTAATCTGTGGAGATGACAGTTGTTTCCCACCAATTCATGAAAATGTAAACTGATATTTGCCTATAATTTTGGAAGGGGACAGTGGGTTTTATTGGTCATTGCTATTGTAATCCTTGCTGCTATTGTGGGTGAGTTTCTGCTTTCTCTCTCAAACAAATTATCTAAAGTTTAAGAGCTAACCTATAACCCAGGAAGGTTTGGTATCTAAACTCCCTTATGTATACGTAGATAGAGATACACACATATGTTAGTGTGTACGTTAGAATCGTCTGTTCCACGAAATTGCTATTTCCTGGCTTTGGATTGGGGTATATTTTGAAGAAAAGCACATTCTGGTCAAATTTCATTTCCGTAATTAGTGAGATACATGGGGGTTTTTTTAATGGAAAAGAAACTAAAATGGAACCTAATTTTTTAAAACCGCAAAATGCTTTGACTCATATTTGGTTCCAGTTTCTGCTTTTCAGGTTTATCGTAACCGTAAGCCAACACGTAACTAGATTGCTGGCATCTGATCCAGCAGCTTCTATGCAGCAAACCCCCCACTGACTCCTGCTGACTTAAGGGAAGCATCTTATTTCTACTGATTATGAGTTTGAGTTCCTACAAGTGTGAAGCTTTAGGTCCAAATGTGCTGAGAGGCTTAAAAATATCCGTGAACAGAACTATAGATAATCAGTGTTGCTGAAATGTCAGAGAAGTTACTCAAAAGTGTCATGATGCAGTTTCCTTATCACTGAAGCTATCCCTGAAAGGAAAGAGAACTACAGGGGCTTCCATAATCTTTTTATAAAATCATTATGGCTTCATCCCTTTAGAATACTTGATACTCTTGGCTCCCCGGAGTGGAACAGGAATGAAGTGAGCACGTGGGATACTTACTCCTGAAATCTTTGATTCTGAGATTCAATGCAAGTTCTGCCTGAGTGATTTATGAGGTAGATGGAAGGAGGCTTGAGGATTTAGCCCTATATGTCTCTCTAGTTTGGACTCACAAGTATTTAAAACTCCATTATTGTTTTAGTAAAGCAGTTTAAGAATTTGCTGAAAACACTGTCTCCCTTGATTCTTAATGTCTACAGGATATTTCTTATGATAAATATTAATAATTTTCAAGGACATGGATGAATGCATTTTTATAATTATCAAAACCCAGACATACTAGTTTAGTGTTTAAAATTAATTATAGTATGGAAACCAGCATTCCATAAGGGAATTATATTAACTCATCAGAATGAGTTCATTTTGCCTTTCAATTTACATTTGTTGAATTTTATTTACTGATTTTGTATTTAACTTCTAAGCAGCTACTGAAATCTCAGTTATTGTAACTAGAGGGACTTATTCCTAAATGTTTGACTTGATGTATATTTAATTTAGATCACCATGTATTTGAACCTGTAAAAAGTACATAAATTCAAATAACTTCAGAGGAGAATAAGAGTAACTAATTTTCAAAAAGTGCCTTCAGTTGCAACATTCTTTATGGCAAGAGAATGGAAGATTAGTATTTAAGGATTTTAGATTAGTTTTCCTTCAGGCTACCTTAGTTTACCATGCTACTGAAAGGCAAAGGTGAGCAAGAACAAATGGCAGTTACATAATGCTGATTTCTGAGCCCACTAAATGTCCCATCACCTTACCTGGTTCTCCTATGTATTACAATAAGGATTACATTCCACCCAAGAAACACATTTTGTTGGCCATGCAGCGTTACCAACAATCTTTTTCATAGTGGGAATGATGATCTGATTACACTTAATTGCAGAAGCCTCTGATAAATGGGAACCAGCTGCTTAGTGAGTTTCATCTCAGGTACCTCTCAGCATTTCACCTGGACTTTGCAGATTTCCCTGTTGCCATAGGGACTAATTCTAGCTTCCCAAATGTGTAGCACTGAGACTGGTGGGGGGTTACAGGTTATGACTCTAAGTGAGCTGGCAGTGGAAGGATCTCTGCCAACACCTGTCTGTAAGAAGTTCAGGCTCATCTGGTGCATGAGAGAACAGCAACAGTAACTAGGGACGGGAAAGACTCAGGTGTGGGTTGATGTGCACTGGAGGGTACCTGTGGGGTAGGATGCTCTCTCAGCATTATTGATGCAAGAAAAAGTCTAAAATATCACAGAAGAGGCTTCCTATATTTAATGTGGGGAAGCAGGAAGCTAAGGAATGGAGGAAGGAGCTGGGCCGCAGTTGCTCACATGATGCCTGGTTTGACTGAAGGTGTTTCCTTTCTGTTTGTAGAGCCAAAGGCTTATTCATCCTAATACTGATGGTGTACTTCTGACTCTTTCAGAACACTGAAGAAATGTAATAAAGAAATTGTCTAGCCTTTTGAGGATTCATAAGGATTTGTCCTTTATCTTCATGGTGATATGTCTTACTGTGAGGGGAGGAGACATTTTTCCTTGCATCCCCTCAGTGATCACAGCATGGGAGAGCAGTCCATAATGCTTCTAAAGAATCCTTCCTTCATAAATGCATGTGAAAATCCAAGTCTGAAGTGAAGTATTTTTTTTTCATTTGAAGCCCCACTGTACCCCATGCAGGCCATTGTGAAGGTCCTCAGACTTGTGAGTTTTCAGTTTTGCAGTTAGTAGGGGACTCAGAGAAGTTCCACAGTTATCATGACTTAATTTTCAAACTTTTTAGCTGAATCCTAATCTACTGCATATTTTGAAAGTAGTTTAGAAACCATAGTTCCCTGCAGACTCTGCTTTAGAGTCTCCAAAGGTTTACTAATACATGACAAAATGGGACACCATTTCAAGAGCAGTTCTGCAAATACAAGCTCTCAGCTCTAATGCAGTCTACTTTAGAGTCTCCACCCAATCTCCCCAGTATTTTGAAGACTGGTTTGCTTCTATTAGCAAAAATAGCTCTGAAAGTGTGCACCCTTGACTAGTCTCCCTCGAAAGTCAAAATTGAGATAGTATTGTGACATTAGTATGCATCCTTGCTCAGAACTGTGTAACTGATGCAATACATTTACAGCAAATTTTAAAATTTCCATCATAGTAAAGAGAAACTGTCATTCAATCCAGTGAAATGCTTTCTCAGCGTCAAAAGATGCTATTACCACAGGACTGGCATCATTTTTCATCTTAAAGAGGATATTAAACAAGCACAGCAAATTCATGCAGGTGAGCCTACTGTACTAAACATAAAATAAAACCACGCATTGTTCAGGATGAATTATTTTAATGCTTATGCTTTGAGTCAATTGGCCAATAACTTTGCCAATTCATTAATACCTGCATTTAGGAATAAAATGGATCTATATAACCTATATTGCTATGTGTTTCAGTCTGTTTCAATGTTGCCAGAATCAGCACCCTGCCCTAGGGGAAGTATCTGCTGGTCAGCACCTGGTTTGCATAATGTAGTGTTACAAAGATGAAAAAAACAGCCAGCATCAGCTGGCAAAAAAAAAAAAAAAAAGGTTTCCCTTTTGAAATGTGAAGGCTAACCTTGTCTAATGATTACAAGATTTATGAACAATTCAATAGCAATAGACTATAAAAGTGATAGGTCAGGCCACGTGTACACAAAGAGTAAGCAGCTTTGGATGAGATAAAAGATAAGGCAAAGATCCAGCTTAGATCCAGAGCTGTATTTTCAAGACAGCCCAGCGTGCTGAGCAGTAACATCTTTATATAGAAATACTTAGGTTTGAGTTTAGGAACATATTTTAATCACATAGATTTGAATAAATAGCCTGCCTTTTCATGGATCTTGAGCTCCAGGCAAAGGGAAACAAAGATGTTATTTCCCTTTACACCATTTCTTTATTAAGATTCAGAAATGATATTTCACTTATATTAGGTATGATCAGGGAGCATCCATTGCATACCATACTTTCTGTGTACTATCTTCAACTTCTAAATCCTGATTAGCTGGCTTGAAATGTCAACAGCCATGGGCAGCTTTAGACCACACAGATTTCTTTTTTGTTTGTGTGAGTGAAACTGTGCAGATCAGACTTACATTTTCATAATGTTTTGATTGACTTCTTGACTGTCTGTGATGCTAAGACATTGTTTATCCCTGAGACACCCTTCAAAGTGCTTTCCAACCTGGACTGTTTCTGTATTTGCTGCATATACTCTTTCCATCCTCCTCTAATCCCTTCTCCTTCCTCTCTCACCCTTCAAATATGTAAAGCTGTGAAGAGAGCAGTCTTACTTCTGCATGTTAGTTAATAATATCCAGACTGTGAAACTAAAACTTACAGTAGTGCATTTCTAATTAATCAGAAAGACATGCTGCAATAATATAGCTACAGACAAGGAGCTCTGCTAGCAGTCACTCGGAGCTCTGTTGAAAAGCAGCTTGCCAAGCAGACCAATCATTAGCCAATTACATCATGGAGCTCTGTATGGAATGGATTTGGTACAAACGTGGTAGAGCAGATGGTGGGGAAGAGTGGCCAGGGAGGACCTAGTCCAGCTGCTCAGTGGCTGGACAAAGAAAAGTTAAAAAAGATAAAAGAAAAGAGCTGAAGTGGTTTTAATTGAAGATGAGGATGGGGGGATTTGAGAATGGTTTCTGTTGGGTGTTAGTTGTAGGTGTAATGTGTTAGAACAATTAGTACAGGTAATTTGAAAGCACTGCAATGATCATGGCTCCTGGTTCATGATTTCCAGTTCAGGTCTCCATGGTTTCTTCTAGGTCCTTGTGCCTTGCTGTCTAGAGAGGCAATACAAAGCAAAAAGGGGTGAGGAAAGGAAACTGCAAACCAGAGTTGGACCCTATGCCTAAATCATTTGCTAATAGAGGCTGGCTCAGCTTCTCATGAAATGAGCCTGTGCATGGCCTGTCTTTGTTTTCTGGTGAGAGTGAAAAAAACAGGCTTTTTTCCAATGAGCATTAGTCTCCCATGTGTCTCATCAGTTTTTGATAACTGCTAATGCTAATTCAGGAAAGACTGTGATGTTTCATAACTTAGGGCAGCTAGAAATTTGCAGAATCAGTCAAGTAATGTTCTAAGCCAGTATTTGTGTGAGGCCACTTCCCACCCAATTCTGCTTGAAACTCCTTTCAAGCTGAGATGGGAGAGGTTGCTGTTGAGAAATGAGAATTCTTGGGTTTGGGAAGTCAAGAAGGTTCACATTTCCAAAACAGCCTCCTAATTTTCAGTGCCAAACTTTAGGCTTTGTGGGTTTCAATACCCAAGGTACTAAATATTCACAGCTATAAGGTGACAGCTTGGAGTTGAGTGAGCAACATTCCTTACCTTCACTACACACCAGTCTTCTGGAAATAGGGATGAAGCCACACAGATTTTGTGAGGACTAGTTAGTGTGTGGACAATCCTTGAATATGAGTAGTGCTTAGGAAAAAAATTTTGAGGATCCAAAGAAATTTACAAAGTCAGTTTGATTAAAATGATTGAGCCAGCTATACAAACAACACTGGTACATAATTCCTTCTCTTCTCACAAAGAAATGCTGTCCATGTTTGCTTACTAGGATATTAAAATATATTTTTATTACTATTTTATTTTATTTTATTTTATACTAGGATATTAAAATATATACCAAAAGCAGCAACTGAACAAACATAGAGCAACTATTACATTATTTCATACTAATACATAATGCCCATTTATTCACTTCTCTGCTAAGCTTTGGTTCTTCTTTACAGTTTGCAAGTTCTTGAACCACATCCCACAGTCCTTCAACCCAGCAGACTGCTCATGAGTTGGAGCTGATGTGCAGATGGACCCAAGCTCCTCTGCACAGGCTCCAGACTGGGTGATGTGAGCCAGCTTTACCCCAGAAGGCTTTAGTTGCAGTGATGTGTTTCTGTGCCTGAATTAATGTGCCAGAAGAGACGTGCTTTCCCATTCCAAGCTCTGCATTTTCCAGACTGATATTGCTTAGAAGCACTGAACCTCTCATTCATCAATGGACAGAAACTGAACCCGCCAAAGTGGAGGAGCCGTTGCTGGAGAGTGACTCAGGATTGTGACAGAGATGAAGTGGTAGGAGGCTTAGCAGAGGAAGCTCATACAATGAGCAAGAACAGCTTGTGTCACGTTACCACCTGTTCCTTTGACATCTGAATTTATGGTCTAAACCATAAATGGCCTAAGGCCTCATTTGTTTGAAGTCAGGATAGAAACAGCACATGCTCTATAGAGCTCAGCTTCACATTTCAAGTACCAGGCACATGCAAAACTGAACAAACCGTATGGAATTTGGGGGTTTTTGGTAACAAATAAAATTAGATACCATGCAAAATTATTGTAATGGAAAAGACATCAAATTAATCCCATCTAAACTAAAATAAACCATAAACAAAAAGGAAAAATAAAGTTAATAGATAAATATGAGTGTTTGAGACCAAATGCAATTTCCACCAAGGAAATAATCAGATGGCAGTAAACTCCAGTTAGTATATTTCTGGCCCTGTAGTTTATGGGAAACAATAGACATATAATCATGGCCTTGAATAAAATGTATTTCATCGCTGGGAAAAGTACAGGATTTTCTGAAGTTCTGTCACTTAAATAAAAACCACGAGACAGGTGGGGACGACAAAGGCTAGGGGATGTGGTAACATGTATTATTAGCAATTCAAAGAAAGAAGGGTACAGCTGCTGCAGGAAGTGTTGGATCCAGCTCTGCAGCTGAGCTGAACTTGGTCCTCTGCCCTGAAGTGTTAGGAAGAAAAATGAGTGTATGTAGCCATGGATTTGCTCTAATCTGTGATTTAAGGATGCCAGTAGACACCCATGATATCTATCCTGTATGGAACAGAGAAGGCTTGTTTTCTGTATTTGTTTAAGAGTGACAAATATCAATAATATGGCAGAAATGTTTAAACAAGGACACAGCACGTTGTAAAGGAAAACAATCCATCTATTTTAGCAGCTGGTTTAAAGCATCCAGTTAGGTATCTATTGCAGTGAAGAAACTCTCCCACTGTTTCAGGCTAGTTCCTACAATACTCATTTAGTCTGGCTAGAAGAGTTGTCTTCTCTTGAGACAACCCTGAGAGAAGGGTGGTTTGCAGGACCTGATTTGGACACAGGAAATAATTTTATAGCTGCTCTGTACTCTCTTGTAGGTTCAGATTCCGTGTCCAATTGCAATTAACCAAGTAAGCTGCATAAACATGGTCCCTGTCTCCATACCTTTCAGATGACTGCACCCACCCTGAGATCTCTGGTGTCTGGTAGCAGAGGTCTTTCCCCATCTGGCTCTGCAAATGGCCAGAACCAACACTGTTTTAACAGGCAGCTCACCTGAATGCAGAGATCCTCCTTCCATCTCTTTCAACTTCCTTGGGAAGCGAGAGTACTCAGGACCTCTCAGCAGTATGGTGAGCCCCCCAAGATTTTATTTACGTATCTGTCTCTGGAGTGTGCTGGGGAAACAGAAGACTTGTACATTACAAAGTTGGCCACTACATAATTTCAGGAGCACACACAACTCAAGCATGAAATTGCTGAGCTATGACAAGAGTCACTGACAGCTACTGTCACACTGTACATTAACAGACTTATTGCTCTGGATTAACACGTATGCATATATAGTGATATACTATGTGAATAGTAAAAATGATTCCTCTAAACCTGTAGATAAGAGCAGTAGCTATTACCAACATAAGATCTGTATAGCTTGGTCACTGAAGGACTTTACTTGATTCTATGACTGTGTCTTTTCAGTTGGATGCTAGTGGATCCCCTTGTTGCCACAGTTGTTGTTCGGCCTGTCATGTTTGTGTTTGTGTTAGAAATAGCATGAGAGTTTTCTATCGACTTTCTAATAATACATGAAGAGCTGCAAACCAATCCATAAGGAACATTTATCCTTCTTTGCTTCCTTTTTTGTTCTAATGCTTCATGTCTGATATTTGCTTGGTAAGTTTTTCTTTTTAAGTTTAGAAATTCTGTTTCATTTAACACTTTGACTTCCTGTTGGTGTAGTTTTTCTCTCTAAAGGAACAAACATACGTAGACTGAAAACTGAGCCACTCAGGATCCTCTCAAGGTCTTGTATATTACAGCAAAGATATGGCATATTTAAATTTATCCAGTCTCTCACCAAATCATAGTAATGATGTCCTGAGTTGCTTTAGTCCATGTGTTAAATCTGTGCTCTGTTTATAGAGAGAATATATGCCTTCCTTCTCTTGTTTTGGTCGTGAACAGTAAAACAAAAGGCCATGAAGAAGTTCCTGGTCATGCCTGTTCTGCTTCCAAAAGTGGTACTGGGTAAACTCCATCTCAAGCCTCCTGTGCTAATTTTTAATCTTCAGGGTTTCTTTGGATGAGGAATTTTGACCGCATTGTATATCCCAGGATATGTCTTGTTTAACTTCTGAGAAAGTGATTAGAATGAAGAACAGTGTGTTTTTAAAGCAGATGAGTCAGTTCAGTTGAGCCAGACTTTTGTTTCTGAAACATTCAATACCGTTATTTAGACTGGGAAGAAAATGAAGAAATAAGAAGGAAAATCCAGCAGATTCAGCAGATCTTATCTCACTATTTCACCCTCCTGTTTTCACTTGCACTTCTATTTCCATGCAATATTTAATTTTTTTATGCATCTATCACTGTTTGCTTCTGTCAGAAGTTCAAAGGCAGCCTGCTTTCATAAAAGGAGAGGCAGTATTGACTGATCTATAATATTGTTTCTACCTTTTTTGACCAATCCTCAATGCATATTTCCAGTTTTGAGAAGCATTTCATGAATCACTGGGCAGTTTGAAAAATCTATAGTGTAGGCTCATTACTTTGCTGGCTGCTGAATGTTTTCCATTGGTTGTGTTGCAAGGCAAAAATGCAGCCCTTTCTCTCAGGAAAAAGGTTAAAATTTCATATATACATAAATAATAAAACAACACAAGGAGGTGATATCAGTGTGATATATTTCATTTCCTATATGCCTTTGACTGCCCTGCTGTCCATTAATCCACACAAACTCCCATCATATCCCCACCTCCTTAGCACCTTTAATCTCACTTTTCTACCAGTCAGTCAAAAAGAGCTTGCTTCTTTCCTCTGAAATGTGACACTCCCAGCCATCCTCCCAAATGTCACTGGCTGCAGGCCCAGGACAAGCAATATTCTGTTCTATGCTTAGTGATCATGGTTTAAGCTCAAACCTCATGAGGCTGCAGAAGTGGGAGCTTTATACTTCCAAGTGAGCGTCTTGCCCCAGCAAGCAGAGACAGATAAAATGGCTGTAGGAGTTCATTTCAGCAGGGCCAGGAGGCCCAGCTCCTGAGGAGACAGATCCAGGGCTTCACAGACCACAGAATATAATGGAAATGTCAAAATGATGCAACTTACCAGGAGTCACTTTTAGATTAATTTTAAATATTTAACAAATAGTTTCTCAGGTTTCCCACCTATCGAATCCTAGTAACTCAGATTCTGCATTTCAAAGGCATAAAGATATCAGCGTGGTCCCGATACAGTTAACCTCTCCCCTCCAATCTATTTTAAGCACTTCTATCACCAATATTTTCTGAAAAACACCTTTATACACATAGTGTGATAGGAATGCATTTAAGTGCTTTCAGCACTCCTGCAGAGTGACATGCAGAGCTCACCTAGAGTTTAACTACTTATATCACACCAGATCCCTTTTCTTCTCACTCTTTTGTGAAGGGTAGTAGATAAACAAAAACTTCCTTTTTCTTATTCTCTTTAAAATTAGGCACAGATCTGAATCAATTCACTAAATTTTTTTTAAATTTTTTTTTTAGCAAAGGAGCCACACTGCCATCAATGAGTCACAAAATAATTAAACATTTAAGACTGTCTGCGCTTTTGTTCTGGGGAGGTGACAAGGCTGAAGGGTAGCTGCAGCTTCCAGTTTAGGGGCATTCTGTGTACTGGCTGCATGTGCAGACACCCTGCCTGTGGTCATGGTGGAAAGGAGACAGGGACAGCAAGATCATACAGGTAGTAGACAGTGCACTTCGGCAAAACAACACCTGGATCATCAACAGAAACACCAACCATTGCCCTCATCCCAAATTCTACTGAATATTTTGGCTATCACTTGCTGAGGTGCACTGGCATAGAGGTTCTTCCACTCGGGTACTCATTGCAGGCCAACCATCATGTGGAAAGTATGTTTATAATTGTGCATAATAATAAGGTGTAAATTATGCTATATAATCTCCATATGAATTTCATGAGAAATCAGCCATAGCTTGAAAGGGTTACTTTATATCTATCTAAGGAAATCTCTGAAAGACAAACTGGGCTAAAATGCATTATAAAAAGGCAGTTATTTCATACATCCAGACATCTCAGGGGAAGTTGCCATTTGAGCAGTTTTATTTAGGAATTAGTGAAAGAACTCTGTTGCTCCAAGTCCATTGTCAGTTTTGAGAGGTTTGTCTCTCTCTGCACCACTTCTTACACAGTTTCCTCACTCTTCATGGATTTTTATGTTGTCATTAGCATCTTAGGTGCTCCTGAAGCTGCCACAAGCAGATTTTATTCCATATGGCTATTTTGTCAGCATGTAGCTACAAGACAGATGAAAATGGGAAGGGTAAGTTTGAAGAGGAGACAACCCAGACCGTTCCATGCAGACAAAAAGCTCAGTCAGACTTGGTTGAAAAGCCCTACTACCACTCTGCCACTTTTTCTCCTGGGCTAGGGAAAGCAGCTGTTTATGTTTTAATCTGTCTTTACCCCTAGCTCTGAAGAGGAAGAGAAATGCATGGATTGTTCATTATCCCTTGCATACAGAAAATAAATTGGTTTAAGCGGAAAGTCAAATGGACTTTAAGAAGTTTTCTATATTGACTAATTTCCAAGTTGATTAAATGCTCGTAAATGCAGCCTATGCTCTTCTCCTTGCAAATCTAGCTATTGGGTATACAGATTCATATTTACATGTATGCAGATTCCAATAGTGTTAAAAACCCCAAACCTCCAGATAGCTAGAACTATTAGTTCATAGGAATTTAAAATTAAATTAAATAGCTGGGCTGTTTTCCAGATGATTTTTAAAGTTCCTGTGCTTACAAAAAACCTCTGTAGGATTTACATTACACTACTGTATTTGTTTCAGTGAGCATTTGACTGCCAAGAATATGGTCTATGACCAAAATGGCAATCTAATTAAATACTTGACAAGCAGAAAGCTGGACATTATTCAAGTCAAGCATTAAATTAGAAAATTTAGTTTGTCTCCTTTATCGGTAGATTTTTAAATCAGCCTATTCTAACAAACCCCATAAGTTTAATGAATTTGGTCAGACATACTGTGTAACAGATGTCTTACATACAGCCATGAGCCTAAATCATAAAAATGATGCTTCACTTTGGCACGGCAAAATATATATGAAAGGCTCAGAAAGGTCAGTCACCAGCAACCTGCTTGCTAGTAGTTGAGAAACAGCACTGTAAAATGCATGAGCTGCCTTTTGTAGTCTCTTATAGGAAGCCTTGGAGAGCCACAGATAATTTGCTTTCAATGATTCATCAAGTTGGCCCTTTGTTTCACTAATTTGAGTGTCAAGTGCAACCACATAATAAAGAATTACCAAGACCTGATAAGATTCTTCTCACATTGCTCTGTTTGTCTGAACAACTGGTTCTGTTGAAACCGACACTACAAACTGCATAAAACAGCCAAGTGTGTGTGCAACTGGCATCTTCTGTGAAATGACAAAGCGTGTTTACTGCGTTATCCGCTGGTGAACCACACCTTCATGTTTCTCTTTCCTTTCTTAAAAGGCACTAATTGCAGCATGCTCTGCCCATGCTAGAGACGGCATTTGTTTCACTGTTAGTCTTCCAATGAATTAACAAAGACAAAAAATGGATTTCAATGACAATTCCAGCCTTGAGAAAGGTGCTATTGTGACCATGGTTGAGTTACCCTGCTGATAGTTTTCTCCTTAATGTAATTTTTAATATTACATAGCTGTAGGTTAGATGTGAAGCCATATATTAGAGCTACTATTTCGATGAGTAGTTCCAAGTGAAATAACTTCATGATTACGAGATAGATTTTTTTTTAATGCTATCAGTCTAATAACTTTGAAAGAGATCAACCCTAAAAATGGCTTGTTTAGAAGGGGCACATTTATAAAGGTGGAATTCCCACAGCAAAAGATCCATGCAATTTGAGGTCTGATAAAGTTTTCACAACTAAACTGTACACTATTAACACAAAGAAAGAATAAAACTTTAGAAGGCTGCTTGTGAGAGTGGGAAAATGTCCGCCTTCAGAAACAGAGAGATGGCATGGGGAGCAAGTCTGTGAGATTTGATTTATAAAAAGAAGAAAGCTTCTGTCAAAAGGGTTTGAAACCGGTTGTTAGAGCTTAGGCAAGATTATGTGAGGGGGTATTGTCAGCGCCGCACAAGGAGTTGAGGGCGTCGATTTTTTTACTAACGTGAATTTAAAGTATTGCCTTATCGCTGCCAGCTCCAGGAAACCCAGGTAGCGGTGGGAGAAGGAGAAATTTTCCGCTAGGAAAAAATACAAATAATGTAACGTGAAGGTCATCCCCCGGTACCACAAGCAGGACAGAGGCCTGGGAGAGAGAGGGAAGAAGGGAAAGAGCTCCTGCCCCATCTCCTGCTCGCTCGGGGCCGGAGAGGCGCCGCCCGCCCGGTGCCCGCCCGGTGCCCGCCCAGGGCCATCCCGCCGCTGCCGCCCCCGCGCTGCGGGCTCGCCAGCGGAGCAGCGCCCGAGCGGGAGGGAGGCAGAAGTTAAACTTCCACCTGCCCTGAAGTCGCCGCTGCGCCGGCAGCAGGAGGCGGAGGCGGAGGCGGAGGCAGGCGGGGCACCCGAGGACCCGGCTCTGGCAGGCTCCGAGGGTCCGGCCGAGTGTAATTCCCCCCTAATCCCCGCCACGGCGGCGCTTCCCTGGCCGAGCCATGTCTGCGGCTTCCCCGCCATGCCGAGCCTAGCGGGGAGCGGGAGGACTGGCGGCCGGGAGGCGCACAAAATGAAGACCCTGATGGTAAGTGCATTGTTGGCGCGGCTCATCCCGGCTCCGGCGGCGGGGAGGAGAGCAGGGGAGCGGCGCGGAGCGGAGCTGCCCCGGGCACCCTGCACACGCTCCAGCCTCCGCCGGGCTGCATCCCCCCGGCTCTCCGGGATCGCGCGAAGGCGACCAAACCTCCGTGGCAGCGGCCAAGAACTTTCCGCCTGCTTTCTTTTATTCGTGTTGTTCGTGGTTTGGAGGTTTTGTGTGTGTGTGTGCGTTTTAAGGAGCGTACGGAAAACCGATCTGCTTAAAGGACGAGGCTGGAGGTAGCTGGGCGGGGGGAAGCGCTACGGTCCCCAACACTCGTTAAAATGCACGAATGAGATGGCCAAAGGGGGACGGCGGCACGGGAATCAGAGGCGCGGGGTAGCCGGGCGCACGGCGGGGAGAAGAGGCGAGGGAGCAGGGCTGGGGGAGAAGGAGGGAGGCACGGGAGCGGGCTGGCGAGGGGGCAGGAGGAGGACGGAGGGGCTTCCCCAGTTCTCTCCTCGCACTTCTGCCGGGTGTCTGGTGGGTGAAACTTGCGGGTGCGCCGGCGGGGAAGCGGTGCGCCCCGCCGGGCCCCGCGGCGGGGGGAGCCCGCTGAGCCGGCTCTCTCTCTGCCCCCCGCAGCGCC